>JBAMNC010000224.1:817500-1135187 GCA_037902135.1 Cetoscarus ocellatus | reverse complement strand
AAGACTATCTGATAGTTTAAATGTCAGGGGATTTGTGAGTTTGTCTTGTAATTATTTACTGTATGGGGAGAAAAATTGCATCAAATGTGTGTCTATTGACAAGCTGAACTAACCTTGAATTTCCTCATAGTCCACTTAGTGTCCTGCTGCTCCAACCAACAGCACTAAATCTCACCCACTGGAAACATTGAAAGTGCTTCACAGCTAAGTGCAACCCTAAATAGCTTAAAAAACAGGATACATAAGATCACGAGACAACTTCACAAGGTTACTGTAAGATCCCAAGATGACAGTAAGAGCAACATGTAAATAACAGGTTATATTGCGATGTTGATTTGCCATTTACATGGATAATATTTCCACTATTTCTGCTGTATTTCTGAAATTCCTGTTACTCTAAACACACGCGGGTTGAAGTAGCATTGGCTAAAAGTAGTATACTTTGTCAACTAGTACAGTGGTGCACTTATTGCATGCACTGGAGACAGATGGAGGCACAGGCTGTGGATACCAACTAGATGGGAGTAATTTGCTGTAGAGTGCTTGGCAGGTACAAGATGCTATGCAGGCAAATTATGCAAAAGTTGGGGGTCATAAAAATGCAGACATAAAAGTTTGTGGCTGAAAGTCTGTCTCATTGTTAATCTGACACACCAGATGGACTGTTTCACGTATGCATGGGATGTTGTTCAAGTCTTTCTGAGCGACATTCGCTTGAGGGTAATTGGGAAGAGCCGAATCTTTCAAAGACAAACTAGAAGGTGGCTAAACATTTGTTTTTTCTCTCTCACATTTGTCACGGTTCACTCAGAGTCTTGCAGTTGCCTCTCAGTTTCAGAAAAACTAAATCACAATAAAAGCTACCACCTCTATGTCTTTGAGAGGGGGCTGAGAGTCCCGGTCAGAAACATTGCAAAATGGATCTGAAATAAAAAGTAAGAAATCTGGCAAACCCAGCTATTTTTCAAGGTTAACTCATGGTACCTAAACACCAAACTTATTTCCTCTGGATTTACAGGTTTAACTCTGATATGCCCCTGAAAAATGTGACTCATAAGACCTAGGACTCTAATTTCGTAGACCAGGCGCAGGCGCGGCGCACCTGCCCTGCACCGCACCTGCGCTGTGCCAACAGGGTGTGTCCAGGGCATTTTGCAAGTTTGGTGCACGGTGCAGTCTGGCACAGGGAGGCGCACTCAAGCCTCCATCCCTCCCACCACGAGGGGCAGAGAGGGGGGAGAGAAGGCGTGAGTGGGTTTAACACAGCCAAGTGTAATCTTCACCAATCCTCTCCTCACCTTTAAATGTGCCTCGCACTGTGCGAGGCGCAGTAAAATTGTCACTGCGCCTCGGACTGCGGGCGAGGTGCAGTGACAATTTTACCTCGGTGGCGAAGGAGGTCAGAGCCCCTGTCACTTTTACATCAACTGGGAGAGCGCAGGGGCCACCGGGCTGCACATTGGCAAAATGTATCATTAATGTATTTCAGTTTTCTATAAAAAAGAGATTTGATTCTGTGAAATAAGTCCTTTGGAGAGATCAAAAGAGCTCCAGCAACACTTGTAGTTCAGGAAACAACTAGACTAGACCAACTTTATTGGTCTAATGAAGTTGTTTCCTGAACTACAAGTGTTGCTGGAGCTCTTTTGATCTCTCCCAGACTTTTTCTCTCCAAGCACCTTGGAAGTTGGTGAAGTTGTGCCGGAACTTCTGACCTTTTAATAACTCCTTTGGGACATGTAAGTGATAAACAATAATTCTAATATGAGTGCATTTTTTTTCTGTGCAGGGTCAGATTTTGACTAAAGACCAGAGTTCAAAAAGTGGACACATCAGACTGGCAACCCAAAAATTATTACTTAATAACATCGATGTTTAATCAAAATAACTTAATTTCTTAAGTCCTTTCCAAAAATTCAACTTGTAATCCTTTCAGTATCATTTTGTGTACACATACACACCAAAATTTACATTAAAAATAGAAGGAAAAAATTAAATTCATCTAAGTGTGTGTCACTGTCTGGGAGATGTCATTGTTTGAATATAATATTATTTTGTTAAGATTTTTTTTATATCGTGAAAGGTCAGATTGAACAAAAAATATGACTCGGCAGTGGCCATATCCATTTTAAATGATTTTAATTCTTTCATTGACTTAGTGCTGCTCATTATTAATATTTTATAAAACAAAAAAACATTTTCACACTTTTGACCCTATTTGTTGTCACTGAATATGATTATTTCAGCGCTACAGTACCAAACCAGTAGAAAATTTTACTTTATACACACAAAGTACTTTTACGGAGACCATGTCTTATTCATCATTTTGAGCCACATGGGCCTCCACAATGTCCCTAGTGTTTACTAGAAAAATAATGTGTTGCCCACATGGGCTGAAAGGGGAAAATGGTCTAATATAATAGAAAATTGTAATAAGGCACAAATTTGAAGGCTGGTTGTTGACTATGTGATTTATTGGAAGTACGTTGGTTGTTTAATGGTGCGTTGACGGTAAGTAAAAAAAATTAAATAAAAATGTTTTTAGTAGGTCCAAAAAGTTGACATAGGGTAATGTAAGATACTTTTCTGTTTGACAAATTACCTAACATAACTTATATTATTTATATTAAGAAAACTGGGCAAAAATACAAAGGCTAAATGTGGACTTCTTCACCAGAGTTCATTTGTGACCAGCCAAGTTGACAGACATGTTTGTCACTGTGCTTTGTTGATAATATAGTATATCACTGAGAAATTGATAACTGTGGACTTGGTTTATCAGTATGCGTTGTCAGGCTGTATGCCGTTGTTGGTCCTACTGCTGAATTTACTCTTAACATTGGATTTGCCCCACAACTAGTCTTTACAATCACGTGTCACGTCCAGTAAATTCTGGAAGACATGCACAGATAACACTCTGAATGGGTTCCTCAGGAGGGTTGTACAGACTAAGGGAGTGTACAGTTATCCCTCTCACAAAATTCTTTAATTGTTTTAATTAAGTTTCATATTTTATCACAAGAACAATCATTGAGTAGGTGCATTTGATCTTTGGACATAATTTTCAGAGTGAGCCTTTACGCTGTACAAGAAATATAAGAAGCTTCATCTTTATTTCAGGCCTAATCATCCTAGCAATGTCGTCAAAGTCAATACCATCTGAATAAGTCAAGTTTACATCATCAAATCAACCCACCGATTATCCCTTCATCAATTCTGAGCAGCAACTCACCACATCGACATGCTGCATTTGTGTTCAGCATCTGTGCAGAATGATCACCAACGTGCCATATGTTGGATCTTGCACCTCAATAGCAGCTAAATTGAACCAGATTGATTAGAAAACCCATCTGCTGCACTTGCACGATGTTAATAAGCAGGCAGCATAGCACTCTTCATTAGAGAGGGAGGTTACCCAAGGCTAAGTGTTCAAAGGCTGCCTAGGTTATACCAGTGAAGCTAAGAGGAAGAGGTGAAGTATGGCTGATGAGAGCAGGCGCTGCTTGTTGAGGTAAAGCAGGGCCTAAAGCAGAGGAAGAGGAAGACGAGACAGGCATAAGCAGAGACAGACAGGGAGTGAGTGGGTTGGTGCGATCAATTAAAATTCTCAGCGAGTCAGGATTAGTGGTCAAGCATGCTGAGGAGAGGGCCAGTCAATTAGTTTTGAGAAGAGGTTAAACACGTAAAAGCTGTTCCGGTTAAACTTCAAACACAAGGAAACATAAAAATGCTGCTGTTTAACAGGAAAGCGCATGATAGAGCTGTATAATCACTCTCTATCCACATATGTGAAACATCTTTCTTAGTCAAGACATCCTTCTGTACACTTTATTTTTGCACAGAGAGGACTAGGGCTGTAATCTGAATGAAATGACAAGTCATTCTGTATGTTTTTCATACATCAACCTAATCAGTGACAGTGTGGCAGTGCATTCTGGCTGGTAGTCTAAATTAACTCAGAAACTATTTGCAGCATACCAACTCCTCTCATATTTGTGTGTCATGCAGAGGCATTCAGTCAAACTAGGACATGTACTGCTTATTGTCATGTGACAAAAAGCAGTACATGTCATCAATGTACAATTTTAAAACTTCTTCGTATGGGCAAATCACTGTAAAAAAAAGAATACAACTGATTACCTCTGCCAAGGAGGTCATGTTTTGGTGCCTTTTGTTGGTTGCTTTGTTAGATTGTAAACAGGATTACTCAAAAACTGATGAACAGATTTGGATGACATTTTCAGGGAACGTTTTCATGGTACAAGGAAACAGAGATTAGATTTTGTCAGTGATCCAAATGCAAATGCAGATCCAGGATAATATATATAGCAGAAATTGAGATGCAAATCAAGGGATTTCTTCACATTGCCAGATTGTGGAGTTTACCACATTTTTGACAGTAACTTGGACAATGTTAGGAATCCCTTGGCAAAGGTTCGTGTCTCAGAGCCCCATCCCAAATGCTATCAACAAATAGCATTTTCACGCTTATGTTAGCCTATTACTATTCAATATTTTGAAGATGAATTTCTCCTTCCTCATTTCTAAAACTGCAGAAATGTATATCCACACACATATACACAGTTTGTTCTCTGGCGGGGATGTAAGGGGAAGGATTCTCCAATTTTACAGTATCCAAACAAACCTGAGGTACCCTATTGGCAAAGACTTTGCTGTTTTAGGGAATAAGGAAAATGCCTGTGGTGCTGTTTAAGCACCTAAAGAGCCTTTGCTTTGACTTAGGTGCACACATTTAATTTCACACAAAAACATTTAATGTCATTGACTGTCTGAGTATGTTCACAATAACTTACGCAAAAAAAAATATCTAGTTTATATTTATATATCCTAACTCTGTCTGTGACGCTCTGTTGGAGCTCCCTCCCCTTAAAAACCCCCTTCTTCACATAGAGCCATCTCTAATTGATTGACAGGCCTACTCTGTGGTAACTGGTCTACACAGACGTGTATAGAAATTCTCAATCATGCAGAGGAGGCATGTATAACACATAGGAGCCTATAAAACACAGTATGGTCACTTTAATACTTGACTTTTTTCGGTGGTTTTCAGTGAATGTACGTGTAGTTTTATAAGATGGTATATGTCAACAACCCCTCACCCACCAGCTGACAAACACACACACATACCTATTTGCTTTTAAATGAATGAGTGAGCTCACCATAACCCGTGACCATTGAAAGCATTAAACTAGTTTCCTTGACAAACCACACAGAAGAAACATTAATGTTGTGGAAGCTGGTGACTTTTAGCTGAGTGTGTTCACAGCTTTTTGGGTTAGTTTATTCCATGATATTGATTTTTTTTTTTTTTTTAATTTATGACGTGTGCTGCTGACCCCTTGGCCAGGTCACCCTTGTGAAGAAGGTTAAATAAATAATAAAAGAATTATTTCATTATATAGATAGTTGATGAGGATATCTAACATTAAGTGAAAAACTACAACAAAGAGCCATCAATGCACACTCTTTATGATTTCAACCGTTGATCTAGAACAAAGACATCAAGAGCTAAAGTCAGCTGATAGTCATCACTTGATATGATCAAGCATTACACTGACTGGAGAAAGCAGTGTTGTTGAAACTGAGTGTATATGGTGCAGACATTGTGTTTTAAACTGGAATTGTTCTGCTCATTGAAAGGGCCAGGCCTGCCTGCAAATCAAGTATTTGAGCACAGCCTGAGCTCTTATGTGTGCCCTAAGTATCACCTCTTAACACCTATTAAAGTTACAAGTCATCAAGTATATATCTACACCCATAGCGCAATCGGAGGCATATGCTTATGCAAAGTCAAGCAGCAAGTTAATCTCAGGCCTTACTTTTTGGTTATCACAGCAGTAAATAGGGAGTTTTTGTGTCAAGTCTCATCAGTCAAAACACACAGAGGAATGTTATATAATTTTTTTTCTTTGATTTATTTATTTTTTTAAGAAAACATCCTTTGGACTTCGTTATTTGAAAAAAGGGATCATTTTCTTAATTAGGTGTCTCTGTGGCCCTGCTCCATATAACCCAGGGCGTGGTATCTGTCTGCAGCCAGGTGAACAAAGACCCCTGGTGTAAAATACAGGTTAACCACATTCATGTAACATTCAGGTAACATTATCTGTCACTGAGCAAATATTCTCATCATCCACAAGTGCTTTATCAGAGCTGCATCTTCGATTGTGCGATTTGTATAGCTTCATAAAACCTGTTCTCTCTTTTTCTCGCTTCAGATCTGTGACAAAGAGTGGCACTACTACGTCATCAATGTAGAGTTCCCAGTGGTGACTCTCTATGTGGATGGAGTGACCTATGATCCTTACCTGGTGACAGACGACTGGCCCATCCACCCCTCACAGATTGATGTGCAGCTCACAGTAGGAGCTTGCTGGCAAGGTGAGCGAGCTGACCTGAGAGCTAATGATGATGATGGTTACAGTTGGACAGTAATGGTTATGATGACAATAATGTTTCAGTTGAAATCTCCCAAATGTTTTGTAAAAAATGACACTAACGTGAGCAAAATCAAGATCAGAAGTACTACTTTCAGGAGTATTATTACTAAGGGACTCATTGAGTGTGGACCGTGTTCTTTGGCCTTGGATGAACAATGTAATTAGGAGAAGCACTCAGCGTGCCTTTGACAAATGATTGAACCCAAAGTGTGAATGAAGGCGTACAATTAATCTGTCCCCTGAAGTGAAAGCTGCCTCTAATTGCACAAAGGTAGCAGAAAGGGCACTTGTATTTTTTCACTCAGCACAGCAGATTGTTGATTTGATTGCCTAAATGACACTGTTCAGCGATGCTTAGCCTCTGATGGAGAGTTACGATATCTTCATACTGGAGCTGGAGCGGGTCAGTCTTGTGTCACTTTCATCAACCCTCCCCCTCCTCTTCCTCCTCCCCTCTCTCTTCTTTTACTGAACACTGCCAGCCTTTAGGGGGATTAAAAGGGCCTTAAACAGAAAAGGTAGTTCAGAGACTACTTCAGCTTTTCTTGTTAGGGGCTAAGCCTCAGTTAAGACCTGCAAAGATGCTGAACTTAGCATAAGCTATTAGCCACAACAGACTTCTTTTACAAAACATTGCAAGCACTGAGCTTAAAGTTTTCCAGCATTGATTGCAAATGTGTTGCAAAGATTAGCTTGTTTATTATCTAACTGATGGTAGAGGCTTTGCTTAAAAGATGGGTTTTTAGAGCAACGGTGATGCAGAAATTCAGTTGTTGGTTTATCTCTGTTCTTCTGTGTTGGACTGAAATAACGATTTGAAATAATCCATGTTGTGCTCTGTTGAGTTTTTTGTGCCTTTGGTGTTTTTTTTTTATGGCCTCCTTCATGTTATAGAGTACTTCTATGACAAAGACAAAGCATCTTCTTCCTCTGTCCAGCTTTACAGCAACTGTAGTTTCCTAAATGTTTTCATTCTCCTGGTCACCAGAACAGGCCTGCCAGTGTGACATCCCACCATTTTTTCATTAGCAGTTTAAGCCCATGGGCTCCTTGTGGAAACCCTGTGCACACAACAAGGCGCCAAGCATTGCTGAACTAACCAGTTACCGCAGAGTTGATCAGTCAACCAATTTAAACATACTGGACACATGCTGGGAAGGGAGCCTTACAGGTACTCAGTAAACATGAAAACTAAAATGTTTTTTAGCATAAATGATTGTGAAATACTCTATCAGTCATCAGAGCAATATATATTAACCTGCGATTGGGCAAAACATGGGCTCTTTAGGGGTTCACAGAGGAAGCTGTATTGTGTTGGACTTCAGAGTTTAAGGCCAAGGCCACATATGCAAAAGTATTTTTAGTATATGTTTATGAACTGACCCCCCTCACGCAGCATAAGATAAGTGTAAATAAGTTACTGTGAAATGTTTCCCCCAGTGATGTCATGAAGGGAGATACCACCTCACCATGATGAGAGACATCCCTGAGTAAGTTTTTGTTTGGCCCACGGACTCCACCTCCCAGCGACTGAGAAGCTTCAGACACCACAAAGCCTGTTTTAAGCATGACTATAACAGAGGAGTTTATAAACATGCCCAAATCCAATATCTGAATAGGACTAATAAAATGAGACACAGCTAATGTCAAGCCCTAACAGTCAAGCTACAGAGTCAGATGTAAGAGAGTAAGGTTATTTTTCAAAGTAACCAGTATGTCAGTCTATGAGGCAGTTTGTAATAATGTTAAACTTGACTTTTTGTATTGCAGTGTGTCAGCACAGGTACCTATACAGAGTCATAATTGTTTCAGGATGTTTGCCACTATATATGCTCAAAGTGAAGGCCACTGTGTTCTACGAGAAAGAAAAAATCTGCAAGAGAGCAGGGCACACACACATCCTTCTTGTATCAGAAGTATTCAGTCTGTGCAATTTCCCTCAGATACTTTTGGACTCCAGGTAAACAACAAGATTGCATTGCTTATTAGCATGCCCCAAGACAGACTTGTTAGTTTGATTCCCTGCATCACCGAAGCAGTAAATTATACCACTTTTCATTTTCACACTCTCACATTTTCTAATGGAAATGTTGCCCCAAACCATTCCTCTCCCTTTGCCTCTGGGAGTAAGTGCTGGCTGTGCAGTTTTCAAACAGTCAGCCTATATTTGCCCTCCGACCTGCAGGATGATATACGTGTTCTGAGGTGTGAAAGAGTCAGACAGCAAGAAGCACCACATGTATCTGGTTTATTCCTCTATTTCCAAAACTGTGTAATCACACTGTATTGCTCCATTTTGCCTCCACAGGTTGTCCAATCACAGCTTTAATCCTGCAGGAAGTAGTACTGACTATTATATACACAAATTGAAACATAAATATCAGCACTTATGGGGTATAAGGAATAAATGCAGGCATGCAGGTGCTCATACAGGTGCACATAAAATAAATCTTACAGTAAGTAAGAGACTCATACTTATGCTCAAGCAATGATCCTATTTCCAGTTCAGCCAGACCCCCACAGTCTCACCTGTTGCTGTTTTGGAAATAACACAAATAACGCAGAATGAAAAAGAGAGTGAAGATCTACAGAGCTGCACAGAGCAGGCTGAGAGCTGACACCACGTAAAAACCATCCACCATAAAGTGGAATGATCAGCGGTTTTATCACCCATATCATAACCGCTCCGCAGCGTTGGGGTAATCCCTTCTCCTCTGCGTGTCTTTTTTTTTTACCCTCAGTTTGGAACCCTTAATGGTTTCTCTGGCCACGGCCTAAATTGATAACATCTGTCAGGGTGGATGGGCGGAAATCTAGAGAGAGGGGAACCAAGAGGAAAATAGTAACTGAGAGGAGAGAGCGAGGGAGTGAGAGAGCAGGTGAAGCATAAAGAAGGAGGGTAGGGCGGGTGGGTTTGACAAAGCTTAACAGAAGTGAATCCAAACATGACCTTGTGGTTTTCGAAGATTGACTCTTCTCTTCTGGTATGCAAAGAAGCACTGGTTACTGGGCTGAGTGGAAGCAAGTGTTAGTCCATTCCAATTAAGAGCAGACAGCTATTAAGCCAAGTCAAATCAGTGCAAAGGCTTTATATCAAAAAAGAGTGCCTTATTATTGGTACATTTTTGTTTTATCTAAAACAACATGGAAATGCATTAGTCATAGCTCAGGGGTTCTGTTTTTCTGCCTCTGCACTGCCCACAGCAAAGTTCAGAGATGCTGTATTTTAGGTTGTCAGTCCATCCATCCATCCATCTGTACTTCCATCCATCTGGACCTTTTCGATGCCATGATATGTATCAAGCATACAAGAGATTTTGTTTTTTCTTTTTCAAGAATTTTCTGAATTAGTTTGGTGTTCATAGGTCAGAAGTCAACATAATTGTGTTTTGCTGTTTGTCCTCATATTTGCAATTTAAGCCATGAGCACTCTTTGGTCACTTTTACATATAAAGTATGGCAGACTCTAGGGAGGTTGCAATATTGTTAAAATTTTCATTCACCTTGGCTTTCATTCACACTGCACTTTGTCAGGCAGATCAAGGCCTTTCTGATGTTGTCTCATATAGCCACTTGCCACTAGTTGGGGCTGTAACGGCAGTCTTTTGACCTGCCAAATGGCATGCTGTTGCAGAAATACACAACCAGGAATTTAGAAATAACAATCTTAAGCCAGGAGCAGGTTACATGGACCAGCGACTTGTAGACATTAACTTGCCTACAAGTCGATGCTTTCACACCCATCTGAGAACCAAACTCTGGTTTGCTGGTAAGTGAGCTGAGACCCCAGTTTTCAAATGGACCAGAGTTCAATTCTTTGATGGGCATCAGAGTTGGCATGACCTTTACACCAACCCAAATCAATCAAACTTTCCAAAAATGTAGAATACTCCAGAGATTGTTTGGTCTAAGTCTGTAGATAAGAGGGAAACCTTATCCATATATTTGCTAGTACTTAAAGGGCCTGATCTACTAAGATCCCAAATAACAAGTGCAAAATTGCATGTGCAAACTAAAACATTGCATGTGCTATTAGTGGACGTGTTGCGGGTGATCTACTATGACTGCTTGATTGATAAAAGGCGCAAAAGTGGTGTGGACAGCCCTCTTTAAATGAGGATTTTGTGTGTGCTACTGGCTGTCAACATTTAGAGTTTGGGAGAGCAGAGTGGCCATAAACGCATAATGAAGTTTGAAGCCATGGAGTTTGAGGCAAACAAACACACTGGTGAACTCCAGCAGAGACATCTCTGCGTTGCCTGAAGAAACGTGATTTGGGAGGCCACCTGTGAAAAGCACATGGCTCAAAAATGGCATTGCTGGATAGACAATATGTCTCTACTACTTATATTTCTGACCAGAGGTTGCAGTGACCTTTTTTTGCTGCCTGTCATTTTGACGAACAAGGTCATCACTTTTCCCTCATGCCTTTTTATCAGTCATTTTTAATTTTCCTTTTCTGATTCCAATTAAACATAATCTAAATGACAGCATTCACATTGTTACACAGCTTCATCGCCAATAACCTCTCATGTGAAGAGCAGTCTTAAAGTTACTCACATACTAGCTGCGTCACATTCTCCACGCACTGATAGCTCCTTAACCCACTGTCAGGGTGTGGAGAGTGTGGCGCAGTCAGCTCTGAGTGACAAATGGAGTGATTCTGGCTATGAAGGGGATCTTTTTTACATAAGTTAAATGACCTCCTCCCAGTGTATAAAGAGCGCAAAACAGAGAGGTTTTACTTTACGCCTGGGTCTGCATGAGTATGATGGCACACTGGATCGTCCCTCTTTTTCCAGTCCATCATAATGACAGACAGTCTTTCAGTCTCTTTCCGTCTTTCTCGCCACACTGGCCGCAGCGATCTATGCATATCGCTGTGCCTGTTTGCGCCTGCTTTTCAAACATGCTAAATATAGATGCAAAAACACTGAGTGATATCAGTTTTGATATCAGGTTTGATAATTTACATTGTGGGCGCTAAATGATTACATTTGCATCTTCTCCTCCCAGTGATTTGCGCGTTCTGATAATTTGCATGTATTCTGCATATTTATGAGGGCAAACATAATAAATGGATTGCATGAGCTATTTCACTCCTTTAACAGATGCGATCCTTGGTGCACCCGGTTCGTAGATTAGCTTTGCACGCACTATCAAGTTTGCACATGTACTTATACACACAAACCTTTAGTAGATCAGGCCTTATGAGAACAAAAATGTAATCCTGTCATTATTGTTCATTCTGTGTGTGGGGTCTCTTACAGTTTGAAAATGAATTAAGGTTTTAAAATTCTTTGTGTGTGTGCCAGGTTTTACATTCTCAGAAACCGCTTACTTGAAGGCAAATAATGATGAAGGGCATACTGAGGGGACTGGGCATAACTTCATAGAAGACAAAATGCTCAGTAAAAGAGAGAGTGATGAGACAAGGGCACAGGTAAGGAGAGAAGTTGTTACAGCTGCCCCCATATTTCCATCTGGCAACTCAACAAAAAGACATCATCAGTCTCCGCTGAAGGGAAGCAGGCAGATGGATGACAAGCCAGTGGGTAGATACTGCATGGTCCTTTGGGCTGGTCACACATCCAGGATACTGATGTCTTTTTCAGGGGCAATAAGGTATAAAACTAACAGGCCAGAGTGCACCATCAAGCTCTGTTCAGGAGGGAATATCATGACATGCATGCTGACGTTTCAGTCTGTGTCTCACATGTTTTTGCACCAAGAAAGTAGGGCAAAATAAAGTGTTACCAGCATGTTTCCAGCTGCACTTACTGAGCTTCAGACCATACATTGCTAGGAGATTGATGCTTATTCCCTTAGTACCAGCAGGGATTTGGGAGTACCAAGGTCAGGCTTGGCAATGTCTGATGAAGTGTAGCCAGGGGCTTTAGAAGCAAGGATACCCCAGACTTTATTCATTGCAGATATTGCAGAGTATGTCTGGGTATCCATCCATCCAAAGTTTATGTACTTAGTTGTACATCAATGAGTATCATGCTTAATAATGCTGATTTCAGCATCAGTCAAAAATAATCACTATTGTCTTGTTTTCCATCACGGAGTGGTGCAACATAGAGGTAAAAGAATATTTACAACCTGTTCACCATATTAATGTAGTCTCAAAGTCCAAATCCATTAGTAGTGATGGGATGACTGAAATGATGGAGTTTAAACACCCTGAAGGCTTTGCAGGATACATGGACCAGCGATCAAGCAGTAGCTTCTAAAAATTGAAGCCATTTCCTAAGTGCAAATAGCTGCAGTTCCAAGCATGTTGATTCGACACTGGCTCTGAAAACCCAATAATCTCCATCTGGCCCCATTTTAAAATGCCCATTTTAGCAGCATAAATGAAGTTCTCCCAGCCTAGCTCTCTCTTCTTTTGTCCAAATACTGAATTATTTTCTTTGTTAAAAATGTGTTGGGTATGAGTAATTCTTCTAAATAATGTGTGTGTGTTGACAGAGGGAAACTCATGGCCTGCCTCAGTTTTTATTGTTAGTCATCTGTCTGCAAATGTTCAATACCTGCAATTTACAGAATTAGCATTAGCCTGTTTGGTGCCTCTGTTGGTTACAAATGAGACTTAACAGTGGGATTTGCTTCACAAAATGATCAGGAAAGATCTAATAATAACATCTGAACCCTTACAAGAACAGAGATAACCATGCCTGAATTAATGATAGAGTTTACCGGGACAATATATTACATTTAGCATAATTAATTTAATTCAGCATATATGTCCAGTGAGTAACTGATGTATCGGGGCACAGGTGCCTCTGAAGTTTGCTAGGAGGCTAAATAATGGCCTGCAAGAAGCCCACAATATGTTTTTTTTTTCCAACTGCGCCTTGGCTTTATACTCACTAATCAGTCATTGTTCACTTCATCTTCTATGCTTTTTCAATGGAAAAGAGGCTTGGACATTTTCATATTTCATGTTATTACCTTGATTGTTTTGGTAAATTTCTGCCAGGATAAAAGCAAAGAAAGGTGAAGACAAAGCGTAAGAAATATATAAAAGAGAGCACAGGAAAGCAAAGGTGAAGTTTTGATACCCAGAGCTAGTAACCTTTCAGCTAATGAGTGGTTTAGAGACTTCTTTGCTGGCATTGGCCTTTACAGAGTTCAGAGGACAAACTTTAAAAGTGTTGACTTTTCCTGCATCTTTTTTCAGCCTGAATGGGCTGGCGGGGTTGCACTCACACCTTTGCAGCCGCACACTGTCGCTTAGGAACAGAATGAAGGTGCAAAACATGCATGTCAAGGCCAATTAGAGCTGTCGTATGGTCATCACGACTCATAAATTGTGTGGATAAGGTCACAGTTGGTTTGATGATGTTAAAGTGTGTAAGGGACTTTAAATGCAGCACATACCACTGAGGGTGTCATAATGATCTGATAGAGTGATGGGACAAACACAAAATTTTTGCACTGAACAATGCCAAGGTGATCCTGACCCCTTTTTCTGAGTCATACTTCTCACTGCTTTTGAAATCAAGACAAATTTTAGCCAAAACTTGCATCATTTGTTTTTCAGTCCACAGAGGGGCATGATGGCAATTAAGTTTCTGCTCAGCTCCAGTTAGAAGGATATCTGACTTTTTTACTATCTCACAACCCATGGCCTCTAACTCGAGCACACTAAGAGCATGATCATAAACTGATTCTTAAACTTAAAGACTTAATTTCACTTAAAAAAAAAAATTGTAGTATTGTTTTTGCTGGGAGAAAAATTGCTGATTAACATGGATACTCTAACTATGGGTAAGTAAATCAGCATGTGCTCAATAAACATGCATAAACTGCAGTGCAACTCATGTGTAATGATGGATTGTGCATATTTTGGCACTACAGGAAAAAGGCATAAATGAAGCCAACATTTTAGGGTATTAACTCGTATGCTTTACTTGTGTGTATGTTTGCATGTGTAGGTGGTGAGGTGACCAAGCCGAGGTTCACTCAGTACTTCCGTGGCAGCTTATCTGGACTCACAATCCGACCGGGAAAGATTGAGAGTCAAAAAGTCATTTCCTGTCTGCAAGCCTGCAAAGAGGGACTGGATATCAACTCCTTAGAGAGTCTGGATAAGAATATAAAGGTAAAACACAAACACTGACATAAACACAAATTTATGGTTACGCTGGAGGAGACAAAGATTTGATGCAGTGGTGTGCCTCATACTGATAAATGTTAAAATCAATAAACAAATCTGCCTTGAGTTGAGATGTTTAAATACCAAAATGTAGCAGGTAGACTGAATTATTTTGGCATTTTGGAAGAAACAGACATTTGACTGACTGTTAGAGGGAGGGGTGTTTAGTGGGTATTCGAGAACACCAAAAGTGGTTTTGAGTCAAGTCCCCCAATCACACGAATTATCGTCAATATTAAAATGAATATGAACATTTTGTTTCAAAATCCAAAATGTTGGCGAGCAGAAATAAAGCCCTTTACCAGAAACATTTTTTGATTTCCACAACTTTTGTCACTGAGCATTTTTATCCAGGGGATGCGTTGCCGACATATGTAGGGATATGTCAGAGTCAGGTAGGTGTATAATTTAGCTTGTTACTTCTGCATATTGTCACAGTTAGGCACAAACCTCTCATCTCCAAAAGAGTTACTTTTCAGGAAGTGAAAGAAACACTACATGACTGAGTGAATGAATATTATATTTTCCCTTTCATCTGGTTAAAATTGATGACACCCACTCACAACAAAAAAAGGTGACCTGCAGCACTGATTTATGAAAAAAAATGAAAATGATTCTATAAAATGGAGATAGACGGTTTGTGCGTGACAGCAACATTATCTTGAAACTTTTTCAGCTGGTGCCACACCTTAAATGTTGGTGTGTTAACTTTGTCCATAGATTTACACTGACACAAGGTCCAAATTGCATTTAAACAAGTCTTAAGTAAATAAGGCACTCAAAAAAATGTCAAAATTCAAGGCTATTCATTTGAAGATTGCAGCTTCTTCTTGCAAACAAAAATCTGAGTCACTGCCAGCAATTGTTCTTGCTTGCATACAAACATTCACTTGAATGTCAACTTTAACACATCCTACATACACATTTTTCCACATTTTCTGTCTGCCACACCCATTATTTCTACAAGGTTTTACAGATGCTAACCATTCACTCAATGAGTTTTGTAAACTTTTCTTTTTGAGGGGCATCATGGCAGCATGGCAATAGCCAGAAACTGGAGCCACAATGTTCACCAGTTGTGATCAGTTCAAACATTGCATTTGTTCAAAAACTCAATGCTGTGATTATCAAAGAATTAGAAGAGGAAGTCAAAGTAAAGTTGAGTAAAAATGCATTTATAAAGCACATTTAAAAACAACATATGTTGACCAAAGTGCTGTATAACCACAGAGATACAAACAAAATAAGACAACAATGACCACCATCATAAGGCGTCAAACAAACAAATAAAATGGCTCAAATGGGACAAGAAAGCACTATAGTTAAGGACTGACAAGACACAACAAAAACATTAAAATCCAACATGATCATAAAAACAATCTAAAAGATGTCAAAATACAATAGAGCAGAAAGGCTCAAGGTTAGTTTAAACTGATGGCCACTGAAAAGCAATGGGTCTTTAGCAGTGACTTGAAAGTGATGAGGGACTAAGCAGATCTTATTTTGAAAGGAAGTGATTTCTTAAGACTGGGAGCAACCACAGCAATGGTTTGATCTCCTCTGATTTTGAAATTTGATCCAAACATTTCCAAAATCGGTTTGGTGACCTGACAGATCGTCTGGAGTACAGTGTAGGACAAGATCAAGATGGTCCTGATGGTCCTAATCCATTTAAAACTTTAAAACAGTCAAAAAATTTTAAATCAATCAAGAGCTTAAATAGTTGCATGGGTTTGGAAATCTGCTGACTACTCATGCACAACCTTCACTTAAACTTAGCAATATTCGAACCAATGCAACCTAGCAGCTTGAAGCAATGGCATTGTATGTGTTTCATAGCTTAAAACTGTCACTTTGATCTTCAACCTCCATTTCTGATTACCCTGTCCTTGAGCTATTATGGACCTTTGTGCAGAGTCTAATGGAAGACCCTTTAGGTATGGTAGAGATATTGCATTCACATGCAGAGGGTGACCACAAGACTCCATGCCCTTAACCCTTGACCTATTAGCACCAAAATCCCTGAACTTCATTCTTGAATCTAGATGGAAATGTGGTCAAAGTTTAAAGAAAATCCTTGAAAGAATTATCAATATATTGCATTTAAAATATCATGGCCTGTACGTATAGTTTGACAGATTTGGAAACAGAAAGCCTCCACCCTCTGCACTTCTGGCGCCAAAGCATGAAAAATGGATTTTTACTCAAAGTTTGAAAACACTTACAAAACATATTTGCCTGGAAGAGGCTCTTTCCACACCCCAACTCCATCAGTATTAATGAGGTTTGAAATAAATCTGTTTTTGCTACAGGCCCTCTTTTTGGGAAGTCTGAAAGTTATGAGAAGTTGAGTTTAACTGTCACAGTATTTTTACTGATTGATTGTCTACTGGGCTAACAGGCTTTTGACAACAACTCCATTTATTCACCCTTGAGTGGAATCAATGTCTCGTTTTCACTTTGAGTAGGAAAGCATTTGAGTTTATCACTAAAGTTTTGAGCAGTTACTTTAAATGTTATCTGCTTTTAGCAGCAAAAGTATGGCTGAACATGCACTCATCAGCCACTTTATAAATTACACTTTGCCAGTATCAGGTCAGACCAACTTTTGCTTTCAGAGCTGCCTCAATTCTTTGTGGCATAGATTCAGCAAGGTGCTGGAAACCTTTCTCACAGATTTTGGTCCATATTGACATGATAGCATCACATAGTTGCTGCAGATTTGTCAGCTGTATATACATAATGCACATCTACCATTCCACCACATCCCAAAGGTGCTCTATTTGATTAAGACATGGAGGCCACTGGTGTACAGTGAACCCAGTGACATGTTTGCATGATCTGAGCAATGGATGTGTTATTCTGCTTGAGGTAGCCATCAGAATATGAGTACACTGTGGTCATTAAAGGAACACTCCAACATTTTTGTTGTTTTCTTGTCTTGCCTCACTCCAGAGTCCATGACAAGCAGGTTGACACCATTCTTTTGACTGTGCATCCAGTGACAAGGAAGAGATGGGCAAAGCTCGCCCACCGCTTGTTAGCTTAGCTCAAACGCTGGGAGTCAACTGGTAGTGCTAGCCCGCTTCTGCCTACAGTCATCAGATCAACTCTTTAGCAACTCTAAACAGTCCTGTGTGCTTGTTGTCACTTGTTTTTCACCCTTTTAAGTTACATTATCTTCTTCTATTGTCATATTATTTTCTTTTACTCTTAAATAGAGGCTTTGCTTTGTTTACCTACTTCCGCGGTGGTTTTCGTGAGAGATGTAACGTCCAAGAACGAGTCAAATCTTTTAAACAGCTCCTTTAAATGAACGATGAGAACTGATTCGCAGTGCTGAGTGAGCCATTTGTTTCTTAAATTTGTAGGCAATGTGCATTTAATCATGGCTCACAAACGAATGGATCACTCAGAACTGTGAATAAGTTCTCATCGTTCACTTAAAAGAGCTGTTCAAAAGACTTGACTCTTTCATGAATGTCACATTTCTCTCGAAAACCACAGCTGAAGTAGGTAAACAAAACAAAGCCTCTGTTTAGGAGTAAAAGAAGATAATTTGACGATTGTAGATGATAACATAATTTAAAGGGGTAAAAATACAAGTCACAACAAGCACGTAGGACCGTTTAGAGCCAAACAGTTTATTTGATGGCTGTAGGCAGAGGCAGGCAGTGGGCAAGCTTTGGCCATCTCTTCCTTGTTACTGACGCACAGTTGAAAGGATGATGTCTATCTGCTTGTCATGGACTCGGGAATGAGGCAAGACAAGAAAACAACAAAAACGTTGGATTGTTCCTTTAAGGGATGGACATGGTCAGCAAGGCTGTTCATATTATGCTCAGTTTGTTCTAAGGGGGTCAAGTGTGCCAAGAAAATATTCACCACACCATTACACCACCAACACCAGCCTAGATTGTTGATACAAGGCAGGATGGATCCATGCTTTGATGTTGTCCACATCAAATTCTGACTCCACCATCTGAATTTTGCAGCAGAATTCAAACTCATCAGTCCAAGCAACATTTTTTAAATCTTCTGTTGACCAATTTGGTGAGCCCCTGTGAATTGTAGCCTCAGTTTCCTGTTCTTAGCTGACAGGAGTGACACCTGGTGTGGTCCTCTGGGCCTCTGTAGCTCATCTTCTTCAAATTTTCGACATGTAAATATAATTGCACTTAATTATGTAACTATGCAGACACATGATGGTCGCCACACATCCCCTATTTAACACTTTGATGTGCACATTGTCCAGAATTAAAGTAAATCAGATGCAAGCTTCAGTCTACACATGACCAGTGAAGAGGCAGAGGAGGTGTGACTCAGTCCCCACAGCAGCATAAGATCAGTACGCTAGATCAACTGGTGACCGTGTAAGTTTGCGACTTTGATTCGACTCTGTCAGCATTTAAATTAGCTTTGTCTCAATTTCTGTTTTTTTCTTACTGAAAGATGACTGATTAGTGGTTTCTTAATATGGTAATGAAAAAGTGCTTCATAATGAAGCACCGAAGAGTACTTCCTCTGTTTTTTTATGTGCTTTAATCTGCTGCATCTATTCGCTTAGTTGGCTGAAAGTCATCAATTAATATGGTCCCTGATCAGACCATAACACTGAGACTTTGCAGACAATGCTGATGATGAGGTTTGACCACTGGTAATCAGTTGTGAACACATATCTGGGGATGATATCGATTATTGGTATTTATTTTATTATTTTTACTCTCAGAATTATTGTATTTGTTGCCATGTTTTAAGTTTGCTTCTTACACAACAGGCATAAACAGCCTGAGGTCTTTGTGTGCCCTCTAGTGATACTAGGACTAGGCAATATGGCCTTAAAATAAAATCACTAATTTTTCTCACCAAACTTAATTACCAGTTTTAATAGTTATTTCCCCACTCAATGAAAACTCCTCCATATGACACATAAATTACATAAATCAAGTTATATATTAATCTTATCAAAATATGTTCCAAAACTAAATTAATCTTTTCTCTTGGAATTAAAGAGCACGCTGTTTTTTTTTTTTGTTTTGTTTTTTTGTTGTTTTTTTTGCTATACAAGTATACTAGGTAGTTTCAAAGTAGGTAGGCTTGTCGACATTGACACTGGAAGCTGCACTACTTTTCCTTGTGTGATGACATAGAATTCTCTTTTTAGTATTTATTCCGAAAAATACAATCCTGGAAATCCAAAAAAAGACATTTTGAAAACAGAATATTTCATCTTATCAAATAATGTTATCAAATAATTGTAATAGCTTTCAAATTGTTATTGTGTCTCTGTTGTTCAAAATTTGATTTTAGTTTTTAGATAATCTGCAGACCTTCCGTTTGAGCTTCAGCAGATCATCTTGATCATGCCTTCATAGCCCACCAAATGCAATGAGTTGGAGCCATGTGATTGGTTAATTAGCTATTTGCTTTAACAAGTAGTTGAACTGATGTACCTAATGAAGTGACTGGTGAGTGTATGCCATTCCCCAGCCTCTGCCTGTGGACACATTCTGATACACAGAAGCACTGCAGCTCTACAACAGCACAGCTAAATAACATCCCGGCCACTTGAATCTCTTCAGCTTTCTCTCACTGCCAACATCCCCTTTCACCAGCACAGCTAATCCATTTTCCCTGTTCTGTTGAAGATAGAGAGGAGACAAGATGGATAACGGTTTGTGTAGACTCAAAGTCGCCCACCCATTCCCAGCAAAGCACCAACCCACCACTCAAAGCTCTTTTTACTCTTTCCCTATCTCTATCTCCGGAGTCCTCCTCTGTCCCTCAATCCTTTTGCTCTTTGCTTAGAGCTCCTTGCGCTCTGGTGCAGCAAAGAGACTCTCCCCATCCTTTCTCTCAGATGAGGTGGGCTGAGGATAGAAGAGAAAGGCAGGAAACCTCTCAGGGGCCAGTGTAGTTTATCTTTTGAAAGCTGTTTCATTTTCGTCTTAGCCGCACGGTCTGTGTGGCTCCCATAAGTCCATAGGAGGCTTAAGGACAGCTTTTAGCCAAGCAGGTGGAGAACTGGCATAGCACAATCAGAGGAGAATAACAGGCAGGGAAGGAGAGATGCAGGGGGGTGGAGGTAGAAGTGAAGGTAGATAGGCAGAGAATGCAGCACCAGAGGAGTGAAGATGAGCAGTAAGAGTGGGAAGGGAAGTTGTGAAGGAGAAAATGACAGAGGAGAGGGAGCACATTGAGAGCCCCCGCAGAGCTGAAGTACTGTAACCCTGCTGCTGAGAGCCCGTTTTAGGAAATAGGAGACACTCATCACAGCTCTAACTGGAGATCACGAAACTGTCTTTAAAGAGAGAAGGACCTCAAATCCCTACTATCAAACTCTACAGGAGGGGACACACCTTCATCAAAGCAGACTTGTGTGCAGACCAGACTGACTTTTACTAACACCTAAAAACTAAAAAATACTACTACACTTAAGGTGGTTTACTTTACAGAACATATTACTGTAACTATTTCAGGGACAGATTAAGTCATTTAGGTCTTGGGTAAAATGCAATATCGGGCCCATTTTATGCAAATAGAGATGTAAAAAATAACATTATTTTTGGGTGTGGGGATGATGACTTCCACTGGCTATAAATTCATCATAGCTTGTAAAGAAAAGTAACATGAAGCTTTTTATGTTTGGTTTAAATAGCCTCACAACTACAAGAACATTAGGATAAGAACCGTAAAGACTTTACTGATACCAGTGCCTTTAACAATTCAGCAGATTGATCCTATTCTTTAACAATCCCCTCATCATAATTTCTGCTGAAGGCCTCTGATTAGAGTGTGACGTCCTTAGTTTGCATGGCATGCCAATCAAAGTGGAAGGAGTTGATAAGGGTGTTGATGAGCAAAAACACTGATGATATTGATCCTTTGAGGTAGTTGCTGTCAATTCTCAACTGGAATTGGTGTTTGATTCTCATCCCTAAACAAGATGACATGACACTTGATTTGTGCAAGTGATAAATGCTCATTCTAGTGACAACACTAAAAGAACTCTGAGAACAAACCCCCACCAAGGCATTTCCAGTGTTGTAGGGTGGGTTATTGTAGAAAATGCAGAAAACTGCCCCATCTCACAATGTAAACAAATACTCGTAAAATGTACTGGATCCGCCTCCAGATTTAGATCACCACCAAACTCAAATCACGTCTTCCTTGTACCATGGCCAACATTCCTTGAAAATGACATCCATATCCCTTCATAACTGCTTGAGTTATCCTGTTAACAATCGAACAAACATAAACTTCTTGGCAGAGGTAGTAACTATTTGAGCTATTGGTCATTTCTTGAGGTACTGCGTATACAATATATGTCCAACACAGGTATAATAAATGGACTGTAGAGAGAATTAGACAGAGTCCTGGTACTTGGTTACCAGGGAGGACTTTGCAAAATCCACAGAAGTGTTCATGTTTAAACTATTGTCTTGGACTTGGTTTTTATAAACCTACTTGAGTATAGGGAAAGGGGTGAAGATAAGGTTAGCCTTAAAACGTTTGGATAAAGCAGTGCAACCTTTTGTTTTTTCCTTGTAATACATAATACATTTTCCTTTTGGAATAAAGACAAATGAATTATAACATGGATGGTGGAGTTTGGCGTAAAGGCAAGAAGTATTCCAAACAAACAAACACTTTTTTGAACTGGGCTGTAACCTGGGCTTTTTTTTTCTACTTCTTTGCACCATGCAATCACTTAAAGCCACACTATGTAAGATTCCGGCTTTCAGCTCTCTAGGGGCCTCTATGGACGTTGAGTGTAACTGCACTGTCGTAAAACAGAGCGCCTCACACCAACGTGCATTTGTTGACAAACAGAGGGGGGAGAAGCGAGCTGACAGGCCGTCTCAAGAGACAAATAAACCATGTGGACTGATAAGGTACAGTCTGATCATGTTTCTTTTTGAATAAATCTTCATGTACTTACAAGTCCAACAATTACAGGGCAAAATCAGCATCGGTCAACCATCCCTCCCCGTCTTTCAGCTCACGCCAGCGAGTGAACGGCGGGTCAATGTTTATCTGTGTCTAGGCATTTAGCTTGTTACTCTCACGCTTTCTTTTTTTTTTTGTCTCCTCCGATAGAACTTTTCTTTTCTTTGGGGTTTTCGCTGCTTCCGCCATGATAACAACTCTACATTTAGCTTTCTTCTACTTCCTTGTTTAACGGCGGGTGGCATCCAGCGTCAGAGGAGCATTACCGCCACCCACTATGCAGGAGTGTGAGCCAGAGGTCCCTATTTCCATTTGAAAATAAGTGCATATTTACTTTAAACTAAATTCTGTTAATTAAATCTATTTTAAAAATTCAAAAACTGCTTTATATTCTCCTTTTCCCAACGTTTAGCTTTCACCTTGAGGGGGAAGTGACGTATGCCGGAAAGCAGTCAAAGCAGTAAAAATTTGTAGTATTTTAGTGTGGAAGTGTTCCTACCATCCACATCGAAGTTACATTGTGCCAGTGAAGGTGATACAGACCCCATCAGACCATGACAGAGGTGTCATTCAACCTGTTGTAAGGTGATGTACCATCACAGTGATTCTAGAAATATTATTATAATAGGGTGGGAAAAACTACACAGTGTTGGTTTAATCCGGGAGTCTGAATCTTTCTTTGACTAGGTCTATTTTTTTTTAATAAAGCCTACATCATTAACTGGAGTCATCACTTTGATAATATATTTATTTACGCATATGTTTTTTTTTTAATGATGTTCATCTTTAATCACCTGGGATACGATATCATTATAATGCAGCCTATTCTACTATCTACAGATTTTTTTGGTCTATCAAGTTGTATTTTGATGCACTTTCATGCATTCATGGCATCTTATTTAAAATATAAACATTTATATGACTGATATGGTTTTGGATGTTCATATTTTGCCCATATTTTGATACCCCTGAGTCCATTGTAATTGTCTACCTTTGCACAATGCCAAAGCTCTCTATGTCTGTTTTAATTTAAATTCACTGTCTTGCCTTCTTTACAAAATCCCTAGATTACCTTAAAACAGGTGATCCATCACAATAAACATTTATTTAAAGTGTCATTGCTGTTTCAAGACAACAAAGCACAAACATGATGTTTGGCATGATGGATTGCCTGATTAAAGAATGTTTTAAGCCCCTGCATGCAGATGTTCTACCTGCTGTGTAGTCAAATGAATTGATATTGAAGGCTGACAGGAAGAAACAATACACTGAAATCAGTCTTCCATGTTTTGGAATGGAATAGATCTAATGTAATCACTGAGCTGAAAAAGATAAATCTATTTATTTATCCTCCTTTGTCAACATTAAAGCAGCATCACACTTGGCTGCCAGGCCAATAAAACAAATGCCGGTTTTTAAAAGAACCTTCAAGATGGCAGAAAATGTCTGTCTCTAGCCTAAGCTCTTGACTCGTTTTTATTTATTTATTTATTTTACAACAGATAAAGATACAAATAAAAAAATGATTGCAATGTGGGAGCAGAACAGTTGTGCAGCTGTCCAAAATAATGGTAAGGGGAAATGTGTCTGTGGTCTAACCTCAGAATTGCTCTGCATTGCATCAGACAGATGCTGTTATTTCATCTGTCCTCTCCAATATAAACTGATGCACTACAGAATAAAAACACCTATCTGTGGAGTGCATTTATTAGACCAGTGATAGCAATAAGCAAGAAAGAAACAGAGTTTAGAATCAACAAATGTCCCAAGATGCTCTGTGCATATTTAAAGGTAACTGCTCACTGGCATGTAGACGGAGGTAAACTTTTAAAAGCTTTTATGCCATGAATGCTGGAGGGCTACCGCCCATCATCCCCAAGAAAAAAATGATTGATTGATTAAGCCGCTTTCTGACCTATGAACAAATGATACATATGACCTGAAGACAGATAATTTGCTAAAATCTTCTCCAAGACAGATGTTACAGCAAGAAAACACAAGTCACTGTCAGACCCATAATGTGCATTAGTCCTGCAGTAAAGAAACAAAGAGTGTTTGCAAATTTAAATCATTTACAACTGGCACAGCACTTTTTAAGGAGATGCACATTGTACCAGCTGAACAGCTGCCTTTAAAAGCATACTATGTTTGATGATCCCAACAGTTATGTTTATTTTGGTACCTTTGAGCCTTGACATTCCTCCTATTACATTACTGAATGTAGGTGAAACACCTTCCTGAACAGTCTGCATGATCTTCACCTAGATTCCAGTGACACAACAGTAAAATTAATGATGTTTTTTTACCGTATTGCCTCTGCCATGGAGGTTATGCATTTGCCGGCATTTGTCTGTCTGTGTTTGTCTGTCTGTGTGCAAGATGACTCAAAAATTGCTCAAATATTTTGATGACAATTTTTGGAATGTTGGTCATGGCATAAGGAAGTGATTAGATATCAGGGTCCAGATCCAGGAATTTTAAAGGTCCCATGTTCTGGTGTGTTTGACCATTTACATTTAGGCTACAGGAGGCTGTAATAATGAGCCCTGCACTGATTGGCTGCCCAAATCATGTCTGATGGGAGGGGCAGGAGGGGTTACAAGCCATGCAGCAGACACTTTCAAACAGTCAAAGCATCTGATCTCGATGAGCAGCAAACACACATCATAAACCGCAGGGAGTCATTTTAAGGGACATTTTCTTTAAAAAGATGTAGCGCATTTCTCCGTAAACTTAGAGTTTAGTAAAAGGTGTCATGTTCTTCTGCTCACCAAGTCCCTTCTAACAGCATTAAAAGCAAAGACAATTAATTTTGCAAGACATGAGACCTTTAAAGAATTCCTTAACATTGCAAAATCGGGTGGTTTTTGAAACCTTTGCTAATAACTTGTAAATAAATGCCTTGGTGGAGTTTTGTGGCCCCTGAGCACTGCTGGATTTCCTCTGCAAGGGACACAGAGCCACACAGGTTATTCTTTTCATTTTTCCAACATACACTCACTGGACACTTTTTTAGGTACACCTTGCTAACACCAGGCTGGACTAACTTTTCTCTTCAGAAGTGTCTTAATTCTTTTTAGCTCAGATTCAGCAAAGTGCTGGAAGCTTTCCCCAGAGCTGTTGGTCCATATTGATTGCTGCAGATTTTTCAGCTGCACATCCATTATGCCAACCTTGTATTCCACAACATATGATTATTCGTTTTTTACACTCAGACACACACACCCACACGCCCACACACACACACACACACACTTCTGCTATGACAAACTATTTCCATATTGACATTGTCAGCAGTCTTGTTCTGAGAGATTAACAGACACGTCTGGAGCAAACAGAGCCGCTGCACGTGTTTCTATGTTAATGGGCTCACAGTAATGTTACTAGTAGTTGTGAGTTGAAGAGGACTGGGATGTTTATTTCATGCTGCCTTAATGTATCTTAGAAACCAAGGCTCCAGGAACAGCACCGGACTTTCTCCATTGGCAAAACTTCCTCCTCTCTGCTGTCCGTGAGCAGAACTTCATGCACAGCTTTCACTGCTGGTTGGCTGTTCGACGTGCCCTGACTCTGCGAGACAGAGTAGAGACAGCAGACGGAGGGGTGTGGAGAACTCCTCCCCTGGCATTGCACAGGAAGCTGGGAAGTGTAGCCATTATAAACTTCAATGTTTTTTTGTGACGTCAATCTGGATCAGGTCGGCACCAAAATGTATTGGCTTCTTCCTTGGACCAAACCACACCTCTGGTAAAATTTTCATGTAAATCCATCCAGTAGTTTTTTGCGTAATCTTGCTAACAGACAAACAGATTCACGGACAAACAGACAGACCCCAGCGAAAACATAACCTAATACATAAGATAACATGGTGGCCTTAGGAATGAATGGTTCTACTCATTTTAACATTTTGTTGATAACTTCTTTCAGTTCCAAGCCCCTCTTACGCCTGTTTTTCCCCTCTCGCAGTTTCACTTTAACCCAGCCCAGTCGATCTTAGTGATGGAGGGAGAAGACTTGGAAAACATAAACACTGCGGTGAGAAAGGTCTCCTACATCAACTCCCGTCAGTTTCCTACTCCAGGCATCAGACGTCTGCATATTTCCACAGACGTACAGTAAGTGATTCTTCTTTTTCTCCTTCTTTGTCTTGTCATTATGCTCTTTGGTACATCTGCATTCTAACTCTTGTTTCTTTTATTCTTTTCTTCTCTGAGTGTTTTTACTCCTCTCTACATTCTCTTGGAGATATAAGGAGTATTAACCCACCTTGACACTTCTGTTAAGTGTTTCAAAAACACAGCAAATATCAAAGCCTGACTGAAACATAATTCCCCTCTCCCACATTGATCTCTACCTTGCCTTCTACCTCTCCTCTCTCTCTGTTCCTACTTTTCTCTGCTGTCACTTCCCTTTTCCTTTAATACACCACTTTCTGTTTGCTGTCACCACCAGGGGCTCGTTTTTACATTTTCACGTCATGTATTAATAATTCTGCCTGGGTTTTGCCAGAGGTACAAGAGAGGAGGAGAGATATAAAAATAAAAAAGAGAGAGGGATTGCATGCGTGTTAAGGAGGTAGAGGGAGAGAGTAAGTAAAGTGGGGTGGGGGCTGGCTGGTAAAACAGCCTCCCTTAGTGGGTTACCATTAAAATTCATGATTTCTTTTAAAATATATGTAGACCCCTGGAGCACAGCCCTGGGGTTTCACTCCCAAGCCTCCTGTTGGGTTCGACACACGTATGTGGACCTGAGGACTTCAGCGAGCAGGAGAGAGTGTGTGTTGTGTGAACGTGTTTGCATGCCTGTGCTTGTTGGTATGTGTGCTGCACAGGCTGTCTGTGATGAAGAAGAGTCATTGTAGCTGGAGGCGCACAGCTTATCAAGGAATACATTATGCTAACCACGGTAGAGCTTGCGTCACCACTAAATGTTGTTTAAATTAAGTTTTCTGGCAGACTGCTGACTTGTCTGCTAACTGCAATAACTGTATGCATGTTCCTGTGCACGACTGTGTGTGTCCTGCATGTTCATAGTGTATGAAACAATCTCAGAGGGTATGTGAAGCTAGTTTGAGACTACCTCCATTTCAGTGGTGTAAACTGATAAGTTGAATTTCATCTTCAAGTTTTTACTGATGTTCAGCAGAAGGAAAAACGTTTCATGGCTAAAAAGCTACAGCAGCTTTTACTCAAACTTAATACACCCATGTTCAAGTTTGATGCCTAGGTATCCTGTGGAGCCCACCAAAACCCTGAAAGATCCATAAAATTAGGCTTTACCCTCAAAATTTATATTATTTTTTTATGTCCTACCTTGAAACATAAAAGGTCTTATCAACTTATCAAAAATAAATACATAAGTGAATAAACAGAAATGTATACATTTGACCTAATATTAACGTGAAGAAAAATAAGTTATTTCGTTATTTCATAAAATAATATCAATGTTATATGCATATATATATATCAAAAGTACTGTATTTAATAACCAGTATTTGGCAGGTAATGTACAAACTGCAAATATTCCTAATTTACTAAGATTTTTTAAGATTTAAATCATAACTGGTCAAATCATAGTTTCCATTTAAAGAGGATTTTATCTGATAAAAAAAGGTCTATGTTAGATACTCTTTAAATAAAGTGTGTCATGTTTCAGAACAAAAATACATATTTTTCAGGCAGAGCCGACCGCCCTTTGATCTTATTATTTGTGAATGACCATTAATTGATATGTCAGAGCTGTCACCAGTAACAGACAGAACAGTAAACAATTACTGATTTAGAAAAAAACATTTCAGCTCTAATTAGAAAGAGCAGACAGTCAATACAAGATTTTTTCAGATGTTGTGATTTTTCACAGCGGGAAGGAGAAAAACACAGTCAACCATTTTCCATTAACAATCACAGCATTTAATGTCTCCAGCTTTTATTCAGATAAAAGTCCTTTGAAATAATGCAGCCATAATAACTGCTATTATTAAAACACGCCTCTCTTTCCATACAGATTTCCTCCCAACTTGGTTGAAGTCAGAAAAATGGATTAGATTAAACCAATGTACCAGACAGACTTTCAGCATTGGGGCAAGGCACACTGACATAATCTGTGGCAGAACTCATTATTTTTGGTTGTAATAAGTAATGTACTTCACTGGTTCAACCCAAAGTGCGCTCTTGTCATAAAAGGGATCTGTCACTTAAGAAATGGTTATTCTCCCTGGTCACCTATAGGAAAGCATTCACATTCTCTGTGCCTCTTCTACTTGATATCAGGCTGTATACCAGCCAAATTTATACCAACAGCAACACCAGTGTGTATGGAGAGCTGTCTAAAGCCCAACACTCTAATAAAGATTTTTAAAATTGTAACCAATTTTGAAAGAGTGAGAAACAGGAGGACAAATAATGACAGACTGAAAAGTTTTGTTCTTTTAATGTGTGGTGTCAACAAGATGATCGACAAAACACACCACACACCAAAAGACTCACTCACCATCAACAAGGAGCTTGACTTAAAGGGACAGTTAAGGTTTTTTTGAAGTGGGCTTGTGTGAGGTAAATGGCATAACCCTGAACCTGTGCCACAAAGTCACAGCTCAGTTCTCTTTCTGTTAAGAGAAACTCGGGGACAGATGCTAATGCTATACATTGCTGTACATGGTGCCAAACTCTCTACCTGATTAAACCAACTGTGGGAGAAAACAAGCCACAAAAACAGCTTGGGGTCATCATGGGCTATGAGCCGTTTGTTTGTATCCACTGAATTTTATCCTTCACAGCCTGCTTTGATTACATGTTTGATGCCTGTAAATAACAGCAACATTATTTAGCGTGTGCACTCTGCCAAAAGTCCCTGTGCATCTAAAAGATTATGTGCTGGAATATATCAGGGCAGATCGTCCACATCTAGGTCTGCAGACATTATATTTCAGTTTCAACCGCTGTATCTACAGCTAAGATGTGAGTCCGAAATAATCCAGAGAAGCTGCTAAAAAAACATTACAAGTCCACGAGCAAAGAGACATCGGGAAATATTTTAACAATAAAAGCCCTTATCTGTAACTATGGAAAAATGGTTTTATTTTGAAAGCATGAGAACAACCAAAACGGGAAGTTGTGTGTTTTCAAACAAGAGCTTAACCAAACTGATGGGATGATTGAACAACTGGACCAGTCACAGATACAACAGACTGCAGCTGGTTTGAGGGACTGGTAGAAAAAAATTTTTTGGAACATCCATGGAGTGCTTTTTCTGCACAGTGCACTGCTTCCTCCCCAAAATTGCCCTCTGTCATTTCCCAATATGCTCTCTTTTGTTCTTCTTTGAGGGAGTTGTTATAGATTCTCAAGTTGAGTTTGCTTTCACTTCCCATCCTTAGTCTTAGTGTGTATGTATGTATCTGCATGTAACGGCGAATATATGGCAAAAAAACGGCAATACACGGCAAAAATATGGCAAAAGAACAAGGAAACACTCCAGAAAGATACTACTACTATTATTTACAATATTTGTACAGTATTTACTCAGAAAATACTGATAAACCACCGATAAATCACTCACATGTATCACTTTGAATCATCTCTCTCACATGCACGCGCTGTGCGTATCGTCCAAGCAGGCATCAGTGCGTATGACGAGATCACATTAGGGCAACTCCTCCCGGAGCCCAATGAAATGCATTGTGTGGTCCAAAATTTTAAAAAAAGAGTCTTAACATGTAAGTCTATGAGAGCGCCTGGTGCGAATTTCAATCTGAATGAAATCGCCCCAAGGGGGCGGGGCTGCTGGTTGGACAGTGACATTGCAGCGATATTCGGGCTGCTGATACGACAATAATATGAAGACTTAGACTGGCACAATAAAGTCTTTTCTCTCTCTTTTTTCACGTGGCTTAAGGAGGCAGTGCACTATCACCCACTATGGGCCAGCCTCCCCTGGTCAAATACTCTGTGTATCACAGTTTGTTGTCTAAGGGTCTGTTTAGCTGTAGACTAGTCAGGTTGGCTGGTGATCATAATGATATGCCTATGTAAGGACTTGCCAGAAGTAAAAATCATTCATCTTGCTGTTTTATGGAGAGTAACAATGCACAAAACTGTGTTTTTCACTCTGCTTTTGAAACACTTGGTGACAGAACAGTTTTTTGTGTGTGTTTGTTAGCTCATAGGTGCAGCTGAGTGCCATTTCATATGTCTGAGGAGCCGTCCACACACAGTTTTTATGGGCATTTCGTCCACAGGAAACCTGCATTTTGGGTGCCATTAAACCAAGTCCCAGAGTGAATAAATCTTGAAACACTGACCTTACATTTGCACATTTTCAGAAATGATGATCTCATAGCCCCTCCTCTTGTCCCTCATGCACTGTTATGTCACTAGTGTTGTGAGTGAAATCCTTGTCTGCCAGGTGCCTTGGATACTTTGCCTGAAATGCACCCATTATATAATTGTACTTTGACCATAGACTGTAAAAGAATTTGATTTTGGCTGGCAGGACACAGTCAACATTTTTCAGCAGTTTAGTAGCCTTCTACTTCTTGTGTTTGTTTACATTGCACATTTTTTAATTACATGGTCCATGTCATCTTCTCTGGTTTTGGTGAATATCTTTGGCAGCATTACAGTGCCATTTATAGGCCTGGCACAGCATATACTACAGCGTTTTTAGTGTTTTTGAGTGGACAGACACATATCTTTTATGGACAACTTTCAAAAAACAAAAGCGAAATAGATTGTTTTTGCCTCCATGTGGACAGGACGTGAGTGCTCTCCACAATCCTATGACACTGGAAAAAGCCCTGTCTTGCCATAAAGAGATAGAAAGACTGAAAAAAGTTGGGGGAGGAGCATATACAGTTATTTGGAGTAGTCATTTGGTATCAATATTTCATGGAAGTACTCTATACCAATAAAGTACTTTTAAAAGTATTATAAAGTATTAATACTTCAATAGTGCAGGCATGGAGCAGTGAGTGTTTTTTTTTTCTTATTTCAGGGTGGATGCACCTCAGCACAAGCCCAGGTTTTTCATAGCACTTACATTAAGGATATTAACAGATGATTTAGTTATATTTTCATGTTCATTCATGTAAATCCAAATGTAGATATTTTTCTTCACACATTGTTTTTAAAAGCTGGGAACACCTGCATGGTAATGACTTTTTGTGCTGATGATGAAGATAGAAATATTAGGTCACTTTCTCTCCCTTGCAGCTGATTGGTCATCCTGTTGTCATGGTGGTTTTAATTGTGTTATCCACAAAGTGTGTGTCTCCAACTGGTGTTTTTCCAGCAGCAAATCTGTTTGTAGAGTCCCATTGATAACACTGGTGATTGAATTTCCAATTTGTTGTTTTAGTACTCGGTCCAAAATCCACACCAACTCAGTTGAAACATGGCCTCCCGCCATCACACGTCAGCAAGTGTTGAAATAAACTCCATCAGACCCCCACGGACAGTGTCACTCCTCACAAATAAAGAAAGATGTTAATTAATTCCTCCAAATGCAATCCAATTTGTTTCATGCTGACAACTAATAACTGCAATTACTGTGGGCACTGAGAAATAGAAAAGTAACCAGCACTAATCTTCGCAACAGCCCTTTTAGGTTCCCCTGTCATATTTTTTATAATTAAGTTGGACCAGCTCCAGATTTTTTTTTTTTTTTTCTTCAACTCTGCAAGCCATCACAGCAGCCGTCTGTCTGCATCACTGAGTTTGTATCTCCCACAGCTCACAATAATGGCTTGATGCCCAAACAGCCAACAGACACACACACCACCAGCTGTGGCCACAAGAGAGAAGGGGAGAGATTACACGATGCCCCAAAACCTGTTTTTTTGTCTCCAGCCATGGACTCAGACAGCTTACTGTGGAGGATTAGAGACATCAGTCAAGTTCCTATCAAACTGTCAGACGAAGATTCAGGGATTTTATACTTATCTCTCACAAAAGCAAATGTGGATTTTCAGCAGAGTTTGAGGGAATTCTGAATATGAAACCTTACTGCAAGATCTTTTAAGATTTTTTTTTTCTGTGATTGCTTTATCCAGAAAGGTCTATCTCTTAATAACGCCAACTCAAAATAGACATAAGACCCTATTTTTACAGTGTAAAGTGTGTTGTCTAGAAACACGTGGTGCAAAGCAGCTTTGGGCATGTTGGTCTGTACGGGTGCATCTCAATAAATTAGTAAGTCATCAAAAAGTTCATTTATTCACTAATTTGATTAAAAAAGTGAAACTCATTAACTATATAGCTTCATTAAATGCAGAGTGGTATTTCTGTTATAAGTGTTTATTCCTGTAAATATTCATTGTTTTGGCTAATAGCTAAGGAAAAAAACACATTTCAGTAGACTACACAATCATGGGAAAGACTCCTGACATGACAGATGTCAAGAAGACAGTCAATGACACCCTCCACAAGAAGGGTAAGCCAAAAGGTAATTGCTAAAGAAGCTGGCAGTTCACAGATTGCTGTATCCAAGCATGGATAGAAGAATAGAAGAAAAAGGTGTGTTAAAAAAGGTGCACAAGCAACAGTAAATAATGACAGCCTTGAAAGCTCTGTTAAGCAAAGCCCATTCAAGAAGTTGGTGGAGATTCACAAGAAGTGGACGGCGGCTGGAGTTAGTGCTTCAAGAGCCACCACACATAGACATACAGGGCCTGATCTACTAAGATCCAAAATAAGGAGAGCTAAACTACATGTGCAAACTAAAAAAATTGCACATGCAATTAGTGGGCATGTTGCGGGTGATCTACTATGACTGTGTGCAATTGAAAACAGGCACAAAAGTGGTGTGGACCACCCCCTTGAAAGGAGGATTTTGCGTGTGCTGTCACCATGGAGAGTTTAGGAGAGCAGAGTGGCCGTAAATGAAAAATGAAGTTTGAAGCCATGGAGTTTGAGGCAAATAAACACTTGCAGTAACCTTTTTTGCTGTCTGTCATTTTAACAGACAGGGTCATCACTTTTCCCTCATACCATATTTTTATCCGTCATTTTCAAATTTCCTTTTCTGATTATAATTAAACATAATCTAAATGACAGCATTCACATAGCTGCACAGCTTCATCATCAATAACCTCTCATCTGAAGAGCAGTCTTACAGTTACGCACACACAGACCGCGCGGGTACTCTTGCCTTTTACACACTGACTGCGTCACACTCTTCACGCACTGACAGCTCCTAAACTTGCTGTCAGTGCACGTGGAGTGTGACGCAGTCAGTTCTGAGTGACAAACAGAGTGATTATGGCTATGAAGGGTTTTTTTTACATAGATTAAATGACCTCCACTATGTAGAATGCAAAACAGAGAGGGTTTACTTTACGAGTGTCTGCATGGCGCACTGGATCGCCCCTCTTATTCCAGTCCATCATAATGACAGACAGCCTCCAAATCTTTCCATCATTCATCAAAAAATTCAGTCAATGACGGAAAATATTCCGTTAATGCGAGCCCTGTTTCTCGCAATGGCCGCAGCCCTCTGTGCGTAACACTGTAACTGTTTTGCTCCTGCCTTTCAAACGTGCTAAATTTAGACGCAAAAAAACTGCGTGCAATTAGTTGCGGGTTTGATGAATCACATTGCAGGTGCTAAATGATTACATTTGCATCTCCTCCTCCCAGTATTTTGCACGTTGATCATCTGCATGTATTCTGCATATTCATGAAGGCAAACACGCTAAATAGACTGTGTGTCCTATTTTGCTCATTTGACAGACGCAATCCTCGGTGCACCCAGTTAGTAGATCAGCTTTGCGCACGCTATCAAGTTTGCATGTATTTTTATCACACAAACCTTTCGTAGATCAGGCCTGCAGTCTCCAGAACATGGGCTACAACTGTCGCACTCCTTGTTTCAAGCCACTCCTAAACTAGAGACATCAAGAGCAGGCATAATGCATTCTTTGTTTAAATGTAAATTTAGCAGGAGGGAATATATTTTTCAATTACTTTACGGGATTTGAGAGGGATGATGGGTTTTTTTCTGCAACTGACCCACAATCACAGACGCTGCACACTACTGCCAGGGTAGATCTCTGCGCGTGTGATGAAACAAATTCATTATGTTTGCATTTCACTGCTGGTTCCCCTCAATTATTTAGTTTTCATTCAGGTTGTGCTGAACTGTACACAGCTTTAATAGGAAGGGAAAAATTAGAGTCCTACCTCAGACTTTGTCGCTTCACCCAGGTCTTTATTGTTGGACTAGCTACGTTGTTTGGTGCCCCATTAAACTACCCACTGCTCCCTCAGACGGGGACAGTCTCCCTCTATGAGTGGCAATTGTAAGTAACCAACAGTGGAATTTTTTAAGAGCAGTCCACATGAAAATTTCCAGAAATTTAAACAAGTATGTGTGAAAATGGAGAGCAAAGCAAATATTTCACTACAGCTTTTCATACTCACATTATCAAATATTCACAGCTCTCTTCTGATGATGCTCCTCACTGACCTGCAGCCACATCTATTACTTTTCTGATATTCTACGCTCATATGAAATACCAATATAGAGATTTAAAACAAATAGGAATTCATGGATGGACTTATGCATTGAAGCAGGCTTTACATTAGAATTTAGATAAGAAAATACAGCATGCATGACTGCTGAAATCCTGTGTCCCAGGTTTGCAAACACAGGAAATAAGCTTGTTAGGATTCCTTCCTGTAGCTGGTTACAGAGCTACAGTCAAGAGAGAAGGCATTGATTTCTCTCCCACTGACAGATGTTTGTGTGCTTGAAAGGCCCTTCTGTGAAAAGTAAAAACAAAAATCTGGTTGTTTGTTCTGCTTTCACGCTTTAAAACACCACCAACCCCCTCCTCCTCCTCAGTCAACACCAGCCCCCTCAATTCTTTTCTTCTCTCTCCCTCACAGTCGTTTTCTCATTCAATGTCTCTCGTTTTTCATTTGATTGATGTTTAATCTGATGTCTTAATTCTGTGTTTATGTGTGTATGAATCAAGCTAACTGAATGGCTGAGAGTATTGCTTGGCAGTAAACTGGTATAAGTACTGACAGCAGTACTATTTATGCCACAAATTGGACATTTTGCAACACCATCATTACCTGTATAAACATACACTGTTGTTAGTAGTCCAAATATGAGGCCAAACCAGGGCCAGCCATGGTGGCAGGTTAATCAAATTAAAGTAATGGAGTGATTTGAAACACTCAAAGATCGGATTGAGTTCTGGTCTTTTGTGTTTCTGTCTGACTCTCAAAAAGCAGATCCAGGAGGACACACAAACACAATGTGCATACATGTGCTTTGAAAGCATCTGCAAAATGAAAATATAACATGCTCAGCTCAGTCAAGCTTAGGGTTGCAAAATTTTGAGAATTTTCAAAGTAGGACCCAAATCTTACATAACTGTATATACAAAAACAAATAAAAGAGGTGTCAATCACAATAACCTAATGAAAATTAAAACCTGAAATGTAGAAACACCAAAAAATCAGATTATTAAATGTGATCTGTTAAAGGCAGGGTTGGTAATCAGATTTAGATACATTTTTTGTTATACTGGTTAAAATTATCATTACATCCCGATGGCAATCAATGCATGATGTGTTCTTAAAAGAGAGCAAAAAATAGCCACAGTCTAGAGCAGGAGTAAAGCAGGGCAAACACCAACCAATCACAGCCATTCGAGCTGAATTCATTAAACCAATCAAATCCCATACTGTAGTTCTGCCCACATTCTGTGCATACATTTTGCCGGCGTGCACTGACCCTGATTCAGTGCCCGTAGCCGAGCTTAGAGGGATCCAAGTACGCTGGAGAATGGCAGAGAAATTACTTATACCCCCAATTACTGGTAACCGCTCCTCCTGCTAAACAGAGCAAGAAAAGGAAGATGGAGGCAGAGAAGGCCAAAACAAAAAAGGAATTTGGACAAAGCCAGGGCAAAAAAGGGAGTCAACATCGGGTAGTGAGTACTTACTAACTTGCCATGTATGTTGTTAGTTTTTTTAACTTTACTACGATAAAGTTTTGGCATATATATACAAAACCCAAAACCAGTGAAGTTGGCACGTTGTGTAAATCATCAATAAAAACAGAATACAATGATTTGCAAATCCCTTTCAACCTATATTCAATTGAATACACATCAAAGAAAGGATACTTAACGTTCGAACTGGTAAACTGTGTTATTTTTTGCAAATATTAGCTCATTTTGAATTTGATGCCTGCAACATGTTTCAAAAAAGCTGGCACAAGTGGCAAAAAAGACTGAGAAAGTTGAGGAATGCTCATCAAACACTTATTTGGAACATCCCACAGGTGAACAGGCTAATTGAGAACAGGTGGGTGCCATGATTGGGTATAAAAGCAGCTTCCCTGAAATGGTCAGTCATTCACAAACAAGAATGGGGCGAGGGTCACCACTTTGTGAACAAATGCGTGAGCAAATTGTCGAACAGTTTAAGAACAACATTTCTCAACGAGCTATTGCAAGGAATTTAGGGATTTCATCATCTACCGTCCGTAATATCATCAAAAGGTTCAGAGAATCTGGAGAAATTACTGCATGTAAGCGGCAAGGCCGAAAACCAACATTGAATGCCCGTGACCTTCGATCCCTCAGGCGGTACTGCATCAAAAACCGGCATCACTGTGTAAAGGATATCACCACATGGGCTCAGGAACACTTCAGAAAACCACTGTCAGTAACTACAGTTCGTCGCTACATCTGTAAGTGCAAGTTAAAACTCTACTATGCAAAGCAAAAGCCATTTATCAACAACACCGAGAAACGCCGCCGGCTTCGCAGGCCCGAGCTCATCTAAGATGGACTGATGCAAAGTGGAAAAGTGTTCTGTGGTCTGACGAGTCCACATTTCAAATTATTTTTGGAAAGTGTGGTCGTCGTGTCTTCCGGACCAAAGAGGAAAAGAACCAGCCGGACTGTTATAGGCGCAAAGTTCAAAAGCCAGCATCTGTGATGGTATGGGGGTGTATTAGTGCCCAAGGCATGGGTAACTTACACATCTGTGAAGGCACCATTAATGCTGAAAGGTACATACAGGTTTTGGAGCAACATATGTTGCCATCCAAGCAACGTCTTTTTCATGGACGCCCCTGCTTATTTCAGCAAGACAATGCCAAGCCACATTCTGCAGGTGTTACAACAGCGTGGCTTCGTAGTAAAAGAGTGCGGGTACTAGACTGGCCTGCCTGTAGTCCAGACCTGTCCCCCATTGAAAATGTGTGGCGCATTATGAAGTGTAAAATACAACAACGGAGACCCCGGACTGTTGAACAGCTTAAGCTGAACATCAAGCAAGAATGGGAAAGAATTCCACCCAAAAAGCTTCAAAAATTGGTCTCCTCAGTTCCCAAACGTTTACTGAGTGTTGTTAAAAGGAAAGGCGATGTAACACAGTGGTAAAAATGCCCCTGTGCCAACTTTTTTGCAATGTGTTGCTGCCATTAAATTCTAAGTTGATGATTATTTGCAAAAGAAAATAAAGATTCTCAGTTCGAACATTAAATATCTTGTCTTTGCAGTGTATTCAATTGAATATAAGTTGAAAAGGATTTGCAAATCATTGTATTCTGTTTTTATTTACAATTTACACAACGTGCCAACTTCACTGGTTTTGGGTTTTGTATATATATATATACATATATATAATATACCTAAAATTTAAAAAAAAACTGAAGGTTGGGCCTCAACAGGGATACTATATGAGCATAATCTTGATTAAAACAAACAGATTTCATGCAAGTATACTAGAGGATATCTATGCTATTCCTCATTCCCACGCACATAGCACACTTCTTACTGCAGGTGTATTGAGGCTGCACCCCCTACATGCACTGTGCATTCTTCGTTTACATGCACAGGTGACTCCAGAACCCTTGACTATTGAGGCCACATTTTTAACCCAGAGCACAAGACAATTAAAGTCTCACATTTGAGCTGGTACATCTACTTACAATACATCTGTTGAAATGTAATATTTTATGAATGATATTCTTTTGCTAGAGGTTTGTTTGTTTATGATAAAGTTCATTTAAATCACCCTCATTTTCCAGTCGATTCCCATAATTTCCCACAATTTCCATGATTCCCATGGTATGTTTCCAATTCCCTGTCTTGAATTGCCCTGGAAAGTTTCTTAAAATTTACCAGAATTTTCTGCCTCTGTGCAACCCTAGTCAATATGGTGATAGCTTGATTAAGCATTTTAAAAAAAGTATTGTTTTGCTGTATGTTTTGCTGTTTTGACTACAGATAACTGCAAAGCAAGAACACCATAAGAGGATGAAGTCACTAAACAGGAAAAAAAAAACATGCACAGGACACTGTGTGAAATATCTTAATGCTTAGATTAAAATTGGCCTTCATTCAAGTATTCCCACAACAATAAAAATGTTGCAGGAATGCTCAAAACTGAAACCTCATTAACAAATTAAAATCACAGAATTGAACAGACAGCATCAGACTTGTATATGGTTATGATAGATCCTGTAAACATTTTAGTAAAACCCTTTGATTGTGTATAGCTTTCTTTTTTGTGGGTACATTATGTGAAGAGTTCCCAAAGAAGCACACAAATTAGGTTTTGCCTCTACGTGGTAGCTACTTGGCTTAACTCGCTTGTTTTGGTTCCCCATTAGGGATTGCACCTTGTACCTGGCACAGTTTTTGTATCAGCTTCAGGGGGATTCCGAGCAAGCTGAGCCAAGATTTAATGTGACATTATTGCCACAAGTCGGGGTTACTGATGCGGAAATAAAATGCCCCCTGTTGTTGACTCCAGGAGGCTGCATGGCTTTTGTGCTTAAAGAGGATGTTTTGCTGCTTGCAACCATATTTGGAACAAAATTAATCTCATAGCTGTGACAAAAAGCCTCAAAGGGGTCAGCAGCTCTATCGCCTTGGTATCCTCTCTGTTTTTGTGTGGATGCAACCATAGTTTCATGCAACCAGGCTTAAATTGTTCCGCCTACTCTAAAGAGGTACTGATACAGTATATACTGTAATGGAAATTGAGCAAACAATATCCAAACCACGCAGAATTGACCTGAGTTGAGCAGACACCACAAATCGAAAAGCACTAAAAGAAGCATCACAACTGCATCTGGTGGTAAATATGAAAGACGCCTGTGCCGCATGCCAGAACACTTTGCCCCTATAGTGCATTATAGGGTCCCAGTCCTGGAGTGACCCCATATACTCAGAGAATCCCTTTTTTCCACCAATATTACATTCATTCATTTTCTATACCGACTATCCCTTTCGGGGTTGCGGGGGGGCTGGAGCCTATCCCAGCTGTCATTGGGCGAGAGGCGGGGTACACCCTGAACCGGTCGCCAGTCGATTGCAGGGCAACAAATAGAGACAGACAACCATTCACACCCACACCTAAGGGCAATTTAGAGTGACCATTTAACCTAATGAGCATGTTTTTTGGTCTGTGGGAGGAAGCCGGAGTGCCTGGAGAGAACCCACGCATGCATGGGAAGAACATGCAAACTTCACACAGAAAGGCCCTGCCCGATCCGGGAATCGAACCAGCGACCTCCTTGCTGTGAGGCACGTGCACTACCTGCTGCGCCACCGTGTCGCCCTTACCAATGTTACAACAGGCTTAAAAAAAATTCTCCTTAGCCAGCCCTGGAAAGGGGTTTGTGGCACTTGTAAATGCATTTAAATGCATAAACCCTTTTGATATTCCAATGTTATGATGAAAGGATTTGATTTCATAATTGAAATGAAAGAAGAAAAAAAAACAATCAAAGGTCATTTCAATTCTATGTCATATTTCCTGGCTGTTGTTGTGAGCCAGATTTATGTACTGAACATGTGTGACTCTATGTGCCTGCTCTCCTCCCTGGCTGTGTTTGAGCTCACAGTTATCGAGCTGAATTCCTGTAGTGCAGATGTTGGTCCGTGCATTAGAAGTTGCCAATGAATGCTGTTCATATAAACACATACTGTCACATTTTGACAGGAAGGCACACATGCATGTTTGAAAACACAGTGTGCACGCTGCAGCAGGTCTTTGTCCACAGCCTGAGCACCCACAGAGCCTTTTTTCTGCCTGAGTAACTGCACACACTATGAGTTGGATGTAGATTAAGCTCCTTTTTTCAGATGGTCCTGTTGTTATTGATAAGCTTTATTGGCTGTTGTAATGTTCCACAGCTTTACTCTCTGATGCTGAATAGGTATACAGCAGCTTGTGTAAAGGACAGAGACAGTTTATTAAATGTCCTTAAGCGCTCTTCTGTGCCCAGTGCCTACTGGATAGTTCTTATACGACCTTCTGTTCACTGAATAGCGTCCAGCCATGCTTACAGGATGAAATTAGTCAGAGGATGAAAATAAAGGAATGAACTTGGTGACATTGTCAGACATTCACCAAGGACAGTCTATGCATGAGAAACAGTATATAGAAATATGCAGAAATCTCCAGTTTGAATGATTTCAGTTAATGGTCATCAACAAAGAAACATTTTATCATCTCACTGCAATTATTGAGAAGACTATGACACTATTACACAGATCCACAAAAAAATTAACAGCATACGAGAGAGCTGCCAAAAGCACAGAGAGAGAAGTTGAATCAGTCTGCAGGAAGGTATATAGAGCATGTCAGCCACTGAAAATAATTCATGTTTTGACATAGCACTTTCATTGCACAAGATGTCAATACAGGGGTGTAGGAATGAGTCCAAAGGCAGGAGTAAGTTAGCATTTCGCTCTTTCTGGATCTCAAGTTTAGTTTAGTTTAGTTTAGTTTATTAGTTTGTTTGACAGGGCTCAACAGTTGTTGAACAGCTGTTGAGCCAGTTAGCTATAAAGCTATTTTGGTTCTGAGGTCCCTTGGCAGAATGTCTAAACACACAAGTCAAAGAGTATACACTTGACAAACGCAAGGTCTCATAAACGACACACAGCATACTCTTTTTTTTTTTTTTTTTTTTTAATACATTATTTATAAGAAGTCTGTGACCACAAACTTGGTTTACCTTGAGCCATGCTTTAAGTTTTTTTTTTAAAACATTAAAACTGGTGCAGTCTCTGATATGGGTGGGAATTAAGTTTCACTTATCTGCAGCTCTGACTGAAAATAAACTGAAAATTGTCCAAAAGCAGTTTTCTTAAATTTAGCCAAACAGCCACTTCTGAGACTGAAGCCCTTGTCTCCCTAACACTGTCCCTGCAGAGTGATACCCTTTGTGTAAGTGGCAGTGGTGCCTGGGCATGAATATTTTGTTCATCAAACATATATCTGCAAAGTTGCTAACAGTGTAAGGATCAAGCTACGGTCTTACTTGAATTTTTCCAAATCCACCAATAATACTCCATCCAACATAAACATTTGCCAAATGTACAAATGAAGAATTATCCCGCTGACCAAGTACAGTAATTTTGACAAAGAATGTTTGTATAGCTCAGTTTACCTCCACAACAAAGAACACAGTATGCTTTCATGAAGTACACTTATCATTGAAACTATACTTCTGTCCTTACAAAAAAAAACAATCAGTAAGAGCTGAATACATACTCTGAAGATGAACTTTCATTCAGCTTGTCTGTTCTGTCCTTGGAGTTTGTAAAACAGTGAATCTGGTCCGTTCAAGTATAAATGTCCATTAAAGCAATGATTCTCTGCATGATAAGAGCTGCTCACTCCAAACAAACATATAAAAGCCAATATTATCGTCTGACCCTGAACATCCTGAAACATCCTGAGGTGATTTTCTTAGTCACACTCTTATTAAATTCAGTATGATGACATGACCTCACGAGTTATTCTCCTGAATCCACAGGTACCATGTGTCTCTCTCAGTGGAGCAAAAATATCTTTTTTATAGAGAGGTTTGTTGTGTTATTATTTGTTTTTCAATTAATACAGCAATACAGTCCAGATCTAATCAAACTGCTACTGAATCTGTTAGCATCTATGCTAATATCTGTATGAGTAGTCGCTTCCTGCTGTCGTCATGCTCGTAGCTCCCACCTCTTCCTGCTCTAAAGGACACTGACTGGGCCGCCTCGCTTTGGGACGCTCACAGTTGTTGTAGGTTGGAGCTTTGCAAGATGGTTCTATGTGGTTATAGACATTTAGGCACATAGATCTGCACTGAAAAGGTTATGATGACTCGGTGGTAAATGGACTTTCTGACCACTCAAAATAAGTTTTACACTGTATGTCACATCTACCCATTCACACCAATTCACTCTAAGAATAACTCACTGATGGTTGAAGTTTCCATTTAAGTTATCCATCAGGTAACACACCCACAGGCTTTCATACCCATTTACTGATGCAGCAGTGGGAGCAACATTGGGTCTTGGGGGTAAGTGTTTTGCCCAAGGATACATAAGGCATGCAACAGCTAGAGCTGGGCTCAAGCTCTCAGCCTTCAGATTGATGGTGAGAGTGTAAACCAGATTCTGTCTCTCATTGCATATTTTCAAAGTGAATAGGAAAATGCTTGCATTGCACTTGGTGTGCAAGGTCTGTGTCTGTGACATTTCAAAGCCTACATGGGGTTATGTTTCCAAAAACAGTCTCAGAGTACAGAGGACTGGGAAATTTCAAATGAAGTCTTTGTATAATTCACTGTGACACACCACACAAGACGAAAAGAATAGTTTTCAAAGCTGATTCATCCTGAAAACGTAGGCATGTAAGGTTGGGCTAATGTCATATTCAAACCTGTCTAAATACTGCAAAAGAGACCTTGAATTTTCTGAGACACATCACAGTCACTTGTTGTTAAAACCAAGCCAATTCCATGACACTATTTACCAACATAGGAAGGATTTTTTTTCGACGTTTTTGAAATAAATATTCACTCAGTCATAAGAATCACATAAGCAAGGCTCTGCAGTATGTATGCAACTCTTATTTTTGTATCATCAATTCATGTCAGTATCTTCTTGTCATGCCTGAAAACAGTAAATCAAGGTCAAAGACCACTGCCCATACTGTTAGCTGGTTTATTCATGTCTTAGTCTGTCACTCAACTCTCCCCCTCCTGCCTCTCTGTGTCCAGGTGTTTTGGTGAAGACACGTGTATCACCATACCAGACATTGATGCAGTGGTGATGGTGTTGCAGCCCAGTGAGCCGAGAATAACCATCAGCGGGGTGGAGAGATTGAATCACCCGGCCTCCGACATGAGAGCAGCAGGCGGTGTAGCTCTGTTCCAGGACCTGCACATCTTCAGTACGGTCACCAGAGGAGACACCACCACATATCACACAGGTTTGGACTGTCACACACGGCAGGCTGTTTCTCCAAAGAGAACTAATTCTATAAACCCAGGTATCCTCTGCAGCCTGAGGTGTTTTGTTTGTGTAAATACCCTTTCCTCATCAATATAAACCCTACAGAGGACAAAATAGCAGACAGTTTGAGGATAACAACAAATATAATCAAAATCTTCCACAGATAAATTTTTCTGTCACCTGTGACGCTTTAAAAGTTCAATGACAATATTTTACCCGCAGGGAATGTCACTCCAATATTCTTTTACACAGTTTCTTTCCAAAAAAAAAAAAAAACAACTCCAAAGGGAGAAAGTTAAAGTGAACTTCACAAAGTGAAAGTTGTGTTCCTCCCTGCAGGTAGAAATCTGTCTCCACTAAATATTTCAATAGTTTTTCATATTGATAATGTGCTCGCTCATTCATGACGTCCTGTAGCTTATGCAGAGCCACCTGTCTCGCTTGCAAAACAAACCTTCAGAGAGAGCTGAATGTTTCATAAGGCCTCTGGAGACTGAGAATCAGCAGCAAGTATCTCTTTTTATTCATCTGCATGCACATTGAACTCCACAAAACAAAGTTGTGCAGGTGTTTCCAACACGGGACAACTTTATAGTTTAGAGAAAAGAATATTCAAACTTATAAAGGAGGGGTTTTTGTAAGTCTCTGTCATCCACAAGTTGTAGATATGTAATTTTTACTCAATTGGCCATTGCACACTGTCGCAACAGAGATGGAACAAGTTAAGTTAAAACAAAAGTTAAAATATATATTCTGTGAAAAAGTGCATTGTCTTGTATATTCATTAAAGATTATTTTTGGTTGGTTAAGAAGAGCAAGTAATACTGGAATGATTCAGAATAAAACTTCATATTGGTCTTTAAAGAGGTCATATTTTGACTGTAATCTGGTTTATACATTAGTTTTTGATGACTGCAAGGGTATGTTCACAATCATTAATGTTCAAAAACTACATCGGCATTCAAGCAGCCTCTCCCTGGCAATTCAGATCGTGCAAAAGCTATAACAAAAGCTATTGGAGTTTGTATAGCAGCGGATCTAAGACCATATTCAGTTGTTGAAAATGCCGGTTTCAAACACATGCTAAAGGTGATTGAGCCCCTAACCCTAACTTATGACCAGGCAGCACTTTGCATTTATTTTATTTAACTTATTACCAGGCAGCATTTATTTAATTTTCCTGTTTGTATAATGTTACAATAAATTGTTGGTTTACGAATAATAAAAACGCAAATAAACCACAAGCAAATTTAGGTGTTGCATTTTGTTCCTATACCGTACCGAAAATGAACCGAATCGGGACCCTCAAGCTCCCAGGCCTCTGGTAGAGGACCCCAGCTGAAGAGGATGATGAACAGCCACCCACCCCACTGGGGAGAGGGGGGTGGGTGAGAGAAGAGTTTTATATATATATATATATATATATATATATATACATACATATATATATATATACATATATATATATATATATATATATATATATATATATATATATATATATATATACACACACACACACACACATATATATTTTTTTTTTTGTTTGTTTGTTTGTTTGTTTGTTTTGTTTTTTTTGTTTGTTTTTTTCTTTAACGATGGTTATCCTCCATACTGGTATGTTGCAACAGCTGTAGTTTACATTTTACCACCCACCAGAAGAGTTGGCCACCACACCTATCCAGCAGGAAACTGCCTGTGCGTGGCCTTGAAAGGAAATAAGCCCAGTGCATTATTGGTGTTGCAGGATTTAAAACCTTTGAGTTTAAAAACGCTTCTCTGGGGCTGTAAGGCACCAATTAAAGAAAGTTCCTTACCTTTCTGCTACTCAGGCAGACTAGTTCTATACAAGTGGACATTGAAATAGGTTAAGTGTTCCTTTAAGAAAACTTTTCACATTTGAAACAACAACCCAAGAATCATGGAGAAGCTCACAGTATCTCAGCTGATGGGGTGACGAGTCAGCACTGAATACATTAGTTCACCACACTTGTGCCAATCAGTGCCAATCTGCCACATACACACCTGGCACTGCACTGAGGTGATTGCTTTTCCACACAGTGAGCGATGGTGTCATTTTCATCACAGTCACAGTTGACTCTATTATACTGATTCTCATGGTCTTATATTGGCTCATATCAAACTTCACCAGACTAAAGGTTTTAGATTGAGAATGTGTTTTAATCTTAAATGATGTCTTTCATCATGTATCATTTAAGCAGGTTTGTATTCCATACAGTTTTCTCAGTTCCTCCCAGCTGCACTTGGTCCAAATTTCATTTTAAGACGCTGATAGTGCTTCAGTTTGTTTTCTTTGGGGAACCAATGTTTATGACCTGTTAGCTTATTTTTACATCAAAATAACAGTTGATGGATTGAGCTTCTAAAAGCATTGAGATATTAAACTATCCTTACTTTTCTGATTAAATAATCCTTAAGCAGCATGACAGAGTCCCCTTGGCCCATCCTCCTTTGTGCTCATCCTCCTCCTGCAAACTTCTGTTTCCACCCCTTTAGGAGATAATTTAGAGTCCTCCTCAGGCCAGAAACTTTGTCTTGACTCCATTTGCTCTCCTCCTATTTTGACCGTCTCTTCTGGCGTCATCCGCCCCTCCTACACGTGTAACTTTATTTTCTTCCCTCAACTTTGCAACAGTTTTTCTTGACTTTAAAGCTTAAGCCACTTTTCATTAAACAAACCCTTTTCCTTTTTAGAAAGATCCTTTGTTTTTCTTCTTGATCGACTGAGACCAGTTATCAAAGCTGATTTTTGATCCAGTCAACTCTTGCCAGAACTTCACGGAGCTAGCCTCTTCATCACGACATAAAGGCGACATCATGTCCTGCCAGTATATTAAGGAGAGATTATGAGCCTCACGACCACCTTTGGGCTAGCAGCCTGTTTTGTGTCAGCCTTAACTGCAGAAAGAAATCCTCTGCCAACTTTGCCAGCACCAGCTTGGACCCTGTGGAGTGAGTGATGACAAAGCAACCAGCATACAGGAAGGCGTTTCCAGTTGGCACGGTAGAGACCAGAGGTCAAATGAACCATGCTCTGTTAGACACATTGCTTCCAAATTTAAGAACCTTAATTAACCTCCCATTTTACTCCCCTTTTATCATCTCCATTTTATTTACACTAAAACAACTGCGCGATATTGACAATCAGGTTTTAACTCATTTAACTCATAGATTTGTTTATTTGTTTGTTTGTTTGTTTGTTTGACAACCCATTGTAAATTCACCATTGATACAGGACCTTGAAACATTATGCAAAATGTACCCCGGGCTAGAAAACGGTTCTCATAAGCAGGCAGGAATTCTTGATTAGAGTCAGACTGATGTTGAACAGCTATCTGTCAAAGCTATGTATGTGTTTAGTTGTATATTTGTTGGTTGATTGACATATTAATTAATTTATTCATTCAGTTATTAGAAGTTTAAAGTTTTCATTTCATTGTTTTATGCATATAATATATTTAACCAGCCTGCATTGGCTAGCATTACACCATAGAGTTAATCAGTCCTTGGTTAGAGTGCACATAAGCACCATTCCTGGACAGGAAACAAGAAGAAACTGAAACAAATTACCACAAGTCAAACATACCATCTTTTCATATTTCATTTTTTTCTAGATTTTGAGATAAATTATCAAACTTAACCACATCAAATTTAAACATTTCAGAATATGCAAGCTTGATGTTATCAGGATTCTGTCTGGTAGTACAGGGTATTTCCATGACATGGTTGTTCACATGTGCTCAGGCAGGACAAAACGTCAGTTTTTATAACATGGCGGACGAAGCAGCAGAGCTTCACACAACTTTAAACATGATCACAGTGTATGTCCTAAATTTACTGATATATGTAAAAAAGCATATCAACAGAATTGACAAAAGAGTTAAAGAAGAGTATTGTAGCACTCAGAAGTTAATATCAAGCAGCGTCACTACTTCTGCAGAAAGCTGCAGTCCTTTAGCCCTGTATTCAACAGCAGCATGAAATGGCTCTTTGGATACATGAGATAAGGTTGCCACCCTAAAATACGGAATTGTTCTGTATTTCACTCTTAAACATTGCGTCCCGTTTTGAATCATTACGGGACGCGGTTTGTCCCGTATTACCGATTTGCCCTGAACGCAGCACCATTCCGCCCAAAGTCAACACCCACTAGCTCCTGCCTACTCATAACGGCATTTGGTTTGGTTGATTTTCAGCATGAGGAATAAGTTATGGGAAATCAGAAGCAAACATGTCTGCGGTTGCATCTGGTACTCCGCACCGTGCTCCACTGAAACAGAAATGGATGCAGAAATGCAGACACGAGTGGGAAAGTACATGACTGGCTTTTAGTTTTAATGTTTGTTATTTTCACACCAAAAATGTGTTTGGGGTTTCTTTCATTTGTGGTGAAACAGGAAGCAGAAATGATATAAAATTAATGACATGAAAAGTCATGTGTGTACAAGTTGCAACGCCTTCCTGAGATGAGATTATTTTCTATAATTATTCCTACTTTCTGAAAGTTGTTGTGTTCTCCTGCACCACATATTTTTTGAAAGTGTCAAAGCATTTGTTTAAGTATAATTGAATAAATTGATGCGAAGTTAATAAGTTATTTTAAGTTTTAAATTAACGAGCTTGTAATTAATCAAGTTGTTATTTAATTGTTGTATCTGCTTAGTTTTACGTTTGCAGATATTTTCTGAAAAACTGTGGAATAAAGTACTTAAAAATTTAACTAATAGGCTATGTTTTTAAAACAATGTCTTTACTGTGATTTACCACAACTGATGCCCCACCCCACTATTAGGCCGTTGGGGGTTGGGCCCTTGCAGTGTGGCATCCCCGCTGCCAGGGGTGTTGTTTGTTTTTCTGCCTGAAAGGTGACAACCCTAATGTGAGAGCTCCAGTGGTGTTTATTTTAGAGCAGATGTTCGACAACACTTTGATGATGGTTAGTGAAAACGACACTTCCAATGTCCAGATGCACTTTTGAGTATGTGTTTCTCTCCTTGCAATCAAACTTCTCCCGCAACAATGGTTGTTTTGTATGCATCCTGTCACCTCCCCCATTTCCAGTTTTGCTGCGGTTGCCCAGGGTGATGTCATGTCACGTACCCAGGCTATTTACTGCTGCATTCGCACTTAAGCTCACCATAGGCGCAAATCTGGGGGGACGCAAGGGACGTGTCCCCCCTTCCACAAAGTTGTCCCCCCCAAAAATCCAGTTCAAATAAGATTTTTCTAGTTGTAGAGTAACGATGGCACAATACAAGTAATGCTACTTAAAAACACATTGTCAGACAATTTTAACTGTTAAAGATTACAACCCCGCTCCCCTCACAATGGTTTGGTCCAAACTGTTTCTCCCGGCAACCGGCGTAGCTGCTGCTGCAGAGCCGTGTACACACAGAGGCAGGCAGACAAGCAGTGGTGATCGGATGAAGTGTATAAAAACACAGAATGGTTGATAAGTTATTTATCTCTCCACTTGTTCAACAAGCACAACATGAAACGTAAAATTTTAACTCCTGTGTTCGAAGTCTGCCGGCATGTTTTAAATTAACACAGCACGCAACTAATAGGGTGTTTGTTTTTAAGCTAAAACGAAATTTGCACTGTATGTAGCACATCTTTTCATCTTAGTTTGTAATGAATCTGTGAATTGTCAATATGGTGTAGTTCACACCCTCCAACCAATACAACTCTTGAAATTGCTGGTTGAGCATAAACAAACCTGTAGACAGGTAGGATATGGACTAACAAGGAACAATGACTTACAGTTATTGTTAATATAGACTAACTACGCAAGACATTTGAGAAAGTATCAAAACAACACAGCAAAAACATAGCATTTATTTCAATGTCCCCCCTAAGAATTACTCTCTGAAATTTTACTGTTTATTGTCCCCCCCAACATTGAAGAGGGATTTTCGCCACTGAAGCTCACCTGCAGGAAAAATACTAGGGTGGTGTAAGGAAATTATCTGGGTAAAGTCTGGGTGAAAAACTCACCTGTTTTTGTTCACACAGAGCTCACTTGGGTAAAGTCTGGATAATTTCAGCTGTTTTCCAACAGCTGTATCTGTCTCACAGCAATAGGTCTGGTATTTAACATGCTGTCCCATGAAACAAAACCTTTGTAAAGACATCTTGTTTTGTACAATGCAAAATAAAATAAAACTCACTTTCCATTTAATTTTGATCATGCATTTCACAAAGTTTCATTTATTTTTGTACCTAATCAAAATGTAGTTCTGGGTTGGGTCCATTTAGATATTACATTGAATGGAGTAGGATGCAGAATGGAGCCATAGATTGTGTATAAACTTAAGTCATCTGCTTGAAGGGCTTGAGTACAAATACAAATTAGTAAATATTAAAAATTTTCAAAAGAAGAGCATATTAGGCAAGCAGTACTTTGATATTGTGGTTGGTCAGCTTTACATTCAGCAGTAACAATAGTCCACTTCTATACAAAGGACCACATATCAATAAGTAACAATTTTCTAAGGCATAAATAAAACTTTAACTGAAGGATTAGTTGAAAAATGCCCTTAACAATCAAGTCAAATGTTCTTCACATAAAGCCTCAAATACTTCAGCATATGCATGTTCCAGTGTTTTGCTCATGCAGCCATATTCAGGCCACCCCTCAGATATAGCTAAGTACATATGCCCTGTCTCGCCACAGTAATCAACAGTCTAAGCTCAAGCCTTTTATTCCATACAGCCAATGTTGAGTCAATTTCCTGCAGCCATTCATTCCTTTTCATGCAGGACTGTAGGTATTAGCCCCTCCGCTGTTGCCAAACAATCTCCTTTGTGTCCTTATTCGACATTCGACTCCCTCCTGCTGAGTAAGACCTGTACCCGACATTACACTGATTCTCAGGGTCCCACCGCCTTGACCGGCGGCAAATGAGTATGACATTTAAATCCCGGTGGCTTTCACCTCGTCCAACGATCCCACCGCTGACGCAGGAACAGACCTTCTTGGCCCCGGGGCCCCGCCACTCGCAGCCAATTAGGAGCAGATAAGCAGAGCTAGCGGGCGGCTTTAGCCCTCCATTGTTCGCAGTGCAGAGCAGGAAGAAGAGCAGAAAGTGGCATCGCTTTCAGGAGTCGGAGGAGCTTTCTATGCCGGTGAAATGGAGACTGCTGCTGGGAGGGATGAGATTAGCTGGAAGCTGAAGAGAGACACAGGCGATGGGGAGGAAGCGAGACAAGAGATGAGGGGAGAAAGTGTGTGCAGGAGAGGGAGGAAGGATGAAGTTCCATAATGAGCAGATTTTATGTCCTCTGGAGGCTTAGGGGATCCCAGGTAAAGCAGAGATTTCTTTTGTGGGGCAGCAGAATGTTTCTTTTGGACCTTTTTAATCACCCCTTTGCCCTTCTCTGCTTTCTCTTTGTGTCATTCACTCGTCTTTTCATCCAAACTGCTCTGTCCTGTTTTCACTCCCTCACAATCTCATATCCTAGTATCCTTCATAGCTTATTCTTGCGCCTTCATGTAAAGCCAATTCTTTCTGTAACACACCATCTTTTCTCTCAAAGTCCTTTCTTTTTCTGACTGCAGCTCCAAATTCAGCGTTTCCTGCATGATGACCTAAACTAATCTCTGGAAAAATCCTGCTCTTAGCTGCACTGGGTTGGAGCAACTATGCTAAAGTTAAAATGTGGGCGGATAGTTTTGTGGCATCATTAGTATAAAATTTTATTGTACACACAAGAGCTAAATCAGTGCATGTGGGGCACCTTTTATCCTCTGACATGAACCCACAAGACCACAGAGACAAAGGTTGGCTAGATACTGGATGATTCTTCGCCAGATTTTTGCTATGATTTGCCCCTCTCGTAGAACACGATTCTGGGCTTGTTGCAATTAACAGTTTATCTGAATAATCCTCAAGTGTGTGCTTTCAATACTACTAAAGTACTGCTTCCTTTCTTGTCCATCCAATCTCAAAGTTGCAGTTATGGGCAGTAACGTCTCTACAAGTAGAGTCATTTATAGCTTATTACATTTTCCTGTAGTTTTGTGGTAGTGTTGTTACTTTTTGAATCACATAGCATTTCAGTAGCTTAGTTATTTTGTTGACTGAAAAGCATGGTAGTGCCACACTTTTCCCCACATCAGAGAGGGAGAGCAGCAGCAGAGCTCTTTGTCACAGTCTCCCTCGTAATGTATACCTCCAGGATCCATAAAATTACCGTGCAGTAGATCTTGTTCATAATATACCCACTGGCCACTTCATTATGTGCACCTTGCTGGTTCTAAATTGGACCATCTGCCTTTTATGTCAAACTTTAAAATGATTTATTAAGTCAGTAAATAAAATTTAACAAAGGGTGCATTTTTTTCTCTTTGAAATGTACTCATTGTCCACTGTATTAGGTACATTTTGCTAGTATGGGACCCCCTGTTTGCCTTTAGAACATTGTTTAACTCCTTGAGGCATAAATTTAACATAATGCTTGAGATTTCTCACAGATTTTGGTTGATATTGACATGATGGCATCACACTTTTGTTGCAGATTTGCTGCACATTTATGATGCAAATCTCCCATTTTATTGTATTCCAGAGGTGCCGTAATTGATTGAGATCTTGAGACTTTGAAGGCCACTGGAGTACAGTGAACGCAATGTTAAGTTCAAGACACCAGTTTGAGATGATTTAAGCTTCATGACATGTGGCATTATCCGAGGTAGCCATCAGGAGAAGAGTGTACTGTGGACCTTGGACAGGCTAAGGGGACCAAAGTGTAACTACTGGAGGTAGTCATCAGAGGAAGAGTACACCATGGACTAATGTGGCAGCTGAAATGAAATCATCAGACCAGGCAACATTTTTCCAATCTTCTTTTGTCCAATTTTGATGAGCCTGTGCCAGTTATCTGAGAAAAAGATCATCCATAGTTTTACATTTTAATCTAACTGCCCTTTGATATTACAGCTCAGACAGTTAATTCTGCAGTTGTGATAAAGATTCATTTTCAGTGAGTCATAAGGAATAGAAACTCAGCTGTGCCACATAAAGTTTAAAATAGCTTAATGAAGCTATCATTATCAAGCTGAGAAACAGTACTGAACTGAATAACTGTGCAATTAATTCCTTTTTCAGTTGAACAGGAAGATTGTTTTTCTCACACTGAAGTTCCCTTCTTTTAAATGCCATGTCGTCTGGCTGTAAATGTTAGGAGCAGAAAAAAGTCTTGTTTGATGAAACTTTCGATTCAAAGACAACATTTTGAACCCCATCAGAAGAATTGTTTTCTTTATCATCCAGTAGTAAAGGCTGCATATTACTGGTATACATTTGACATTTTGGCTTACATGCAGAGACAAGGCAGCATGATAAGAAGCAATTCTGATTTCCTTTGATGCTTTTCATGATACTTCCACTGAATTAAATATTTACTACACAAACATTCACTCACTGATTGTTAGCTCTATAAGTCTGCATTTTGTTTCAGTAAAGTCAGAGAAATGTCCCTCCATGTGAGCTCTGTACAAAACCACGTGTGCTATCGAGCCCTTGGTGGGGCCTCTAAAATAAAGGGCTCTAATTTCGTAGACCAGGCGCAGTGCACCTGCCCTGTGCCGTGCCTGCACCGCCCCAACGGGGTGTGTCCAGGTCATTTTGCAAGTTTCGTGCACGGCGCAGTCTGGCGCAGGGAGGCGCACCCATGCCTCCGTCCTTCCCACCGGCGCAAGTAGCAGAGAGGGAGGAGATGAGTGGGTTTAACACAGCCGAGTGTAATCTTCACCAATCAAATGAACGCCTCTCCTCGCCCTTTAATGTGCCACGGGCGAGGTGCAGTGACAATTTCACCTCGGTGGTGAAGAAGGTCAGAGCCGCTGTCACTTTTACAGCAACTGGGAGAGTGCAGAGGCCACCGGGCCACGCATCGGAGGCTACAATGCGCGTCACCGTGTGGACCACCTCGCGGTTCCTGTCTCATATATAGGAGTACAAAATTGAGAGATAATTAGCTTTAAACACAGCAGCAGGGTAATTCATTCATCATGCTTGTGATGAATGGATTCCTGGTCTGTCATCGCCAAATAGCAGAACCTTTGGTGAAATATTCCCCCCGATATCTCCTCCTCATCCTCCTTGCAGTGATGTCCTCCATCTTTTTTGATCACGTTAAGAATAAAGATTAAAACAGAGAAATATGGGTAATCACAGGTAAATCCTTAAGACAGCGAGTGACTTATTCAGCGAGCGTCTCTCTCTTTTTTCTTGTCTTTTGAATTTCATGAGATGAGAGAAGCCGGATACTCCGTATCGGATGATGTGGCTGTTCGCGGCTAGCTGAGAGATGTGAACTCGTTAGTTTGCGTCACTCTTCCAGCTGCCGTCAGGTTGAGTTTCCAATATGACAAACGTCTCTGATCTAACATCAGATGTGACAGGACAATTAATATAGATGCAAATGTATGTGCTGGTTCAGACCGTTACATTACATAGTGGTTGCTGTGATTGTTTATTGCATTGGAATGTGCCTGACACTGTGGACATCTGCCTGTGAGGTTTTGGTGACATGTGCGCACGTTGCGCCTGTCAGCCAAATTACCACTGCACGGGGTGCGCCTCACCTGCGCCGAGAATAGACCAGGTTGGAGCTGGTGAGCTTTCTGCGCACCCTCCTCCCTTTTTGACACGAAATTGACACTGCACCAAGCTGAATCTTTCGACACCTCCCCCTGGTGCGCCGTCACACCCATCTTGGCGCAGCCGGTCTACCAAATTGCCAAATTGGCTGCGCACGGTAGTGCACTGGACAAAATTACCACTACATGCACCCCGTGCCACCCTGAGTTGCGCCAGGAAATTAGGGCCCAAAATGTCATGGTACACAGAGGAACCATTCAAGTGCATGTACAGTAGGACAACTTTAATCATGAGGACCCTCATAATCACAAAAACTTTTATTACATGTTTGTTTTTATCAGTCTGATTATAACTATTTAGATTTGTACTTCCAAGTTGGACCAGATGCATTCATGTCTTGTGTGGACATGCATCTGGCATTTATCAGAACAAAATAATATACAAATAGATATTTAAAAAAAATATTCATGTGCAGAGCTGCAATTACAATCTGAACTTAGAAAAAGCAAATGCAAGTATTACCAAGATAAATGAAAAATTCTGCTTTAATATGCATGAATATATTTATGGGGGAAATGTCCTAGCCACATGCAGCCCTCCTACTCCAATAGTGCAGCCCGCCAGTAAGTTAAAAATATATATTTTTAAATGTATGTTTATGAAAAAAATTATGAAAATCTCCCACGACAACATTGAAAATTTCAACATTTCCAAGAAAAGAGCTAAAAGTGACTGTAATTGTTTATATGGTCACTCTTTTCTGCATTTGTCAAAATAGACATAGACATGTAAGAGAAATACACTTTGATAAACAGTAAATATTCTGTTGCTTGCATTAAAATAGCAGTTGGAACTGGTTTTAATCTTGTATTTTCCTTCATAGAATAAATTTTGTTGATTGCATTTTGTTTAAATTTATATAAGAGTATTGGTGAAGTATCAATTTATGCACATGTTCAGCCCATTTAGCACCTCTCAATTTGTGAGAATTTGGCGCGTTTGCAATAGGAATAATTTTCATGTGGCCCTCTTCATAAGGGAAGTTTCCATCCCCGATCTGAGGTCTAAAAGCCATTATTGAAGGAGAACCGGATTCCACTGTTGTTTTGATTGTTGTCAGGGTTGGTGTATGCAGTTTTAGGGGAGAGGTTGGGATATGAGAGCAACAGTTCTGAAACTTGTGGTAAAATGTTTGTTTTCACACAAAACAGTTCCATACAGACAAAATGCCCATACACTAAAGAACTTCAGTGGATACTCCTCAGCGTAAAGTCTCAGTGAAAAACCTTGCTGTTTGCTGTCAAACATTCAGCTTACCCAAGTAAATTCTAGCAATATGCAGGTTTTTTCTGTGAGTGTAAATGGGGTTATAGCTAACTTCACAGTTATGATGTGCTTTGATTATAGTAACCCTTGACTGTCATCATTGCTCATGACTGTACACTAATTATAGGCCTGCAAATATACTTAAATCAGGATGTTAGAAGATGCAACTCCAGAACATTATAGGTTAAAGAAGTGAAAAATAATTAAACCATGGATTGTATAAAATAATAAAAATGAATTAAGTGCAGGATGTGCTTTTTAGTTTTCATGGATTTTCGTTTTTGTCTTTTTTCTTTTTTTTTTGAATATGCATAAAAGAGCACAGGTAATAAAATGTATGCAGAGTTTGTACAATATTTTCACCATCAAAAACAACAAAAACATTCCTCTTTAATAGGATCAAGTCATGTGATAACAAGAAACTGCTCCTTTTCCTTCTTACTCTTTTAATGCTTAACAAGGATCCCAAACTAACTATATTTGAAGAAAATTAGTCAACCATCCTGCATATAGTGTCATCCTGTCTTTCTGAAAACATCTTTTTTCTTTTCATGTCCTTTGCTCTCGTGCCCTCTTTTCTCCCCCTCATCTCTGCCTGTTCCTCAGAGACAGCCTCCAGTCACACCCCCAGTATCTATCTTTTTTTTTTTCTGCTGGGAGGAACTTAAATGGCCATAGCCCGTCCCCTCCCCTGGGACCGTACAGTGAAGGCTGGGTAACAGAGAGAGGAGGGGGCTGCTGCTCAACAGCAGGCAGATTCCCGGCAGCCACCCAGCACGGCTGTGACGGGAGCTGTCAGCGGGGACTTGTTACTGCACACACTTTAGCACAGTCAGTGTTCAGAGAGATGACAAATAATTGGAGTTTGTGAGCAAGAGAATGTGTGCTGTGTCCTGTAATGTTTGAATTATGGTCTTTTTAAATGTTCAGGGAGTTTCTAACATGTTTGTTGCTGTATACAATCATCAATCAGCCTGTCATGTGACATTTAAGGGTGCATGAACAGGGTGACCATATATTCAAACCTTCAGAAAGAAAGACTATAAGTTTACTGTAAACTTGTGTGCATGTTCACATATTTGTAACCTCCGTATAGAAACCTTTTACTTTCACTAAAAACAAGGGCTGAGCAATATTAGAAATTAAAATATGAGTTACTACTGAGAAAATTGAAAACTTACACTGCAACATATATTTGTATATAATATAGTTCACAACAAACACTGTATTCTGCAATACTTTAAGGATATGCTATCGTTTCATAAATAAAAGCTATTTGTATGAAATTAAGTAGTAAAAATATTTCATTTTTCTGCTATGCCTTTTGATTTAACCCTCATTTAACCAGATAAAACAAACAAGACAACTCAATTAGATGTTTTCCTTTTTTAATTATTTATTTTTCTCAGGAGCATCCTAGCAAAGACATGCCGCAGCAGAGTGAAAGTTTTTTACTAATAATAAAAAAACATAATGCATGTATTTAAATCATTTTATGCCCTGTATTATTAAAACAGTGTTTTAAAAAAAGGAACGTTGCACTTTAGTTTAGTTTGAAATAAATGGCATATCCACCGATGACCTTAATGATGTCATCAGGTAATAAAATAAAAATCTGCCATGTGATTGGCTATGTCAGAGGTCGAATACTGTGAAAATCAATTGCGGGCTGTCTAACACTAGGCTTCTGCTGGCTTTATTCTTTAACCATCAACACTATGGGATCGCTGGCATCACCAAGCGATGACACTGACTTCATATCTTCGGAACCATCCAACGAATCTGTATGAGGAGAGCTGTGTTGACCAATCAGATGGATTCTTCTTTCTTCTGCTTTTTATTTTCTTGATGGTAGCACCCAGTTAGGAGCAAAATGTCTAAAGGAGACATAATAGTTATCTGCCAGTTTCCAAAAGGATAGAGGTTTGATTGAAAGCAATTTGACATAGCTTTTTGCCTTATGTTTGTCAGGATTGCTGACATTTGTGATAAATGTAGACAAAACATTTTGGCAAAATGTATCTGCCCCTAAGTTATATCCTCATCATTAAGTGTAAGTCTGTTTTTTAATCAGTCCAAGCAAACAGATCATCAAAGTTAAACCTTTTTTTAACCCCGCTCAGCTCAATTGGTTCTTGGACATGAAGATTGTTAATTCTACCTCTCTTCTTCTCGATGTGGGTCAGAGGGTAGGATGGTGGCAGACCTTGGTCTTGTAAATAAGTAGCCATATGCCAGTATCGAAGTCCACATGTAGACAAAGAGGAAATGCATATCATTATTTTCTCAATATCGAGCAAAAAACTTGTAATAATGATGTTTTGCCATAATCCAGCTGCCCCAGCACACCTCTTAAGGAGTTACAAAGAGAAAAAGATGCCAAAAAAGTATCAGTGCCTTAGGCCTTACTTTGAAGAATGAGACAATTAAAGAGATAAAGACAAACTGTAAATGACACCCCTAAGATCCAAAGCACGAGAGGCAGTATACTAAAGCAATATGTGTGTCTGTGTGTGTGCTTTTCTTTGAATAGCTCGTCGACCTGGCGTGATGGAAGAGATCATTCATAACTTGGACTATTGTGACATCTTAGTTTTGGGGGAGGAGTTAAGACCAGACCAGGAGTCCCTCCAACTACAGCGCAGTGTTCTGCTGGGAAAACACCTGGACGCCACAAACTCTACATCTGGCATGTCCATATATGGTAAATAACACATCTTTGCTGCTGCTGCATGACTTTGCTCCGTTTTTTTTACTATCAAGCTGCAAAGTGTATGTCTCCCCCACTGTGACCAGGTGTGGACTCCATGTCCAACTATGAGCAAGTGATCCGACAGGTGCGGTACTACAACTGGCAGCCTGGACTTCTAACAGAAAGAAGATTTCGGCTCACCTGCTCAGAGCTAAATGGACGCTACACCAGCAATGAATTCAACCTGGAGGTCAGTGTGAACCATAATTTAATTTATATGGGTATATTAAAGTCAATAGTCTGGTGCAAACACAGTGCAACTACCTTAACACACTTAACAAGGCTGCTTTGGGGCATTGGTGGTGGAGTCTGACACTGCGTTTGGTCAGTAATCGGGAGGTTGCAGGTTTGAGCCAGCTCCAGGTGTCACATGGCGATGTGTCCTTGGGTAAGACACTTAACCCCAAGTTGCTCCCACTGCTGCGTCAGTGGCGTGTAAATGGGTATGAAAGGGCATGAATGTTGGTACTGATTAATAACTAACATAGAAACTCAAACCATGAGTGAGTGAATGTGAGAGTGAATGGGTGTGAATGTGTACATGTGAACTGCAGTGTAAAGCAGCTTTGAGTAGTCGAAGACAGGAAAAGTGCTATATAAGCTCAAGTCCATTTACCATTTACTTTTAAAGGACCAATTCACCGTCAATAAATGTATTCTTGAATCTATATTGATTTGGAACATGTAGCCTATTAATACAAACTGTTTGGGTCGTTTCTGTAAGTTTGCGGACTTGAACCCCTGTGTAGTAGTGACTAAAGTGCGCCACTAGATGGTACAGGTTTGAGTGATTTTTTTGTGGTGTAGTGCTGCCAGTATAAAGGTGTTAAAGTTTGTTACCTTCAAAGCACCTTTAACGCCCCTATGTATATGTATATATGTATATATATATATATATATATATATATTTTTTTTTTTTTTTTTTGGATGAATGACTAATACACACATTGAATAATTTCCCTCGACCCAGTCAGTATTTCAGGAAAAAGTTGCAACGTCAAAAAAGGCTCACAGAAATGGTTTAAGAAGAGAGTCTAATGTGTTAATGCAGCAGATACTCACAATGCCTCTTGTTCCCACACTGATGTGAAGTAAGGACATTTTTACTCCTCTTTCTGTTACAAAAACTTACACACAGTTTGGTGGACAAATCTAAAGTATCTCTCTCCAACCACTCTTGTCATTTTCCTCTGACCTCTGGCACCTACAAGGCATTTTTTTGCTCAGAAACCTGCTGCCTACTTGATATTTTCTCTCCTTTGAACCATTCTCTATAAACCTTAGAAATAGTAGTGAATAAAAATCACAGCAGATCAGCAGTTTCTCAAATACTTAGACCAGACTGTCTGGCACATACCATGTTCAAAGTTTCCCTTCTTCCCTGTTCTGATGAATCTCAGCAGGTTCTCTTGATCATGACTACAAACTCTCTGCGTAAACAGGCAGTTAAATGGGTGTACCTGTTAAAGTGGCCAAGGGGTGTATTCCTAAAAATCTGACCCAGCATTATCTTGCAGGTCTTGAGTTCAGCTTTGTCTCCATTACATGTAAATAAAAGTAAGACTGCAGAGCACTCACTCCCTTGTTCATGAATAAACAGTATTTTATATAAGTTTTTGAGTGAAGAAAAATAACAAGCAGCTCTAACATAACCGATGGCTTTATACATATTTGTTGAAATTAAATTCATTCATTATAAAATATGTGAGAGTCAGCATTAGAAGCAACTTTACACGACAGACAGTGCTGCTTCTTACAGCTGACTGTATCAAAGTTCTCCAGCTGGCAGTAACTGCGCTGACTCAGCACAGGTGTCTGGCAACACTTTTACTCTCAGAGAAAATACTAAATGACCTGCTGCCGCATCAATTTCCCCCAACTAGTGGCAAAAAAATTTTAGAAAAGAGAGATTGTAGAATGACAAATGATAAACCTTGAACTTAACTCCAGATGCAATTTTACACCTTCTTAATTTGATTTAAATATATAAACATATATATGAGGGCAATTTTTTACTAACTGTATTTGCATTGGCCCTTCAGAGAAATGGTGCTCCAAAAATTCTAGTTTATTTGCAAAACAACTCATAACGTATCCTTACGACCATGCTGTCTCTAAGTTTAACAGCAGCAACACTTAATGAGACAGCCTGGGATAACATTTGACAGTGTACATTCCCTTCTTTTCAACCTACATTATGTAAATTCGGCCAACAACGGGCTCTTAATCAAAACAACAAGGGATGACTGTGATGGTACTCTCTCTGCTACTCTTATCTCTTCCAATGAAAATAGACCAACACATTAACCTTCCGGTAACAATTACTGACACAATGTAATATCATCAGTCACTCACTGTTCTATCATAATATAATATTGATACACTATTGATACACTATTGATTCTTAGGCCAGCTAATGTTTACCTGGAACATCTATCAGTGTCAACACATAAAAAAAAAGAATTTAAGGCAAGAAAACAGAGCGTATATTCACACCAAATGTTATTGTGTTCCTCTAGCTCGGTTTATTGGACATATCCAATGCGAACACACCAATCAAACCTGCTTCTGAACTAATTCAGAACTCAATTCTGAGACCACTTATTGTTCCTGTGTTGGTCTCAACTTGCCTCCAACTGAACCCTGAAGTGGTTAGTTATTGGTGCTGACCTAGTAACTGACACAAACAGGCCTGCAAGTTTACTCATGACACTGCAGTTCTAATATAGGCAGCAACAGCAGTGGTAGTTATGGTAATACCATGCAACACTGATCAGAACCAAATAAATACTTCATCCTCTCAGTGTCACTGGATACGTATTATTCAATGTCTGCAATCAGGCAGATCCATCATGCAAAGCTTTAAGCTAAAACAAATGAGTCTGGTCTGCAGAGGCCCTGAATAATCAATGTCTTTTGAGGAGATAGAGGCTGGAGCTACAAGTATGATAATATCAAGAAGCAACTGCAAGCCTGTAAACAATGGCTGCTAGTGAGGAGATTAGTATGGATGCTGTTTGCCATAGTGTTCCATTTGTCAGCGTTTGACATTTTTTAATTAAATGAAGGACAAATAACAATACTGGAAAAAAATCATGGGAAACATGATTTTGTTTGATTGATAAACAAGCTGGTGTTATACTTTAATTCCTCACCGCCCAGAGGTTGATTTCCAACCTGGATCAAGTTGGGTGTAACCCAGGTCTGTCCCTCCCCCATCAATCAGGTCAGGGTGGGCCAGACCTTTGTTTTTTTCTATCTTTTTTTTTTTTCAAGATTTAGCGGGAATAAGCTATAGTGATATTCATGAATAACAAATGTCTTTAGCAAGCAACCCTATTGAACCAGCTTAATTTGATAGTAAGGCTTCATCAAATTCTTTTCTTTGTTCATGCATGAGAAAATGGAGCTTGAGGCCATAAAACAAGAAATGTTTTTTTGAAAATGAACATTGTTCAAGAGAAAGTCAAAGTCAAAAATTTTTGACAACTTCAGCTTTTTTTATCATAGTCTATAACATATGCCTCAGTGATGCACTCAGGTCTCATCCAAACAAATATCTTAGATTAAACAACTGTGGAACTGCACTAAAAAGTCTTAATGTTTGGAGCCAAAACACTGAAAAATGTTAGGTTTGAATCAGGCTAGTAGAGAACGTCCATAGGTCCAAGTAGATTTGGACTGGATTTTTTTTTTGGGCCTGATATAAACTCTCTAAAAGAGAAAGAAAATAAAACAAAACAGAGGAAACAAAACAAAAACAAAAAAAGGAGGGGGGGGGGGGGGGTAGATGTATTTCAAGATCATTGAGGGCGATTGGAGATTGAGTGTGAAATGAGAGGTGTGGTTGTGTGTATGTATATGTGTCAATCGGGGTGTGTGTGTGTGAGACAGTACATGATGTGGTGTACAGTGGTTATTGTAGAGGTTGGCTGACAGATGAGGGGTTAGTGGCTGTGGAAAAAGGATTCTGTCTGGAATGTGACTGCTGGTAGTGGGAAAGGTGGCTTCCAATACATTTTGGGATTAACTTTAAAATATTATTGATTGTTTTTTATAGTTTAAAATGGATAAGGACCTTCCCAACTAATTGATCTGGTTTACTGCCACACTCCAGCTAGAACTCTCAGGTTATCCAACCAACTGCTTTTGGAAGTGCCCAGATCAAGTCTCAAAGCCAGATGATCAAGCCTTTGCAGTGGCTGTTCCCAGGCTTTGGAACTTGCTCCCTCTCCATATAAGATCTGCTAAGTCCCTCATCACTTTCAAGTCACTGCTATGGCCCACAATTAAACTAACTAAGCCCTCTGTTATTCTGTATTTTGACATCTTTAAGATAGTTTCAGACTGTTTCAGATTGTTTTATTATCATGAAGGTTTTATGGTTTTAGTTTTTATCTTGTATTCTACACAGAAACAGCCATCAGGCAAACAGACTACATCTATCAAACTCAGGATGCAGTAAGCAGAACAAGTGCAACAGTGGCCAGAGTTTGCATGGCCACAATGATCAAGCTGCCTCTGTCACGGCAGGAAAACATGTCCTGCTCAAATTCTAAAAATCAAGGATTTATTCAGCTTTAAAAACTATTGGAAATATATAAGGGTTATGTAAATGTACACAGGATAAGTGTTTTTGATATTTTTTCAGATATTTGAGTTAAAAATTCTACATATCGAGCCTTCAAGGGTGCAGATGAATCTTCTTTACATTCCGTCTTCTTGTATTGAGCTGAAGCGGTCCCTCAGAGGGTGTTAATGCATTCACTTTCCAATCTCTCCAGGCTTTGATCTTAAAATTTCTACTTTATTCTGTCTGGGATATATCTTCTGGATAATTCAAGGTAAGTCTTAGAGTACTGAGGGAGACTGCTCAGATGGAATTTTAAGGATGAAAAATGTCACTTTACCTTCCAAAATCAACACTTCTGCTTAATGTGTTCTTCACCAGGTGAGCGTACTGCACAGTTCAGAAGCCGGAGAACACGTCAATCATATGATAGCCCCGCCTCAGTACATGCAGGTGGTCCACCATCCATCCATGATAAAAGACCTGTACCCCAGTCACAGTTCAGGTAAGAAAACAAAACCCGGTAAAGAACTTTGTAATTTAACTGTGGATTTTTTTTGGATGTGATAGCAGCGACTGAATGTGTATGTGGACACCTGGATCCATCTCCTTTTATTGTATGAAGTTGAAGTTATATGAAGTTGTACAATCTTAGGGTTTAGAATTACCTACATGCTAACACTGAACAAGCAAAACCTGGAAACAATGTTGACAAATGTGAATTAAGTTTTATCTATCAGATCAGCAATTTCTTTTGCATGGCTCAAGGCACACACAGACCAAAATGCTGTTACTGTGGCACAAACATCACATTACCAACAAACAAAACTAGTTGCTAAATAATGAAAAATATTTCCCGTCAGAAAGCCTTAGACAGCCCAACCTAGAGCCATAAATATCAGTTTGGGTTTGGGTTAGTCAAACAGTATTGAAGACAGACACATTTTTCAGCTGTGACAAGCCTGATATCACATCCCATCCCCTGATCCCTGAGAGGGGTAAGTTGAGGCAAAAATCTGATAAAATGGCAAATTAATCCCTTTAAGTTGGGACAGTCCACACCAGAACAGATAGATTGTGTTTGTTTGAAGCAGACATGGGAAGTCTAAAGTCTTTTGTCTCGGTTTCTGTAATATGTTTTCTCTTCTTCACTGTCCTTCTTTGAACTCTACCGATCTGGTTAGGAATGCTTTAGGAGATGCATTTGTCAATGGAGCTGTTACATATGACATTCAAATCTGCTTCTTTGTGTCAAATAACTCACCATAACTACATTTCTCACAACAGTGGACCTCTCAAAAACATGATTTTCACCAACAGACATTTGCTTTATTTTGTAAGGCTTACAATATCAGAGATCTGGCTGAAGAGGGAGATGCCTGTTTCAGTTGCTGACAAAATTTCTGTTAGCCAAAGAGTTTACATCAGGGCAAACATCAGTATCAAGGCTTTCTTTTTCTATGTGCTGAACATTTTTCAGACTTGAGGGGGATGTCAGAACTTGCTCTGGTGTTATATCTTCCTCAGAAATGTTTGGCCTTCACACAAAACTATCTCCTTGCCTCAAAAACCTGTTAAAAATATCTCAGTAAATTCTACTTTATTTACAATCAGCACAGTTTGGTGCCAAAAAAACCCTGTCCTGCCCTTAGTCTGTGTTTATACTCAGATATTAGTTTTGTAGATCTCTAAAGACTAAATGATGGCAGATCTCCATGAGGAGGTTAAGTTTAATTATTGTAACAACCAAGACATGAGTCCAAGCAGTCTGGGTTGAGGAAACATCACAGAAATAGTCTGCTTTTGGTGTTCTGCCAAATACTTCTACAAACTGTTTATTGAATACTTGAGAAGGATTGTTACTGCATCTGCTTAAACAAAACCCATTTAATGCCAAATACCAGAGCTTGCCAACAGCTTTCTTGAAAAAAAAAAAAAGATCCAACAATGTCCACAGATTTCACATCAAAGAATCCCCAGGAACCCTCAAAGTTTTGAGCTTGAGCTGCATGTGTGAACATCATATTTGTCAGCCCATTGGCCATTTTCTATGAGCCATCAGGAGATTTGCCTTGTAAGGTCAGGATATATTTACTCTAGAGAAAGCATTCATGAATGATGATATTGTCCTCTTTTAACCAGGGTGCAACATGTGTGTCTCTGTGCATGTATTAGGGGTGTAACAGTATAGAAAATTTTTGGCTAGTCTTTTTTTTCTTTTGTTTTGAGTCCCTGTTCTGTCGGCTTTCAGTATGCTACATTTTTCCAAATTCTTTCACTCACAACTTCTATCACACTGATAAATGCACAGCAGTTTTGTGTACAGAGTTCAAGTTTTTTAGATGTTAGTGTTGGAGAGAGGCTGGAGGGCGCAATTGAGCTGATGGTGGTGTCATCCCTCGAAATGAAGGTGTGAAGTCCGGTTGTGCACTATGCTAAAAATCGTCTATACCCGTGAGAGGATTGCCATAAATCACAAACACACTGAAGCTGGTTATGCCATTTACACATGAAAGCTTTTTGACTGTTTGCCTTCCCTGTTTCTGTGGGTCCTCTCAATGCAGCATCTCCCGGGTGCACCCAATCTCTCAATTATCCAGTCCTCACAAACAAGCTGACGGGAAATGTCCTGAAGGTGCGTTCACACCAAATGTGACTCTGGCAACCACTCTCCTTGTAAAGTCAATGTACAGCCGCAGTGGGGCGGGGTTAACCCTCCCACAATGCGACGGACACAATCTGGTCGCTTGGTGCTCAGTTGTTGAAAAATTTGAACTCTTCAGGTGATGTTGTGTGTGGCTGTGCTGCCAAAGCCAATCAGCGTTGTGTGGGTGTGTGATGACACCCGTGACGGACTGTTTTTATTCTGGTTCACAGAGTGACAATCCACGTCCGTGTCACCAACATTAGTTGGTGAGTACGTTAGTTCCACCTAGACGGGACCGCAGAGAACTCGCAGACGATGCTGCTGCAGGGCCATCAGCTGCAGTGTTTTGTGGTTGGTAGATGAGTGAAAAGGATACAGTTGGAATAATGTCAGCTAATACATCCTATTATATGATATGATATGATTGCAGTGAAGTTCGAGCGGACATGACATCACTGAGCGACGGCTACGGCGACAGTGACCTAAATGAGCTATTTATGGACCGTTGAAGTGACTTGGGTGGGTGACGCGATCTTGGTCTCCAAGTCATGTTTGGTGTGAACGCACCTTTAGGGTGAATCCCAATTGTACCCCTTAGCCCTTCCCCTTCGTCTTACCCCTTCATCTACCTCTTCCCCTTATCCCTCTGTTTTGAGGGCCAAGGGGAGGGGGTGAAAACAGGCTCCTGAGAAACGAGACACCACTCGATTCCCGCTATGTCATCACCCAGAGCCGCTCGCTGGCTGTGACGTAGGCAGATGTGACAATAACTGTAGCTACAGCTGTGAAAGCTAGCTCATTATAACAAGAAATTTTAAAATACGACCAACAATTCAAAACATGATAAATATTTACTTGATGTTTTAGTAATTACATATTATTATTCACTTCTTTCGGTCTCCGCTCTGCCATCTTGTCAGCGGGCACGGTGTATTATGGGAAATTCTCATACCCCTTCCTTTCAAGTGAGGTCCCGGTCTGTTTTCGTTTTAAGGGCTGTGTAGCCCTTCATCTTAGCCCTTCCCCTTAGCCCTATGGGGAATTGGGACATCACTTCACTAGACGTGAACGCGCAAAACCAAGGGGTGAGGGGTAAGACGGGGGGGTAAGGGGTAAGACAAGGGCTAAGGGGTAGAATTGGGATGGACCCTTACTCTCCGGAAACAGCATCATGAGGAGTTGTTATGATTTGAGTGGTTATTTATTTGGCACACATCAATACTGAAATGTTTCACACCATTTCGATGTCCTGCCGGCAGGTTGCTGGTGATCTGTAATGTAAAAAAGGTTCTAACCATGTGAACTAGGTTCAGATCAAATCACCACAGCAGCCACAATCAAAATATTGTGTACACACGTGTACAAAAAAGGGGTTTGAGTACCTGTTTTGGTAGTTTGTCTCTTTTAATTATCATATTACTTTTTGTAATATATAACACTTGTGGTACCTATAACACTATTAATGTACACCTAGCCCAAACAAAAGAAAAAGTATTGGGTTTAACCCTTCTGACCTGAAATCTTTTGCAACAGAGTGAGGAAACCTCCAAAATGACATTTGTCCAGCCTTAAATCATATGACTTTTCCTAAAATGACATCAACTTCGTAAAAAAAAAAGTGAAAATTCCCTTTCGTGATATTTTCATGGATGCTGTTCACAACCAGTGTGTTACTTTTGTCTTAGGGTCTGTTTTGGCACAAAGATTTAAACTATAATTATAGTTCATTTACACATCATTAACAAACACCTTAACAGACACATACAAAGTCACACTTACATTCACACATACTTAAAAGTATGCTCACAAGTGTGTACTTAGTATAATTTTACACAAATTGTCCAAGTCTATGTAGCATTGACTAAAAAACAAAAACTGACATTACAGTCTCAGGCTGTTGCTTCAACTACATGTTTTTTTATTTCCACTGCCTTTTTCAAACCAAATAAATTTGTTTTGTGTAGATGCAACACAAGTTATCCTGGATCATATTTTAAGGTCAAACCATTTCAAATCCAAAGTCCTTGATAACAATGATTACTCTTGGGCAATACAATCAGAGGATGAAGCAGTGTCTTCCCTTGACCCCTTGATGGTTCTCCATAAGCCAAAGAAAGCAAAATTTAATTTGCTTTCTTTGGTGGGAATTTAACTATTTTTAACTATTTTTAGAGATTTGTATTATTTTGCTCAGCTCAGCGATAAAAGTCAGTCCTTGGGCTTTAAATGACTCTTAATTTGGCAACTTGTTTTTCATTAATCAATGACACAAATGGAAAAAAGAGAAAGCATCTCTCAAAAAGTAACCAGCTCCCACTAAGCCATAAAGAAGAAGTTAATATGCACATGTGTAGTCTTGCCCCTTTAACTTTGTTAAGAAACTCTGAAACTGCTTTACAATGGTGTGCTGAACATTATTGTTAACATCATAAAGCTCATGAAGGGCTGTATAACTGATTTTCTTAAGAGAGTCCATATTTTGCCTTAACTCCCATTCATATATTCATTTTTGAGGACTGCTAGAGTATGTCCACCATCACTAATGTTAAAAAAACAGCCAGTTTTCATACAGAGTACCCAGATCCATGTGTATTCTTAGTATGTCTTAGTAAGTCTCCAACTTTAGAGCTCTGTGGTCTCTACCCTGCACTGGGCTTACTCCTCTGGGCCAGTGGGCTTAAGCTGATGATGTAACAATGGTAGGACGTTTCACTTGTAGGTCTTTCTGGGGGGTGGGGAATGAGTCGTTGGAGACAGTTATCTGTGCTGTAGAGAACGGGGGAGGTAGAAGTCCAGGTACCACAGAGTTTTTCTTGTGCATAGAAATGCTCCATCACACAGAGGAGACATGTTGAACAAACTTATAAAACTAAATAAAGCATGATATAGGCTAGGGCTGTCACCTTATACCTGATATTCAAATTTCAGTCCAAACAGGGGTGCAAAAATCTGCACTAGAACTGTAAATGAACATTTGAGGATAAAATAAACAGCTCAACAGTACATTGGGGCATCTAAAGCAGTGAATCGCCAGATCCAGCCGAGGTAGCTCCTAGAACAACCTGATTGGCCAGTGCTCTCTTAACCTCAACAACAGCTGCATCAACTTTGCCAGAAACCAACAGAAGATGAAGACACCTTGAGAAAATGGAGGACCATCAAAGCCACTCTGGGTGGATAATAACAAAACTGAAACATCCGAGGAGGGCTGTGTGGAAGCACTTTGGGCTCCACTGTGTGTCGATTATGTGCCCACTGTGACAAATCTGAGGGCCCATTAGTTGGCCTTTCACCCACTATAGTCCAGCCATGCCTTGTCAAGTGCTCAGCCCAGTGTGTCCTCTTTGGCAGCCCCCTGCCAGAGGCAAGGACATGCAGCCCAACGGTGTGGTGTCCATGGAGGTCAATAATAGAAAAGGATCTAATGGAGTTGCCTTGTGTGTTGTGCAATAGGTGGTGGTGGTGGTGGGGGTGGTGGTGGTGTGGTGGGGGGTGGGGTGAGTAAGGGGTTGAAAACCGATTGAGTTTGAAGTGACAGCCCTAATATGGGCTCTTTAGGGCCACAGCCTAAAGAAACACTTTGTTCAGCCTCTTTGCACATTTGTCTGCTTGTGAGCCCTCAAAGCGGTTCATCTACTGACAATGGTGTTAGGTTGGCCAATTATTACAGCTTGATTTTACAGATTACTTGCTCCATCTATAGTAGTAGTAGTGTTGCCATAGTTGTCAGGTGAGTTTAAGTGGCCAATAGGAAGAGATTTGTGGATAAGGCCGGTTAAGAGATACCCACTAGTACTTCAGATAGTTTTACCGATATGGGTATAGTGGTGTATTAAGATGATCCAAATGAGTTTGTTTTATATGACAACATAAATGTAAATACCTTTCAGAACTTAAAAAAACAAAGGTCCTATTGTAGTGGATAAAGACACACTGATGGGTGCTGAGAGTCAAACCCAGGAGCTTTTCACAAACCACTGAGCCACAAAAATGAGTATTTGAGGAGAGTTTTTTTTCCTCAACCATCCATCCCTGGGTAAACACAGCCTGAGTCAGGGGAACGCTCACTTTCACTTTCTGGTTTGTTTCTCGCTCTGTTCATCAGACCGCCGCTCTCACACGGCGCTCCGAAGTGATGGAGAGAAGTGTAAATCCCCTGTCTTCCAAATGTCTCAAATGATTCAGCAAGTGTTCTTCCCTTCCCTCAATGCACGCAAGTCATCTGGAGGAAAAGAGAACACGGAGAGGAGAGACATCGGTCTTAATCTACCAAACCACATTTAATTATTTATCACACTTTAATGGATTCTACTTAGAATCCTGGAGAGTTCAGTGGCCAACGCTGTTAACAGCCCTGTGAGTTGGGAGAAGTGTGTGTGTGTATTTGAAAAGGAGGTCATAGTGGGTGGTTGGAAATCAGAACTAAAGAAACAGCAAAAAGTTAACATGAAAAAGAAATTCTTAGTTGTATTTCAGCTATGACAGGTCTTTTAGCATATGAGACTTGAAAGTGAAAGGAAAATTTTAGTTTTCGTGTGTCGGCATGTGTGTGTCTGTGTGTTCAATGGCATGAAAACACTCACCCCAGTTCCTCTGAGGGGCTGCATGAAGCCTTGCTGCGAGGAGGATCAAAGGCCATGGGTTTAGAGTGAAAATGTGGAGAACTAGACTGAATCAAATGATCATCTGAAGAGCACTCGGTGTGTCTTGCTCCCGTTTGACACACAAACATTCACACACGCCAGTAAGGACTAAGAGAGGGAGAGGCTGCAGATCAGAGCTGAAGAAATAAACATTTTAGATCAAGAGAAATCCCTGAACGTGTGCTCTGGTTATGCTACCAAATAGGGCTTATGATACATCTTTTGCGGTCATGTATTGCACTGAGACCTGAAATAAATACATTAAAGATATTTTTTGAAACCCATGAAGCAGAGCTTAATAAATCCCTCTTGCTTTTTTAATTTGTTTGAGCTATTATTTTTCTGGATACAATTCAGCATTCCTTGGACACGAATTCCACTAATAGTTTAATCGTGAAGCAAGTTATTCTGCTATTGTCTGCTCACAAGCACCGATAGGAAAATAGGAAGTTTATGCTCTTCTATTCCCTGTTGCATCCTTGCATTGTATTATAAATAAAAATACACACTACAGATCAGATACACTCATGCACACATCTTAACCATATTTTGTGCTTTTGTTTGTTCTGTTCTTTAAGCTGAATACAAAAGCTAAGGTGATGTGCCATTCAGGTCAAAGCCAGACATAGAGGTTCTTGTTTATCAAACATGCGCATGAGCACAAAGTGTGTGTACGATCATTTTCGTGCACAGATTGACATTTATCAATCAAATCCCACGTCAGGTCTTAGCTTGTTTACGCAAGTTTACATTCATTGTAGCCTTACTCTGCAACAACTTAAATCTGCAAAGAATAATTTTTGTTTCATACTCACTGCGACTTTGTTGAGTGACAGATTTACTGATGGGCAACATGGTGGCGCAGAAGGTAGTGCACATGCCACAGAAAGAAGGTTACTGCTTTGATCCCTATTTCTGTTTTGAGTGTGCATGTTCCTCTCATGCATGGATGGGTTCTCTCCAGGCACTCTGGCTTCCTCCCACAGACTAAAACCATGCAAGCTAGGTTGACTGGTGACTCCAAACTGCGCATGAATGGTTGTCCGTCTCTCTATGTGGCCTTGGGCTTGACTGGTGACCGGTTCAAGGTGTGCGCCACCTCTTGCCCTAAGTCAGCTGGGATAAGCTTCAGTCCCCCGCAACACCTAAAGATGATGGATGGACATACAGATGATGGATGGATGAAAGGTTGACTGATTTAAAGCTTAAAGGTGATTTAAGACCGAGCCGGCCCTACCCAATGTAGCACCCTTGGCGAGGTTTTATATGGCACCCCCTTCCATTGGCGATATGCAAATGCTTACAAAAGAAATCGAATAGCAGAGTTTTTACCATTGTCTTTAATTTAAAAAACACGTCAATTTGCTTGTTTGGCATATCATTTGTAGTAATGTTAATTGGGCGTTGCTTTACATTTGAATCAATGTGAGCTTTTACATTTTAAGAGTTAATAGTGATAAGAACTTCTATTGAAGGTGAATTCTTTCCTAGTTTTGTTGCGCCCCCTGGAGGCCACAGTGCTCTTTCCTGATTATTTACTGCTGCATTCACACTTTGGCTCTCCCAGACTTTACACAGAAAACATACAAGAGGGGCACAAGGAATTTAACCGGGTAAAGTCCAAGTGAAAAACTCGGCTGTTTGCCCTTCACACATACAGCTCACCCGGGTTTTTCACAGGCATGAACAGGGTACAGCAGCCATCTAAAATGAATATATCTTTTATACATCACTAAAGAGAGCTAATAATGAGCATATATTGGTCTGCTTGTGGTATTTTGTTATGTTATTTCTGTTTTTTCATCCTATATCATCTCATCACCCCCCGAATTGAATATTGCTATAACAAATTCCAACCAGTGCACAACCTTGGTACATAATCAACTAAATGCATACAGTGCATAGCAATATAATCAAAATTTTTGGCATAAATTTGGAGCTTAAACATGTTTTGACTTTAAAAATGTTTAAATATTATTGTTTGCAGATCAACAGTTCAAGTTAATAATTTATTGAATGTGCCCAGCTCTTAATATATCTGATGAAAACTGTATTTTATTTATTTTGTTAAACTTTAAGTACAATTGTCAGTGCTCTTTAATTAGAAACTATTTGGCCCTTTGACAGTGGGGATAGACTTACTGTGGCCCTCCTGGTTGCCCACCCCTGGTAGAAAGTGTGTTATTGTGAATGAACGAGTGGAGTATGATCAGTAAAGTGGGGTTATTGTGTTTGGAGAGCGCTGCGCCCTTACCCGCACTGCCCAGGAGGAGTACGGATCCTCGAATAGATTACAGACCATGGGCTACCACTTCTTCCACTGGCTCACATTCCCATCCGCAGCCACATCCTCAATCCCGAGCCTCTTCCCTATCTCATCGTCATCCTCCCCGATGTCCACGCGTCACGTGACGTGGGGGCGCCGCAAATGACGAACATTATATGTGTTAATTACTTTATGTTATAAATGTATTTGTTATTTTCAAGACAGAAAAGAAAGGGAGGGCGCCAATGGGCGTCACACATTATTATTATTAATTTTTTTTTTTTTTTTTCCCGAGGGTGAGGGCGCTGGCAGTGTGCCCCTCTAGCAGATGGCGCCCTAGGCAGCCGCCTGTGTTGCCTATACCAAAGGCCGGCCCTGACTTAAGATTTAGCATCAGTAATGTATTTTATATTACTCTCTATCTCTATTTCTCTTTATACTCTGCATTAAATACTGTGTAAGATTTTAATAGACAAACTAAATATTGTGATTATGTTACAGAAAACTTCTAGAGAAATCAAAAATTGCACAGTGAATCTCTGCCTGGTACTGTCGTCCAAATCTTTTAAGTGTGATCAATTAAACCTGAACTGATTATGCTTTTTTTATAAAACATTATTTTGTTGTGTTCTAGAATAAATTTGTTAAAGGAAACAAAAAACAAAAAAAAAGTTTTTTTGATCAATAACCTCTAGCTGACAATGACAGAAGCCCGAGTAAATGGCTAAATCAAATCAGAACTTCATTCATCTTTGCTGTGTATGTAAACATACCAAGATTTGTAGACTTAGGTCTCTCTATTTAAAGTCAAATTCCTCAATGATTACACAAAGTGAAAGGTTAAATGCTGACCACAGTAAAGCACAAGTGTCTAAAAAACTTTGAGGTAATCCAACAGTGATTGCTCCAGTGCTTCAGTCTCAACTAAAATTGATTGACAGGCTGACAGACTTAAGCACTGCAATTCAATCCTTGGAGCTGCACAGCTAACATGGCTGAGTATTGATGCAAGGGCAGAAAATACAGTTTGAAAAATGACTTTCTCAGAAAATCCATGGGATGTCAAAGTAATTAAAGATAACAATCATCAGCACAGGAGCCATCTTATTTAAAGGTTTAAAAAGACACAAATAAAATAACCTGAGAGGGAAAATACAAAAATCAATAGGCTATCACAAAAGGCATCAAATATCCAATGGAGCAGAAAATATAAGGACAGTTTTAAAAAGAAGGCTCAGCTGCCTCTCCACGAGGAAAATAACAGTGACAAAGAAAAAAACAGTATTTCTATGGGATAGGAAGAATGTGTTATGATTGGGTCTGTGGAGTTTGAGAAACTATATGGGATTTACGTTTTTCTAACAGTGGGGAGCTCTTTCAAACTGATCTTTTCATTATATGAATCATTAAAGTCATTTAAGTCTGACATAGTTCAGAACAAGCAAAACTTAACAGGAGATATCTATGAATGGCAGAAATGCAAAAATTCTTCAACATTTTTTGAAGGTTGTCTGACCAAAACTTCAATAAAGAACAAAGTTAGTAAAAGTGGCTTGATCTAAAGTCATATTAAAAAGGTCAGTTCTCTGTTGTCTGCAGAAGTGTGACTTATTCAAGGGCATGAAGGACCCACCTTTGTCTTTTTTCTATAATCTTCTCTTCTTTTGCCCTCAGGTGTGCCAAGCGCCGCCACTGTGGTTATTGTGATGTGTATTGCTGCTCTTGTGGTCGTCGTGGTGTTGGGCATCTACCGCATCCACCTGACCCACCAGCAGGAGGTGAAGCTGGCAGAAACAGCCAAAGAGGAGGACGTGACCTGGGACGACTCTGCTCTGACCATCACAGTGAACCCCATGGAGGTAGGAGGCCAGGGGAAAGGGGAAATACAGGAACCATGAATTTCCACTAGTATATTTAGCCTTTAGCAGTCAGTGTTGTCCCAGACCAGGTATTCCCTTATAGCTCATGTTTATTGCATATTTTGAACAACAGATCTACTTTGAAATATGTTTAAAAAAAAACATTAAACAGTAAAAAAAAAAAATGTGTGAAAAAAAAACGTTTTTCAAGGACTTGGAATAGGGCACTTATAAAGCTTTACACCACATACTTTTACACATATTTTTGTGTAAGTCATCTAATGACACACAATACCCTGTCCTGTTTTACCTCAGATATGAAAACATTTGCTTCTTTTAAACTGTTTGACTCAACTAAATATTACTAGCATTAAAGAGCCCATGATATGCTTTTCAAGTTTTAAATGCCCTCTATTGTGTTTTACATGCCTCCTCTGCGTGAGTACTTCTTCATACAAGACAAAAAGTCCACAGTAGCAGGACTTCACTCATTCCCCCTTCAAGGCCAGTAACTGCCTGAAACCATTCATTGCCCAAATAGACCTACCAGTGTGACATCCTACCATTGTTTTGTTAGCAGTTCAGGGCAATCAGCTCAGGCAGGCAAGCCCAGTGCAGAGCATAAACTGCAGAATGAATGCACAGATAGATAGATAGATAGATAGATAGATAGATAGATAGATAGATAGATAGATAGATAGATAGATAGATAGATAGATAGATAAAATGTTTTCGTTGTTTAATTTGCTCTAATTAGTTGAATTAATTTTACATCAGCAAAATCTATAGCTTTCATCCATCTTTACAAAGCCTACTTTGGCCGGTTAGGCTGAAATGTGTGTTGGTGATTTTTTTTATTTTCTTTATTCAAGTTTTAAATTACTTCTTGCATTTTTTTGGTGAAAATATTTCAAAATAGATATTTTTTTCAGTAGATTTGATCAAACACTTGTTGATGTGAATTAACTTGTCAACCCAAAGATATCAATGCATGTAAAGAGGATATTTTGGTGTTCCATGAGACTTTGGGTTTTTTTTAATTAACAAGAAACTTTAATCAATGATCTTATAAATCTTTTTGACCTTTTTTGAGAGCACTAATCGTCTCTTGTGGAGGAGTTGAAGCTTAAGTGACAGCTATAGTTTAAAATGTGACTGCCCAACCATTATCCTGATAATATCAGGGTTGCATGTGTGAAAAGGGCTATAAAGTGCAAAAATGTAAAGCATCTGCCCAAAGGCTTAACTAATGACATTGAGTTTGCTTTTTTTAACCACTGACAAATGTCAACATTGACCAAACAACATGTAAGTATTAATGTGGTTAAAGGAAAAATCCATGACGTCTTGCTCTTCAAAATACTTTCACTAATGTATGTTGCCTTTAACAGAACATACAGGAGCCCCAGGCTGCAGAAGAGGAGGCCAGTGAGGAGGAAGAAGAGGACGATGAAGAAGAAGAGGAGGACGATGATGACGAGGAGGAGGAGGACGAAGACATCACCAGCGCTGAGTCAGACGACAGCGAGGAGGAAGTGGACGTCCAGTTACCCAGGATGCAGCGCCAGAGCAAGAAGGGTCAAAGCTGGGACAAAGCAACAATATCTTACTGAAAGACACACTCACACACAAAACACACACATATATACACACAATACAACAACACATTGAAACAGAGGGTTGAAACAAAAAGACTTTATGTGATGTTGACGCTCTAAAAATGAAGTTATATCTCCCCCTACTGGAAGATTACACTGACACACACACACATACTTAATGCAATGATTTAACCTTAGCCTTCTCAGAAAGTCCTGTTTTATACAGTTGATTAAAAAACACTTTCACCCCTCTGAAAGAGACGGTGTCAAATGAATCTTGCTCCTATTTCAGCCAACATAAAAACTCTGATCTCAACAGTTTATCACTGGGCCTCATTCACCAATATCTCCAGACAACTTATCTTAAATTACCTCTCAAGAAGCTCCCCAGAAAAACTTAAGTCTGATTCATGACCTTTTCTCCAGCTGCAAAATTGGTCTTACCTGTGTTCTTGATTAAATGAATGTCATGTCCTCTGAAAATGGAAGCTTGTACATGTTTTTTTTCTCTAGTTAGCAGAGTGAAACACTACTTTCATGCCCATAAGAGGACATGAGACTGCACACAAGGAAGTAAAGAGACTTTTGAAAAGATGCCAAATTAAAATGTTTAAATTATTTCATTCTAGAAATGAAACCAGAAATGCTGAGGCAGTGCTATGGCAAAGTACTCCCCAACATTTATTGCACCACTGCCTGGCTTTTTATATTACATTTTAAAAAGCTGCAAGTCACCAATTTATATGGAAACTAATTTAGCCGCAACACCTTCCAAGTGCAAATCATTCATACAATGCTGATGTTGTGTGTTTCATCCATCAGTCACCAGTTCAAGCTGTGACAGGGAGACAGGTACAGAGAGCAATTTGTAGACTCTGCACAGCCAAGCTACACAGATGGATACAAAAGGATCATGTAATTCTGTCAAATGATAATAATAATAAACACCCTTCAGTCTTTATTATTGAAAAAAGTCATTCAGTTAAGTTATTTTATTTCTTAACAACCTGATGCCAAATCATCCATGGGTGAATACTAGTGGTTGAAGACTACTGCTATTGTCTGAAGCTAGACAAGTGCAAGGTGGAGGGGTCCCTGTTTCCAAAGAGAGTTCCCTTTTTGCAGATTTTCCCTTCAATTTAAACATTCACTTCAAAATTAAAATGGTGTGCTGCTGCAGGAAAGGTTGTGTCACACTTGAGAAAAGTAAGAACAGTCAACAACTGAGAGAGAATTACATTAGTGGAGCTTTTAACTAGGTTAGAGCTTTTGATTTCAGCCATATGTCAGAGGGCTCACAGTAAGTTACTGATTAAAGATAGAAGTTCTCCACCTTTGCCCATGAGAGAGGAAATATTTCAAACCTTCAAACAACCCAAGCCTGGGGTCTAGTAAAGTGGATGCACTGTTGTTTTATATGAAAACCAAACAGGCTGATTTATGGTATTTAGTGGTGCTTATAGTTAATGATAAATAAATATACTATGTAGAAAGACACACTTGATACTTTGATTTTGTTTGAAGGTGTAAAAAAGCGGTAACACTACAGCATAAGACCCGAGAATAACAATGAATTCATGGATGAATTCATGATAAAATTTCAGTAATATACATGTATTAACAGTATCTTAATTGATTAATTAATGCATTCACAAAGGAGTTTCATTCAGTATGATTTGTGAGTTGTTAATGCATATGATTTGATTATTGGCTATTTTTCAGTAAAGGGAACAAAACAAAAAATGATCAATATGTTAAATTCAGGGTATTTGTTATAATGATTACTTCAGCATTAGTTCTTCGTGACATTGTCATGTTGTGGATCCTCAAATCAGACCAAACATGGATTGTCAGTAATACTGTTAAACACCATGGCCATTTTTAAAAATGCATGATTCATGGTGACTGAAACACCTTAATTAATGTGTTGATTAATGTATCAGTTAAGGCATAATATATTTGTATTGCTGATTTTTAATCATGGTTACATCCATGAATTAATGTCTTCATGATACATAAAATTCATGATTACTCATAGGCCCAATAGTAAAGTGTAACCTTCACTTAGACTATCTTCTAAAAAATTACTTGGGTAGGTTTTCCTCTTAAGATAGTTGGTGAATGACGCCCAAAGAAACTGCTCACTACACTTTCATGTGTCAAAGTCCATGGTGAGATTTCAGATGTCCCCTGGACATTCAAAACAGAGAATCTGACTATTTTTGGTTTGTATACTTCATGTCAACAGTCTTCATTCAAGCCTTTGTGGCAAAGCCAGGTGATTTTACAGAAATATCATATTTTCAAAACAAACAAAAAAAGATCTGTGTGAAATCATGTGTAGGGGTCTGAGTTCTGGGTTTTTGAGAAAGACAGAGGAGTCTCCTTGTACATTTTTATACGCTCCCTTACTGTAAATACTGAGTATAGTAGGTGACCCTCCCCCCATCCCTCACGTTCCCTACATCACCTTCTCCACCTCCTGTCCACTTGTACACAACACACACAAGCACCTCTTGCATTTGTATGTATACACCCTGACCTGAACCGTTAGCCTGCAGGGCTCTTTACAGAACAGACCCCTCAGTCCTGTGTGTGTGTGTGTTTTTAGCTCAGTGTTCAGATCATTCCAGCTGACTGCAGGTGGGGTTTTAACAGGATGGATGAGCCACTGCCATCATATGGTGCTTCCATTAAGCAGTCCAGTTTGGTACAGAATGTCACTATTTGTTTTTCACTGTTTAGGAGTTTGGAAAAGTACTAAAACAACTGACTGGTACTGTCCTACAGTTGTTGCATCATGAAGTGTGAAGCTGGACTCTGCAGTCTACCAAGTAGAGGTACAGAACCATGTGGGAACACAGGTCTACTGTACCAAACTGGATCGCTTAGTAGAAGTGCACCACTAACTGATTGCATCTACATGGACTTGAGTATTCTAATTTTGATGGGAGTTATTCAAGTATTCTGTTTCATGTTTGGTCATTTAAACATACAATCCCAATTTCACAAACCAGGAAAAGTAAGGGTTTATCTTTATTTTTGGAAACCTGGTTTTGCTGAATGGAAAAGTCATGGAATGGAAAGGCATCGAAAGGTCTTACTTCATTTTCTTACTACTACTAATTACCTGTGCAGGTGCTGCCTCAATCAAGTTAGGAATCAGCAAATGGTAAATGCTAAATAGACTTAAGCTCTTGTGGCGACCTGCTAATTCTCTGACAACCCAAAGCACCTTTTAACTTGGTCACCCTTAACCTTTCACATATCATTCATGGTGGTAAATGATGCCATGCTAAGCATCTAACAGTGTAGGTTAATGTTATTCATATACATTTGCACGCCACCAACGCAGCATTGAAAGCAATTTGGAGTTAAGATTCATGCCAAAGGTCACATTGATAACCTGCAAGACCTAGGGATCAAGCCCCTGTTTTCAGAGCAAGAGTGGACCAACTCTACCACAGACCACATCCACTCCTTCACCTGGAGTGAGAAAAAGAAAGTACAATAGGAAGCTAAAATCAGCCAAAGCATAAAAATACTGACCTGTTTAAGTCTTCGGTGCACAAACTGCATGATGCCAGGGTCCTAACATCTATGAATGCAGTAACAGACTGGCATCAGACAGAGGACATGAGGACATGATTAGTATTTGCTATCACCTTCTTCTTCTACTGACTTTTGACTCTTTCTAGAACTTCATCCTGGCATTTGATTGCACCAAGCCCACAGTAAGCTGAAGTGGTCTCTTTTTTTTAAGACTTCGGAACTGTACTAGGGTGTATTTTAAAAACATCACAGGAATCTGCACAAATAAGACGACATGCAAAACCAGGCCCCTCAGTGTACATGTGAGCGCAACATTGTGAATGTGATCAAAACTGTGGAGGAGCTCAGAACCAATCTACTCAAGTCCATGTAAACACAATCCATGACTGGGTTGAAACTGCACAATGTGAGATGGAAAGAGGCAAAAAAAATCTGACAGCTCCATACTAGCACACATACAACAGTCTACAAGTCCAAAGTGATCTTAAGTCACAGCTGAGGGTTTCTACACTACAGGAACTCATTTTAGAAGAGCTACAGTGTTAAATCCAATATTCATTTCTTATCATTATTAGAAATGTGAAAATATGGGAAATGGAAGGAAGGTTGTGGGACTGGTCCTTCACATGGTAACAGGATCAGATCCTTGCTCTCATTTTTTTAATGCAATATGACTATTATTCAACATAAAAACATATTATTGTTTTATCCTTGAACATGTGTCTTTTGTTATGGCAACATGCAGTAGTTGGATTTTATGCTTCCTCAAGAAACGATAGCATTCAGTTGTTAACAACTGTGCAAAAAATAAAATTATTCTACTGTAGTTTGTCCACTGAAATTTAAAAATGAATCACCCATAACTGTAGGCTTACATAATATAATTAAAATTTGGTCAAATAAAATTATTTGACATCAAAATTAAAATGATATAAAGACAGAAAGTTTCAGATATTTAAAGAAATACTCCCTAGTTTTTTCTGGATATATGAATATATAAGATCTGTTTAACTATTTTGTTTTTTTTTGCCCTCTGTGAAACAACCTGTAATAAATATATTTATAGATGAAGCTTGAATTAACAAAGTAAAAAGTAAGTAGAAGTGTTCTGAAAACATTCCTGACATTGCTAGCTGAGTTCTTAGCGAAATAATGTGAAAAACTGTCCGACCATGTGATGTTAACAAATGTTTAAAACATTCCTGGATCCACATCTTGATCACCAACAAAATCTATTTGATTCTTCCCTGTGCCATGACCAGCATTTCTTTAAAATATAATTGAAATCTATTGAGAACTTTCCGAATTATCTTGGTCACAGTCAAACCATCCAACAAATGACAAAAAAAACAATAGCCTCTTTGGCAGAAATTTTTTAAAAAATGAGTTGTGCATGTAAAGAAATATGCAGGGATGCACATACGTTTGAACAAAACGACTGAGGTTAAATGATCCTTGGATTAGTTACTCAATGAATGTCAGTAAATGTAGTTACCTCTGCCAAGGAGGTTATGTTTGTCTGTTTGTTTTTTAGCAAGATTACACAAAAACTGCTGGACTAATTTGCTGGAATTATCAGGAGGTGTTAGGAATGGCCCAGCTTAAAATTGATTAGATTTTGGTGGTGATTCAGATAACCGCCATTAGCGAATGATCGTTTTTGCTCAAACACTGTCTAACTAATAATGATATCAACATGATTCTGAGTGCTAGGTGTGGGTTTTCAGGATCAAGGAATCATGTTATGATGGTAACTTTATCATGGAACTATTGCTGATAGATGTAACCGCAATATGTGAGCTACCTATGTAGAGGTTTGTGCTCTCTGAATGCTTTCTAGTTAAGGTTATGAACAGTTCTAAGTCACTATGTTATTGGAACTGTCTCTAGCTTACGGTTCTTAACATCCTTTTTGAATAAAAGTGCTATGAATTTGAAAGCAGATTAGAAACTTCTGGTGAATCGGAAACAGTAACTTAACCATGTCAAGAAGAATTGAAAAGAAAATGAAAATAGCTGAAGGAGATGGAAAAACCATAAGATTGTTGATATCAAAAGATGCAGTTTACTTTTAAATTGTCCACTAAGCTGTCTATGAGCTTTTTAAAGTAAAAAGAGACATTCAAAGGGCCACAGGTGTCCTTATATTCTATCATTGTGAGACCAGGGAGACACATAAGTTAGTAGTATCCAGTTGAGTGCACCTTTGAGGTCAAAATAGCACTGAAAATTCCTGAAATAATGAATTTGTTCATGTTGGACCTCAATCTCTTTTGCCTAACCCATTAACACTGACAGCTCTTTTTCAAAATTTCATTACGAGCTACCTTCTGGTAAACAGTGCGAAAACAACCTTTTTTTGGCTAGAAGGCAGCATATTGATATATTGATCTTAAAGGTTGATTATTGCCAGATTGGGGCACTCATTTTATATAATAAAGTTACTTTTATTAAGAAGAAATATGCTCCATTATGAATTTACATATAGTCATATGTTTTATTTAGTAGAAAAAAAAATGTAAAGATGTTCTATGTATACTTTTTTTCTAGTCAACACTAAAGCCATAAATTACATTTTAAACCACAAGTCTTATTGATGTCTTCACTGAAATCTCTTTATATTCAGGCTCCTAAGTTGTAAAGTTGTCTGGTGCAACTTTCAAGCAGCACAAAGGACAGGGAGAGAGCTGAAAGCATTTGGCAGTGTCGTTTTTGATGTGATCAGAAAAACCCAGTCGAAGGTTTGTTCACCTTGAAGTTAAAGGGCATTAATCTCTGGCTGTGGCCATCCTCACTCCAGTCTGTCTGTAATCTTTGATAGCAAACAATCCACAAAAATAAATCTTAATGTTCACTTGTCGTGGCTGATAATAAGTCAGATACATCAAGGTTTGTGTCAAGTCATAACCACAGGAGCAGCAGTCATGGGGGTGTATTTGGGAGATCCTGTATGTGTATACTGTAGCTCTATGTTCATGTAAAGATCTCATATGTTGTTTAAGAGTTTTTCTCATCTACTGTGACACCCAGTCTTGTGACGTCACCTCCCTCCTTGCACCCTCCCCTCCTCCTGGAACCTTTGGTGGATTTTGCATCGGCCAGAGCCCTAATGTTGTCCTGACGTTTGTTTTAGAAGAGGAGGACGGTGAAATTAACTTAAAACCTTGTAAAATGTGTAAAAGTTTTTTTTTTTTTTTTCCTTTTTTTCTGGACTCTTTGGTCTGAATTTCTTTGGAATGGTCACTACAGCACTTTCTGTAAATTGGCCAATTAAAAACTTGTTTTGGAATCAAACTGTGCATCTCTTTGTATGATTCTGTTGTGTCTAAGCATTGTTTTTCTCATCAGTATTCATGCAGTGAGTTTCAGGTCCATTATCTGGTGATAAAAGTCTGGTTTATTTTTTAAAGGAAATGGGAAAGCAATCAGTATGGAATAAATGTCCATTTTCTGATGTTTTACACCTTAGTGAGAATAATGTTTCACAAATATTGTCTTTACAGTTGTTTGAAAATAACTTAGCTTTCTTCTAGTGCAGTGGCCCCCAACCTTTTTTGTTCCCTTGGCCAGTTTTAGGTAAAGCTGTGTTTCCACCAAGCAGTCCTGTTCAGTTTGACTCGGTACAGTACACTTTTACTAGTATTTCCTTGTTGGATAAGGAGAAAAGATATCCAAATTACTAACCCGTGCTGTCCCACTATTTGGCACTTCTTGGAAGGTGGAGCTAAAGGTGCTGCAGTCTGTTTATTGGTCACAGAAATTGTCAATTCTAATGCAAGAGTAGCAAAAATGCTACATTTCAATAAGCAGTGAATTTAAATGATTTGTTCACTGCTGTTGCTGTAAAGAATTTCCACACAAAACAATGCTCCATGGAGAACGGGAGAGCAGGAAGTGCTCTATAGCTGCTCTTCATTTTCAATCGCACTCTATTGCAGACTGCTGCACAGTGTCGCACAGCTGTGACATCACACATGAAGTAGCCAGCGACAACCTTTCCTCATGGCTCGCATCCCCTCCCTTAAGTGAAGGTGCATTGGAAACGCAAAGGAGACCAGGGTTAACCGTTCCAAATTGTACCAGACTGTACTTAACCAAACCAGGCCACTCAGTGGAAATAAGGCATACTACAATATGGCAGCTGACAGACCTCCGTGTGTGTTGGGGAGGGGCAACAAAAGCCCCATTTGGACTGCCTTTTTCAGATGTGATGTTTCACCTCCACTCTGAATGGTACGAAGATGATGAGAGAATTAATATTGGAGAGAGAGGGGAACGCAGACTCAGCAGGAGAAAGAAGTGCTTTAAATGACAGTCTATGCATTTGTGTGTTTGGGATGCACGTCGTATTGTACCATAAATTGACACAGATATTACACCCTCATGGAACTAATGTGAATGTTTTGAGGTGTAACAATGACAGAACTTCATTAAGGCACTTTGAAAAGGGCTAAACACACAGAGGCAACCATGTGGAAATGCATTCTCATGAAGTCACCAGTTGATAAGATAACCATTAAACCAGTACACCTTCTGAGCATGGGGAAAATTGCATTAAAAAGGCATGCATATGGTTCTGATTGTGTGTTTTATCCATTGATAAACAATCTGACCGAATTTGATGACTCTGTTGATTACTGATGGGTTATTGGCTCTTTTTCAAGACCCACCTTTTTAATGAAGTGATTAAGTTCCATCGTTCTTTATAAGTGTTACAAGGTTGAACCAATTGAAAACAGATCATGTTTCAACAGACTTGTATACATGTTTAATACATTTGATTTTTTTTTTTTTTCTTTTGTTAATTGAAATAAGTGGAAAAATAAAGACAAAACTACAGCGGGGTGTATGAAGAAAGTTTCAAATATTAATGAATTTGTCAAAATAATGAAAATACTACTCGTCATTGCCTGTTTACATCAGCAACATACTTTTATATTTTTATGCTTAACTTTTATATAACCCCAAATATTTTAAGGTGTCTTACCTTTGAGCGTGAATAACTTTTCTTAATTTGCCACAAATTATGCTGGGTCAAATATGCATATATATATAAAAACTATGTTCGAAGTACAGGCGGACAAGTGCATAAGCACAAGGCATAGGAGGTTATCTCAGGCTGTACTTCTTTGTTAATCATAGTGGCGACAGTGACCGAGATCCTGTGTGTAAAGTCTGTGAAATCAAGTCATACTGACAGATTTGCAAGGATCGGATCATTCTTTCAAGACAAAACCCCCTTTAGTCTCATTTATTCATAAAAGGGAAAGGAAATTATTTATCTTCATTTCTCCACAACCCAGTAGCAAATGAACCAGGTCCCAGCTCCAGTCTGCAGCAGTGGTTGGGGACCTTTGCTCTAGTATATAGTATTTCTATCCCCTTGGCTGGCTTTGCATAAACACAAAAATTATGTTTATCAGAGTTAAATAACTTTATTTTATGTTGACGGCAAAGCCAATGGTCCCTCCTGGAAATCTATTCATCCTTTTTTTTTCTCTTCCTTCTTCCTTGTCTTCACATTTCAGCAGCTATCATCTGTGGTTGTCTCTCCACTCCCATGACTCATCAAATTAGAAACAAGGCTTGCACCTGCTGACAGTCTGTGGTTGTTTGTCGCCAAGAAGCTATTATTCTTAAAGGCAGATCCAGAGCCACAGCAGGGGGGTCCCTAAAGAGAGAGGAGTCTCCATTTATGGTGTAGGTGTTAGTTACACACAACAAAACATCACTGGAAACCAGCAAAAAAGACTTTGGTTGTCTTTGTTGAGTCTGTGCGGGACTGCCAGTACAGTTCTCTTTATATCAAGTGACCAGGGAGGTACAGTATAACATTTCTAAGGGAGAGAATATCAACTGGAGTTCAAAAATCTTAGGAGCAATGTTTTTTCTGTTGTTGCTTCAACTATTAAAGGCCAAAAATGTATTAATTAGTGCCTTTATTCATGATAGATTATCAATAATACACATGTATAAATCCTTAATTTATACATTAAAGGTTGCATGCCATGTCATGTTTGACCATTTACATCTTGTCTTGGGTGTCTTTTCAGCGTGGTTCGATCGAAGTTGAATAAAAGAATGAAAAATGTCTCTGTAGCGAACCAGATGCCGGCCTTTTTCCCTCCCCTTTAGAAACACTTGGATCTGTGGGGGCGGGGATCCTTTGTCAGGGTATGATAATGGGCTCAGTGCCTATTCGCTGCACAAACAATGCCTGATGAGAGGAGGGAGGAGGGGTTACAGGCCATGGAGTGGACTGTCAAAGCAGTCATGGCGTCTGCCTGTGATGAACAGTAATTACACATGTAGGTGGAGGCTGTACAGGTAGGATTTTAAGGGACATTTTCTTTAAACAAGCTAAGTACATTTCCACATGAACTGAGTGTTTAGTAAAAGGCGTCATGTTCTCCTGCTCCCCAAGCCCCTTCCAACAACATTAAAAGTAAAAATTTAGATTTTTGATTTCGCAGGACATGGGACCTTTAATTAATGCATGAACTCAGATGTTTCGTCCATCAACAGCCACTTTATTAGGTACATCAGTTTCACGGCTCATTGTAATACAAATGGGAAATCAGCAAATCACATGGCAGAAATTCATTTTATTTAGGCATGTAGACAATGTCAAGACAACCTGATGACATTTAAATTCAGCCTTAGAATGGGGAAGAAAGATGATTTAAGTGACTTTGAATGTGGTATGGTTGTTCATGCAAGATAACTGGTCCAAGAATTTTATGAACTTCTGATCTGATGTGATTTTCGAGCAACAACCATCTCAAGGGTTAACAGAGAATGGTCTGAAAATGGTAGAAAATACACAGAATGCAGCAGCTGTCTAGGTGAAAAGGCTTAGTTGCTGTTTAAGGAGAATTGCCAGTGTTTGGAAGTGATAGAAAGGCAACAATGATTCAAATAACCATTTGACCATTTCTGAGCTCACAACACTTCTTGAAGAAGATGGGCAACAGCAGCAGACCACCATTTGTGTCAGCTGAGAACAGGAAAGCACACTGGGCCACCAAAATTGGACAACAGAGGATGGGGAAATGATTCCTTGTCCGATGAGTCTTGTATCTGCTGTGACATTCAGATGGTGGAGAATTTGTTGTGGACAACATGAAAGTATTGATCTATTCTGCCTGGTATCACTGGTTCAGGCTGCTGGTGGTGTCGCAGTGTGGGGGACATTTTCTTGGCAAACTTTGGAACTGTGTTTAAACAACACAGCCTGCATGAGTGTTGTTGCTGTTTCATGTGTTTCGAAGTTTGTGACCAGTGAAATGTCTCCATCTAGTGGATATTCACCATGTCGCACATCTGCCTGCTAACATTTTCAATCAGGGTTCAGTTTTATTCGTGTTTTACAGCCACAGCTCCCTGTTTTGTTGGATTTGGTTACAGTCTTTGCTCGCATACACAGAGATGTCAGTGTTCTGTCTTTTTTTTTTTTTTTATTAAGCCACAGCCAGTTGGTTTGTATTTATTTTGGGAGTGCAAAGCCCACAAGCAGATCTAAAAGTCTTTGTAAATGATGGCCCTGAGAGACTCACTTCCTGCATAAACTGCCAGAAACAAACAAGCTTGATCTGAGAGCATCAAATATTCACACAACTTTTTATTTTCCAGTTTGAGAGTGCAGTGAAGAGGGAGCCCCGGGCACTGTCACCTTCACTGTCACCAACTCACAACAAAATATACTTCAGGTTCTGCAACCTAACTCCAGGGTATCAGCAATGTCATTAATATAAATATCTATATTTGAGTTTTGGTCACATCATCATGAAAGCAAATATGGTGGTTATGAATGGGAAATGAATAACAAACGTTTTTAAATTGTTGAGGAATAAAGTAAGTGCTTCTTCCTGCAACAACTCAATTCCTCCCCACATTTGGAGCTCTTTGTGGTATTTCAATGACTTCTGCCATCAATCCAAAGTCATTCTCTTATCATTTCAGCATCATACTGAAATCTGAAAGGTTGATCTCTTACTTGTCATGTTCTTCACGGCTGAAGAGTTTACACAACCTGCAACACAAGGCATCATTGTATCACTGTAATCAGGATAATGTGACAGCAGTAAATAAATAAAGATGCCAAACTTGCTGGGAACAAAAATAGAGACCCTGTCTCATTATACATTATTCATTGTGCTTCTTTACCCTCCAGGGCAATGATGCTAAACTGTAACTGTTGGGTTGAAAACCCTACTGCAACTGCTGGAATGTGAGGATTTAGAATCTGTTTGATCTGCTTTCAGGGGAACCCAAGGCTCATGTTTAATATTTATAAAAAGATGAGATTACGAAGTGAAAACAGAGTCAGAGAATCACAGATGGAAACAATGCTGCTTTGCCACAACAAAAAAAAAAGCCTGTCGTGTGATATTGAAAGTAAACACAGATGGTCACACAGTGATGGCTGCTGTCTAAAGGATTTTACACCAAAGAGTCCATGCACAGTAGAGAGTCTGAAACCATTGCAGATAAAACAAGGCCTTTGAGCCTTTTTCTGTGCCCTGAAGCATGCTGGGAAAACAGGACACTTTAAATGAATGTTTCACAAAAAGATAAAAGTCTTAGATATAATTTTGCATAAATCTTGAGCCAAATAATAATTCAGGGTTAAACAGCAGCTCACATACTGACCTGCATTAATCTTTACTGAAGAGCTGAGTGGGTGGAGTTCATCTAGATACAGAAAGTTGGCTGACCTATCTTGACACCCTCTCTTACAGATTTAATTCAACCAGGAAAGACTTGAATATGAGTGAACAGCTGTTTATTTAACAAGCTTGGAGCATAAGTGCAACATCTTTTTGATTAGTATATCTTTGGTGATTATGCTGAGTTCTATTTGAACGTGAGCATTGGATGTTGGGTTATTTAGCACTGCATCGCTCCTTCTGCCCACACTGCATCCATTAAATATTTAGGTCTACTTCTCATACTCCCTGGTAAACAGTATATCAAGTGCTTTAACTGGACAGGTAGAGAAACAGGTGTATTGTTCTATATATTGATGAGTGGTTGACTCAAAGTAGTTTATTTAAGCCCATTAAGTCTTATTTACTTCATAAACAAACTCTCTGATTGACATGGGATTATGTTTTATTCTAACAATAACAGCTCCTTGCTCTCCAGAGGAGCCAGCTCTTCACAGTCAAGGACGCATTAATCCACTTTGAGTAATTTGAATAAGAGGCCACCATAAGAGTAGTGTCTGGAAAATGAGTTTGCCACTCTTTAAATTCAGCTAATTAAAGCATGAAATAGCTACTGTAAGTTTTTGTGTGTTTACCAGAAGGTTCAGTCACAGGCAGAGTTGCCAAGTCTGCTAATTATAAGTGCTTTCAGGCTTGTGTTTCTCTGAAGTCACTAACAGATCTCGTGAGTCACAGTTTGCAGGGTTTTTTGGGGGTTTTTACTTAACATGCAGTTCCTCATTTGGGCTTGTTGTGTTCCCAAATTCTGGATCATATCAATATAAACTCAATTCAGAAGTTACACAAATTATTTTCTCCCACTCCAAACACAAATATAATCTGACTGTAAAATAGGGGCAAAAATGATCTTTCCACCTAAACGACATCCTTATTGCCAGAATTGATGTAAAGAGCTCATGTAGCTATTACTGTTTTCTCCATAATAAAGCACACAACACAAAACTTAAATAAAAGCCCGACTATGTCTGTTTGGTTACAAAGATAAAGGTTAGACAGACTGTTAAGTGTTGGTGCAATAGGGATTTGTGCAATATAAACTGGGTCTGTGTAATTTAAATCAGTGCAATAATATTCAGTGCAATAGGGGTTGGTGCAATAGAAGTTGCATCTGCGAAATGTTTGAGGGACTCTGTGTGATGGGGGGATGTGCAATATATATGTTTTAGTTTCTTTTTTACTTGTCTACTGTCCTTGTGCTTGTCCCACTGTATTTAGTCTGTATAGTGTCTTGTATGTGTATGCTACCGTCAACCTGCCAGGGGGTCTGCAGATGGAAATTAGCCCAAGGCTATAATCTGGCATATTTACATTTGTAAAAATGTTCATTAATATGCGCTGTTCCCTCTTTAAAATCAATAAAAGAAAGAAAGAAAGTGATAACAGAGTTATAAATAATATTAGCCCCTCCCTTCACCACTGTATAAAGAAAGGATGCTCCAAACCCAAACCAAACGATGAATAAGTAAATTAAGTGCCAAACAGTGACAAAAGGCACTGCAAAATTGAAATGTAATCTAGATGAAAATTAGAACATACTTTATGTAGCTTTCCCTTTAAAATAAAATAAAGTAATATATCTCATTAGAAAAAGAAGTAGCTGGAGGTTGCTTGTTTTGTGCTTGTTTTTATTGACCTGGTTGCTTATTTCAGTCCAAGTCTGTCAACTCTGGTCACAGGTTTGATTAAATCAAGGGGGGCTAATTTTGCAGTGTAAGGTCATTTCATTTAGTATGGGCATGATCTCAATTTGCAAAACTTGGATATCTGTATCTTCCAAGAGTAAGTTTCAAGATTTATTTTTTTACTTATTTACTGGCAGTTTTGCCCTCATTGGACAAGGAAAGGTTAAGAAAGACAGAAAATGTTGTCCAAAGGAGGATGGATGCACTAAGTGGTCATGTTCTGCATTTGGACCAGAAATCAGTGCATCACAAGACATGTACACCTGAAGGAAACTCTTTGAACATGTCTTTGAATCATTGAATCTTGAATTTCCCAATAAAGCATTAATCTGTATATCAAGCTTCAGTCTCATATGCTTGTTCAGTGTTTGGTTGTTTAGTTTACTGTTTTGTTTATTGTTCACTATTCAGTGTTTACTGTTTATTCAAACAAAGGTTTAGGACCCAGGAGCCTAACAGGATAACGCTACTATATTACGTTCCGTGATCTCGTGTCCGCTAGTTGCAGTCTCCTCTGTCCTTGGTCGAACCGCAAGTTGGTCCTGACACACCACATGATTGACCAACCAAGAGTACACTGCACTTGAGTGGAAGCCTACATATGAATCTTGGTTCAAACAGCCTATTCTTCACACAAAATACATTCAAAAGACATCAAGTGTGGTTTTATTAGTTTAATGTGTCTTCATCTGCAGGGTGCCCTTTCAGATTTATTTATGTTCTTGTTGTAACTTTAATTGGCCAATAGGTGGCAGCAGTGCAAAAGAAAAATACTGATCCCCTCTGTTCTCATTCATTCTCAAGTCAATATTGAATAAATGTCATATGGGAATCATCTGTCATCTGCTATGCAGGTAAGGGAGCGGCCGATATTGATTTATGTTTTAATTATTTAAAAAAAAGAAATCATTGTAGTGACGTTTCATATGGAGCTGACATTGTATTTGTATGCCAAACATGATGTTGCAGTGCTACAGAGTTGCAGAGGCATCTGTCATGACCAAGACAAAAAGAACATTTCTGTTTTAAAGCAAACATCTGGGAGTGCTTGGACTGAAAAACATTGGGACAGATTGTTCTTTTCATGGCAATGAAGCCATCAAAACTGGGACTCCAGAATTAAAAAAAAAACACAAACCTGATATCCTGGCTTTCACTGGTCAATGCAGTTCTAGTATAAGGAAAGGGACTGCCTGAGTTCCAGTTTCAAAGGGCCTCAGGATATTTTCTTTGTGGGTTAGGAGAGCATCAAGTATGAGATGTGCATACAAGTTATTTTTAATTAGCACCTTAGGTAAACTGGATGGAAACAAATTTTGAATGCATTTTTATTTTGTGTTTGGTGTAATACTAGGCAGCACAGTTTAAAGAGTCCTGTATTATTATTTTAATGTTTTTGTTTACTGACATTTAAAAATGGCTCAGGCTAGGGGCACAACAAGGACCTGTGGGCCCCATGACAGATAACACATTGGACGCCACTACAGCAGCACAAACAGCCCTGCTGCAATGACTCCAGTCACACCTCCACTTTGGGAAAAAAAGTAAAAGAAAGAAAGAAAAAGACATGCTTCAGTAACTATAAGTTAATGTTCCACTGAAATATTTGCAAAAATGGTTTCATTTCTGCCCGCTGTCTTCTGTGATCTTTGTTGTCAGTCGTGCTGACTGTATCTAATAACAGCATGATGTCCTTTATTTTCAAAGCATGCAGAAGAAAGAGGAAGGGATTGATAAGGGAAGTGTGAAGCAAAAAGACTGATGATATTCAATAAATGCGTCACAGAAAGTCATTCCTGCCTGTGGTCGTCAGACTTAATAACTCCTCCCTATGACATCACTGCTCCATCAGGTCCTGGAGACTAGAACATTTTTCACTGTTATCACCTCTGATATTTGTTAATAGGCCTATTTGTAAATAAGCAAACATAATGTACAGTGCAATATCCAGTTAAACAAGAGCAACTGAAACAACGGAATTTCCCCTTTGGGATTAATAGAGTATTTCTGATTCCGATTCTAACTCTGAATTCTTGAGGGAATTGTTATCGTTTTAACTGGAATTGGTTTTCCATTCCCATCTCGAGTTCTGAGACAGGCCCGCACAATCTTCCTAACCCCCACCTTCTCCCATATGGCACCCCTGGCTAAGGCTTGTTTTCTGTGAGGTGGGAGCTGCAAGTGACCCCTGGGCTTCAAGTTGTGCATCCCTGCTTAAAATGTTTAAGAGGCTAGTATTTTGAATGCTCTACAAACTGTCTCATTTGCGGTAAAAGGTGGAAATATTTGGGGGAAAGGAACTGGCAAAGATGCTCCACACCAGTTTCACCTATATGTTCAATAATTGCATTTGCAGTTTGGATAGTATCAAAATAATTGCTTGCAAGTTCTCCAAAGGTCGCATTTTATGCAAAAAAAAAAAAAAGTATTTATCTAAAGATATGTATAAAACACCAAAAACTGCCTCTGGTCCTGGTTCAACTGTGAATTTTTTAGGGAGTTAAAGGAACCAAGCTGAGCAGACAGAACAGGCCAGTGGGCACAGACGACACTACACGTCACACTGGGAGTGTGCGCAAGTACTTTAATAACCTTTGGCTTAGAGTCAGTGACAACAGAAGCTGCTGTGTGAGTCTGATGGGATTATGAGGTCAGTCTTTCAGTCAAATGAACACACACAAAAACAAATTACTGAAATATTCAAGTCTAAGACGCAGATCATAGTCAGTTGTTTTGCCTTTAGGTTTTAAGTTCCCTGTGTCAGCACCTGGAGGTATGTTATCAGTAAATTTAGAAACCCTTGCAGTAATGTGGTTTGTTTTTGCAGCAGGGTGACATTTATAAAGGTTGAGATAGCACACAGGAGGTCCAAGAGGAATCCTGTACATATATTAACCAGCGCTCTCAAAGGGATTGTTACAGCATGATCCTGTACTAAAAGTCTGGGCTGTGTGATGAGAAACAAAACTTATTATATTTTTGTACTGAGCAACAGTTTTATAACCTGACATGCCAGGTAGACCAGGTCCATACCATAAAAGATATATTTCACTAGGCAATTTGGGGACCATAGAAAGTGATTTGGGGGGGGGGGGGGGCAAAATGTTTTTCCAAAAAATATCTTGAATATAACTGGACAATGGTTTTGTCAATCACTTTTATTACAGCCCATTATTGGGCAGGTGCGACTGTCAGTGTACTGTACTAAATACAGTGATGGGCAGTAATGTCCAACTTTGTCAGTGGCTTAAATAAATTTTCCAGTAGCTTTATGGTAGTGTTGTTATTTTCTGAGTCAAATGGCTTTTCAATAGCTTAGTTATTTTATTGATCAAGTAGTGTAGTAGCATCTGAAAAGCTACATATTTCTCTCATCAAAGAGGGAGAGCAGCCCACCTGTTTCTGATCGCCCCTCATTACCTCATTGTGTATTTCACAATGAGCAAGTCTCATGTCTCCCCTTGTCTTGTGCTAGTTCTTTGTACTCACAGTCCTCATTCCAGCACTCGTCTTTGTCTAGTGTTGCTGTGTATTACTCTTGTTGGTTTCTCGACCTTGCCTTTAGCCTCACGTTTTGGATACCTTAGCCTGTGCTGATTGAACTCCTGTGTGCCAAACTTTGCCTGGATCTCATTAAACCTTCTGGCCTGATTTTACCTCTGGAGTGTGTTGTGCATTTGTGTCCTGCATTCTGAGCATTGTTCTCATGACATCCAGTGTCTGTGCTGCAGCTGAACTCAATAGTCGAAGGCACCGAGGACAGGCGAGTGTGACATGCACGCAGGTGATTCCCAAATTAATCACAAAACAAACACGTATTAAGTTTATTGTCATCAGAGCGGTGTGTAAAGATCTGCATTTAATTTCTAACTACTGAGCATACAGAAGAGAGGAGAGGTACAATTTATGAGGAAACAGTGGAGGAGATAATTTCAGATTAGGGGAGACCAGATCAAGGTGAACCAATGAGGAGGATAAGCAGCCTTATATTATTATTAGGTCACTTTATGTTTGTTTGTGTTTATTCAACAGTGTTTCGACTATTTATCAGGCCGTTTACCCACAAAACATGATTTCTGCTAATAGGAAATTATTTCAGTCTGCATCTATTTTGAGTCAAATACATTAAACCCATATGATTTAAGACAAATAAGCAGTTTTTTAAATTACATCCATCATGAGGTTGATTGTTGTATCTGATTAAAATTGTCTTTTTCAAAATCGATGTGAGTAATTAAACAAGTAAGTAAGGTTCATTAATACAGAACCTTACAGGAGCAGTAAGGAATATTTAAAATGGCAAATTAACAAAATGCAACAGGAAAAACTACAGCATATATTAGATAGTTCAGACAAACAGAACAGTCCAATGCATGCAACACATTAATTATAAAAATAATAGAGTTGCTGATTTCTGAAAAAATTGATGAACATAGCTCAGCTGTAGTGAGCTACTTCTGTTATGTTGCTGTAACTTGACTTGCTTCTTTTCACCAGGGTGTAGCTTTAGTGTAGTGAAGCTGACTTTTTTATGAGTAAACAGTAACTTAGTTACTACAATTTACAAGTAGCTTACCCATCAATGATAAAATGTGAGCCAATTTGTAAGCAGACTTGCAAAAACATGTTGGAAGTCAAGCAAAAATATCTTTACATAGAGAAATGCTTTCAGTGCAGTTATTTTTTTATTCTTGTCCAGTTCAGATAAAACTGATATAAAAGAATGCAGTATCCACACTAATGTTTGTATTAACAGCTATTGTTTATGGACTTGTGGTCAAATAAAGATGAATATGCCTGTCTGTATAATATTCATATGACATTTGACCTCCTATATTAAACAATACACTCTAGCTTCCTTCTCAGCACGTCCTGTATTTGTGTGATTTGGCCTGCTTCAAAATAATGTCATGTTAACGTCAAACAATCCAGAGCTGTAGGTGTAAAAAAAACAGATAGTCTTTAAAGCTATAAAACACAGAGCAGGGTAGGCCAACACGCGTCAATAAAAGGCCAGTTGATTTTCTCTGATTGGTGGACAGATTTTTGCAGCTGCTCTCCTGTCAGGCTCATTATGGCTAAAGTGGAGGACAGCATCGGCATGGATGAAGCTCACACCCTCGCAATTATGTTTGTACATCTGCAGAACACTAAACAGGCAGGTAAAATCACACCAAACATGTTTACATTCTAGTTAATTTGGTCCTGATAATAGAGAAAATCTTTGCCAACGTAGGCTCATTTAAAGAATCATGTACATACGTATCTCATTCATATGGTTGGCAGCTTCAATTATATATTTTAGAATGAAATAATACCGACCAGAGAAAAAACATTTACTTTAAGAGTAAAAAACAGCTGCATTCTCTGCTGTCTCTGAGTTTAGACCTTAGAGACAGCTCTGAGCATGCCCAGATGCTTTCATTCTGATTATATGTGAGATGCATGCGCACATGCCATGATCAGAATGTGTCCATGTAAACAGTGAATTGGAAAATTCATATCTGAATGATTTTAGTCAGACTGAAGAAAATTTGCCCATGTAAACATGGCTATTGACAGAGGAGGGATTGCTGGTAGCTGTGAAAATTTGCTCATAAATCTGTGGAGCCTTCCATCATTTCATAACCTAGTTAACAGCCCATACACTGTAACTCAATTACTGACATGGTCTAACTATTACCAACAGTTCCTTTTAATAATAATACTAATTAAAATAATAATGAATAATAATAAATAATAATAATTCTAGTAACAATTACAATGGAACAGTTGTGATTTTCATATTTTAATTCTATATCCTGCCCTTCATTCATGAATCCAGTGGGTGGCTTAAGAGTTGAAGTCCAAAATATTTGATTAAAAAACATGTTATTGATACAATTCTAATCAAATTTTTGTAAAGAAACCAAGCCATATTTTTTTAAGGTTTATGACACAAGAAGGAGAGAGAATAAGCGATCTATAACATGCTGTGCTGCAGTTTCCGAATGATGGTGACAGTGTGAGAAATAATGTTGATCAAAAATGTTTCTTTTTTCTTTTAGTGGAGACAGTATTTTTGGCCATTTTCATTGCATTTCAAATCTATATTTGTGGAGAAATAATCCTTGTTCGTCCCTAAATGAACCAGATTAAGTGTGGAGCATCCATCATGACTTTGCTTGTGCTGAAACACTGCAGTCACTTTTCCTGGTGTTTATTTATTGTGCATGTAGTGGTACTGCTTTATATTCAGTGCCACAGTGCTCTGTCAGTGCTGGCTGTTGATACGCTTTTTCACATGTATCAACAAAGTTAGAATATAAATAGTGATCATTGCATATAACTCTGCTTGCCCTGCTGCTGTATTATAAACACTGTTTTCAGCCGCGTGTGTTTGATGTCATCTCCTGCTGACAGGCGCCCCCTGAAAAAATGATGACGTTTGGTCACTTTAAACGATTAAAAATTGCACAAAAACATGACTTTCAGGGAGGAAAACATGCTGGTCCATGACTTTTGGTCATTTTTCTCCCAAAAAATTACTTTAAAGCATTTTTCACATCAGCCAAATTTAGAAAAAAATCGGCTTGCAAACTGATGGAGATTCAGTCGTTGATGAAAAAAGTGTAACAAAGCATGACTTTTGGGGAATATATCAGGCAGGAAAACATGTTGGTCCATGACTTTCTGGTCATTTTCACTTAAAGCCCCACTATGTAAAATTCAGGTTTGTCTGCTCTCGAGGAGCCTCTCTGGTCATTGGGTGTAATTGCACTGTCGTAACACAGCGCCTCACAGCAACGTGCATTTGTTGACATACAGAGCTGAGAGAAGTGAGTCGACAGGACGTCCGAAGACATAGAAGAAATAGTGAAATAGTGAATGACCGAGCGTCACAGCGCCATGAATATCTCCAGCAATCTGAGAAACTCGCCGGCAAATAACCGCTGGTAGCACTAAGTGACAAAACAACGTCCGCCAAGTTACACTCTCGTCACCGAGCAAAGTGGGCCCCAATGTTAATTCTAGATTTGTTGCTTGCGTTGTCCGATAGTCTCTTTTTGGCCCTTGAATCTGGAGAAAGAGTCCTCCTCACACACTTTGCGGATGCCATGGCTGCTACTACTACATGCAAAACACCGGCTTCTTTAGCTGGAAGCCAAATCTCGCGTAGTGCCGTAAAGCAGTTTGCACTTCTGGCAGCATCTCGCGATATGTGTCCCCGTCACGGGAGCAAAAGTTACATAGCCCCTAAACAGAGCAGGGAAGCGCTGTGGGGGGAAGGGGGGAGGGGGGGGCATTTTCTCTGTTACAGCGCCGAGCTCCACTGAACAGACTTTGGAGAGAATATTTGAAGGCTCAAAAGATCTGCAGTGCTGCTTTAAAATATAAGTTTTCAGACAATTTCATATCAGTCATTTTTTTTAAAAAGTCAACATGCTGACATATGACTTTTTGGTTGGTTTTCATGGCAAAATGTCAGAATTATGTCCCAGCAGTCATTTTTGGCGAATACATACATATATATATATATATATATATATATATATACATATATATATATATATATATATATATATATATATATATATACATATATATATATATATATATATATATATATATATATATATATATATATATATATATATATATTTTTATATATATATATATATATATATATATATATATATATATATATATATATATATATATATATATATATGTATATATGTATATATATATATATATATATATACACACATATATATATATATATATATATATATATATATATATATATATATATATATACATATGTATGTATATATATATATATATATATATATACACATATATATATATACATATATATATGTGTGTGTGCGTGTGTATATATATATGAAAGGAGAAAAAATATACTTACAATAACCATTTAAAAGGAAATGCTGATCTCTCCCTTTTAAAACAAAAGAGACGCTACTTAAATTCTCAATAAAATATACAAAATCTAATATTTTAAAATGATTCTGTGACCTGGGTTACACATTTTTGACAAAAATGAGCAAAAAAGTGACTTTCTGGGGATAAATGTATAACTATATTCATCAGAGAAAAAAAATGAAGCATCAAAATAAAAAAAGGGAAAAATGTTCAGAGGGAGAATCTGATGTCACAGAGGAGGGATTTGGATGAAAAAGAAAATGGAGGATGGATGGGTGGGAAAAAGGCGCCATGCTGTTATTATTTGGCCTCACACTGAGTTCCCCCCACTGTGAACGTATGTGTGTGACAGAGAGATAAGAGTGTGACTCAGACATACCTTCACATCAACTCTAAAAGCAGTGAGGTAACGCTGAAAACTAATGCCGCTGAATTTAGACAGCAGGCTTTGGACCATTTCTGTACTCATTAAGCTGCTGATTACTGAACAGAAAACACCCTCAAGATGAGCTTTTCCCCCCTGAATATTTTATTTTTGGACCTTCCTTACATATGTTGAAAAGTAAACAGCTTCTCTGTCATTTTGTCAGCTCCACTGGTGTTGAAGAAGATGAAAATAGTCTACCTTTCCTTCACTGTCATCATCCTTTTGAGCTTCCCTCTTCCCCCGTTATTCGCCCTTCCGTGCAATTCCAGTTTCCCCGTCCCCCTTAAAGTCTATTTATGAAGACTCTTTTCTTTTTGCTCTTCATTTTCATCCAGTTATCATCACCTAGTTCCAGACAGAGGATCAGAGCATTGGGGTAGCTTTTAAAAAATGGTTTTGTGGTCTGACAGCCAACTTTAAAGCCCAGCATCACTAAAGCTGAGCTGCTGGCACACATTTTATTTAAGGCTGGTTAGAAAACATTCCTTTACCCCAGCCTATTATGTCAGTTCAGCCTCAATTCACCAAAACATGTTTGTTTTTTGCCTGTTTGATATGGGGAAGGATTAGGGTCATGCAGGAGAAAAATATGAAGGGAGGAAAGTGATTCTTCAATGATGCACCTCAAGAAAAGAGGTCAACGTGGCAAGAATAGAGTTAAAATCTTGAGGAAAAAAGTTTTCATACAAATTGAGAGAGCGGGGATCTATTCTGCCCTGTATCAAAGTTCAGGCTGGTGGTTCTGGTGTAATGACATAGGGGATATTTTCTTTGCCCACTTTGGGCCCTTTAGAGCCAGTTGAGCATCATTTAAATGCCACAGCCTTCCTAAATGTGTTGTTGCTGACCATGTCAATTCTTTTATAACCACAATAAACCAATCCTCTAATGGTCACTCCAAGCAAAATGCTACAGGGTGACACAAAGCGCAAATAAACTCAAACTAATTTCTTGAACATGACAGTGAGTTCACTGCACTCCAGTGGCCTCCATAGCAAAGCCAGATTAATCATTTGGGCAACTGCCCAGGGTTAACCTGAGGAGTACCAAGGGTAGTAAGTGGATGAATAACCCGATCAGGCTAGATATCGTTATATTCCAGCCTGTCCCACTGTTGCTACTGTAGCTTTTTATAATGTAAAAAATGTAGGATGCATGAAATTGGTGGTATGATATCAGTCATGGCAGATGATTGCTTCAAAAGCTAAACATTGGTATCTGCAGATATGAAAATTTCTGTTGACATCACCTGCTGATATTTTAGTCTTTTATACAAGCAATTTTCATTTTATTCAAAGTTTAAGCTCCAAAAATAAGGCTGACTTTCTGTGAACAGATTAGTAAATCATTGTAGCTTAAAAGGAAAGATAAATCTTGATTTTACTCTTACTGTTGAAAAAATACTTAGCGTATAACAAAAGGTGTGTTGAAAAAATATACATTCAGTACACACATTCTGGTATTAATACTGGTATCAGCAGAAATAACTTTTGAAATACCAGCGTATCTGAAAAAAAAATGAATATCGTGCACCCCTAGTAATATATGTCATTGGGTTACTTTTGTAAGGTATCATGGTATTGCATTGAAGATGAATCCACCTAATTCAACACCTGTAATCTGGTAGATTCTTATGCCACAATGCTGGTGAGAGGCCCAAAGCTGCACAGGCAAATCAGCGTCTGTGAGAGCAGGAGGAGGTAGGAGCTACGAGCAAGACGACAGCAGGAAGTGACTGCTTCTACAGAGGCTAGCTTAAATGCTAACAGCAGCAGTTTTATCTGATCTGGACTACATTTCTTCATTAAATGAAAAACAAATAACAACACTACAAACTGCTCTATTGTAAGGATATTTTCGCTCCACTTCTGACATGTTTTGCTTTGAGTTTGTATCAAGAAGTAGCTGGGAAGAAGGGGCACTTTGAAGTTGTTGCCCAGGGGCACCAAGCTGTGTTAATGTGGCCCCGGGCAATAATCCACAGATCACAATCCAGGGAAGTCCTCTTGGGGATGTGGTGGTTTTGCATCATGGATCTGCAGCTGGCAGCTGTCAGATCTCCTGCAATTTCATGATGCTTTCATGTCAACCAACGTGGACCAAAATCTTTTTCCTGCAACTTGTGGAATCTATGCCACAAAGAATTAAACCAGATCTAAAGGGAAGGGGGGCCAACATGGCACTAGCAGGGTGTACCCAATAAAGTGGCCAGTGAGTTTATTTATGCCGATAAAACAGGCATTTTAAAATGGCTGTTATGGGATCTTTCAGCTTTTGGAGATAATGTCAAGTGGACATATCATTTTTCACATTTGAATTGGCTTCATTTTTTTAATACTGATAAGTGCTAGATGTTTTTGTCTTGAAAAGAGGTCTGCTCACCTGTAGCTGCTTCAGAGTCAATTTAATGAAGTAATGAAGATTATTACCACATGTGTAAAGTTTCTGTAAATTTTTACAAAAGTAACAAGAGAGTAATTAACACTGAAGATGTACTATTCAATTTTACTAAAGTCTTCCCTCCTTTTTCATTTTGAGAATTTTTTTAAACTATTATTGTTTTTTGGGTTTTGTTATTTTTTTGTTTGTTTGTTTGGGGGGGGGCATTTGCATTGCAACTGTAAGCAAAACAATTGCTAATAAATTGTTAAAAATCTATCATATCCACCCCAAATTCAATTTTTCCCAAACTCTGAAGCTGCATCTCAAGCTACCTCTGAGGAAAAAGAAAATCAGAAGAGACGAAACATCTTTGATGTTGCTTCAATTTGGAGGTTGGGCTTAAATTCTGTAAGGCCTCTCCTCATCTTTGACTGAGCACAAACTCCTCAAGTCGATCAAATAAAACCTTCCTTTACTTTGAGGAATTTTGGCCGCTGCACAGATCACAGCATGTGATCCAGAGAGTAGAACCAGGAGTGAGGAGAAATAGGAAAATCTAGCTTTTACCTGACTGACTGACTAAAGGCAGCAACAGTATTCTTCGTCCATAAATTATGGATTCCTGCTCGTCTCTGAGGCCGACAACTGGGCTCCAACCAGCCATTTCTCCATCAGCTTTCTCTGCTGCTCTCCATATATGCCTATGTATGACATGTTTGCATAGAGAGGATATAGGAAGGAGAAATACTTGACCAAACTCCTCTCACAGCTGAATCACAGTTTAAGGCAGGAGAGAAAGAATATTATGCTCAGAATGGCAAATATTCTCATGAGAAAAAAAAAGAGATCTGTAATTTAAATAGCTGTAGTTGAGCGCTGTAAAATGGAGATGAATAAAAAGTTGGCAGTGTGTGATGAAGAGGAGGAGGAGAAGACGGCGAGATGAATTGAAGTGAAGCCTCACAGTGAAGAGGATGCTCAATATGGATCCAGCTGCAGTCGTGTCATTCTTTACCAGATCAAACAAGTCATCTGCTTTAACTTTTGCTCTGCCTTGTTCAATAATCCTTAAGAGGGCTCTTCCCTGCTTTATGTAACAGCTCTATATGCTGCAGCAGACAAATGAGGGATTGATCTCTGACCAGAGCGTAGAGCAGCTCTTTTTTCTCTGTGTGACTTGGATTTCAACTTCATCTTTGAAGTTTTCTTTATTTAATATAAAATTGTTGATGACGATATACAATATAGCGCATATCAATATGTTTCTGGTTACAGAGAAGGTAAGACAAAGAATTTAAAATCCATAATAATCATGCTGGAATAAAATATCAATATTTCATCTGGCTAGCGATAAGTTCAGTGTTGTATGAAGGAGGTCCCAACCATCATTCACTTTTTAAAAAACTGAGACCAAATGTTTTTGTATTTTAAAAGCATGAACCAATCCTCATTTTTACGTCTGTCTAGCTTGACTGCACAGACTTTCCACTCAGGCTGTTTGTCCCTGTTGCTGTTGTGATGAACGAGAAAGGTTAACTTGAGGTAAACTTGCAGTTAAACCTTGTGCCCACTCACTCTTCCATGTGTGCACTGTCTCAACATCCTGATGTGGGAGGACTCAGTTCAGTAGGACTGGTCAATATTGACAAAAGTGCTAAATAGTCATATTCAATACATATCTCAATATTTGTTTCCAGATAAATGATTTGGAAAAAAAAAGTTTATGAGGCTCAAAGCAAGGATTGTTTCAATGCATAGGAGTGTGGAGGGGCTGAGGTTCAGGGCTGCAGCTGACTATTCTATAAAGTCATCATATTACACTTTGTGGTGATCCAGTGAAATTTAGAATATATTGATCATGCTCATTTTTTTGCCCCCTGTTTTGGCATTCTCGTCAAATGAAAAAATCATCCCGAGATCTTGAACAAGAATTATTGAGCTATTGTTTTTCATTTGACCAACCAGCCTCGTCCTCATAAGAAGCATTACACACATCCTTCATGCACTCCATGTTGGTGCTGCTGACAGGACTGTCGTTTTAAGAGGGTATGTATTTTTATTGTTTAGTTTATTCTCTCTTTTTTTGCTTTTGTAAAGAGAAAAAAAATAGCCTTGCACAGCAACTTCACCAGCCTGATTCATGCAGATCCATCTTGCAAAGCTCCATTCTACTATGTTTGTGCTCAGATCAAAAGCAGCACGGCCCAATCAGCGTCCTTTAGAGCAATATGAGCAAGATGGCACCAGGATGTGACTACACTTATAGAGATAGCATAGCATAGATGCTAACAACTTCCGTAGCAGTTTTATCAGATTTTGACTGCATTTCTCCATTAAATAAAAATTGAATAACAACACTACAAGTCTATCTAAGGATATTTCTGCTCCACTTTTGATATTTTTTTGACAAGAGTTTGTTTTACGAAGTGGTTCACATTCTGTCGCACCGCCTACTACATTGTCTGACTGGCCCGTAATGAATGTGATTGACGGAGCGATCGTCCAATCACCTGCTGGACATTCTGCCCTCCCCAAACACTTTCTCTGGGCTCTTTCCCAGGTGGAATAGTGAGATATTTTGAACAGCTTGTCTGGTGTGTCAGGTTAAGAAAGAAAGGCGTGTGGGTAAACACATCATCCAGAGAATTACCCAAAATGGTGGCTTTTAAATGCTATTTCAGCATATCACCAACTATATCAATATACACAATGTTATCTAAACGTATATCTTGTTTGAAAAGATAGATACATGGATACTTTATTCATCCCTTTTTGGAAACTCAGGATCAATATTTTTTTAAATTGTACGTCACCCAGCCCTACCCATCATACATCAATTAAAACATCAGATGAGCTCAGACTGATGACCAATGGATAAAACACACAACTTCAGCACTGTATTAATGCCATTTTGTACAGCATTTTCATCTGCACTCAGCGTAGGGGAATATTAGTTATCGTGTCAACTGGGGACTTTCAGCCGACCTCAGGGCCAAGGACTGCTATTATGTGAACTGTAGCAAAAAAAAAAAAGAAGATGCCTGGGGAAATTGAGGTTGGGTGATGACAACTGAAATTACAATGAATAAAAAAGTAGAATATCTTTATATTCTGTACTTATTATCTAGGTTTAAATACAAATTGTAAGGGTTTATAAATTACTTAAACTAAAATTAAGGAAATTATGTAACTTTTGTCAGCATGAAAACAAATGTATTTACTACTTAAGTCATGTGTTTTGAATTTATATTTAGTGATTCATGAAATTAACCTTTACTGATAATATTTCAGAAACCATAACAGCTAGTTATTTCCAATATGGTCTTGCAAACAACAAAAAAACTCTACTGTTTTGCTGTTTAAGGCAGATGTGCAAAAAAACTATTGTAAACTAAGAACCCATTCACAAATAGAAGCATTAATAGCTTAATTTTTTTTAATAAACAAAAAGAAAGTTAATAAACAGAGAAATTTTAATCCAATGAATATTTGGTCATTTGCCTTCGAAACAGCATCAATGCTTCCAGGTACTCTTGCTTCAGAAGGAACTCAGCAGGGGGGTTGTTTCATAGATCTTGGGGATCTAATCACGGATCTTGTGTGGATGCAGGCTGCCTCAAATCTTTTGGCTCTTCATGAGGTTGAGATCAGGGCTCATCACTTCCAGGACAAGTTTCTTATTCATGCTGAAGATAGTTCTTAATGACATTGGCTGTATGTTTTGGGTTGTTGCCTGGCTGCAGAGTAAATTTGCCTCCTTGACGGTTATTGTATGAAGGATAAGTATCTGTTGTGTCTCTCAGCACTGAGATTACATTAATCCTTACCAAATCCCCAAATCCATTTGCAGAAATGCAGCCTCAAATTTGCAAAGAACCCCCACCACGCTTCACACTGCCAAAGTCTCTGTGCTTCTCCATTCCCCAGTCCCTCTGTGAAAAAACTACCTTCTGCGACAGCCAAATATTTACTATTGTGACTCAGGCACTGCTGCCATTTTCACGCACCCCAGTTCCTATGTTTTTGTGCATAGTTTAGTGGCCTTGTTTTTATGTCAGAAGCATGGATTTTTAGCCAAAATTCCGCCATAAAGAGCACTTCTGGCCAGACTCCTCCAGACAGTAGATGGGTGTACCTGGGTTTTACTGGTTTCTGCCAGTTCTGCTCTGGTAGCACTGCTAGAAACCTTCTGATTTCGAAGGAGGTAAGTATGACATATCCTTCATCTGCTGCATTAAGTTTCCTTGGCTGACCACTGCATCTATAGTCCTCAGCATTGCCAGATTATTTGTACTTCTCCAACAACACACATTCAAATCCCAGTCTGTCTTGAAATCCTTGCCTGGGAGAGACATGCTGATGTATTATGACTCCCTTGCCAACCCTGACATTATCAGGATAATACCCAGGCAGCCCTCCCTGGTAGTTCCCTGACATGGTCGTTCACACTTGTTCCTCTCAGCAGGGAGCATGCCCTGCTGGGGGTCACCCACAGGCAGCCCACAATGTCAAACATATGCGGCGGAAGTCAGTGTTCATAATGTGATAACCGACAAATATTTTATATCACAATTTTTATCTTATGGTAGTGTTACATGTTGAAAAGTGTATCAACAGCATTGATGAAGGAGTTGAGAGGAGCGTTGTAACAGAATGCTGCAGAGTTACAAACACACATTTCAGTTTGTTACTCTCCTCACAATCAGATAAACTCCTGCAACAGCAGTTGTTTTTATCCATCCTGTCAAGTCTCCCCTTCCCTTCTCCCTTCTGTATTCAAGTAGGACGTTATCACTCCTCCAATTTGGGCTTTACAAGGATAAAATAATAGCGGGGCATAAGGGAAGTGACCCGGGTTAAGTTCAAGTGAAAAACTTAGCTCCTTGTGTTTCCACATACAGGTCACCCAGACAAAGTCTTGATAATTTCAGGGATTTTTTTCAAATGTGAATGAGGTTTTAGTTTTAAGCCTCCTACACGGCTATTTCTGTTTAAGCTAATGACAGAACATGCAACACAGCTTCTGGTACAGGCTCTGCTAAATTCACGCATTGACTACTGCAACTCTCTACTAGCAGGCCTCCCTGCAAACACATCAGACCACTGCAGATGATCCAAAATGCAGCAGCATGTCTGGTCTTTAACCAGCCCAGAAAAGCATATGTCACTCCGCTGTTAATCTCCCTTCATTGGCCTCCGGTGACAGCTTGAATCAAATTCAAAGCTCTACTTCTGGCTTACAACACAATAACAAGAACAGCTCCTGTTGACCTAGAATCCCTCATCCAGGTCTGCACTTGCCCGCTATGGTCTGCCAGCAAAGGACGCCTGGTGCTCCCATCACAATGTAGCTCAAAATCACAAGCAAAACTCTTCTCCTCTGGTGTTCCCAAGTGGTGCAATATTTACCCGACTCCATTCAATCTGCATATGCCCTATCTGACTGACTCTACTGTTTATGGAGCACTTATGCACTTAGCTTGACTCCTCTCCTCTGTAGTCCTCAGTGATAGAATGAGTTAGAAGGTTTAAGACCCAACTCTTTGTGAACAACTCAGCACTGAGTATGTTGATGCTTAATATGATGTTAATAAGGACTTGATGATGATGATGATGATAATGAGGTGACTTAGGCACTGACTTTAGCACTACGTCGCAGCACCTATGTCCAAACGGACTTGAAGCAGTTTGTTGCACTTATTGAAATTTTTCCCTCCACTTTAGATTCTTGCTTGTGTTGTACTTACTCTCAGATGTGTGTCACTTTGGACAAAAGCATCTGCTAAATGACATTGTAACATAGTAACGAATCTGCATAAAATGTGTTATATTTTACAAGACAGGAGGACAACAAATAATATAATCTAATCTATTAACACGAGTCAAATCTACACGGCAAAAACAAACGATCTTCTTTAGATTTTCAGCGCTGTAATTATGTATTATCTACACTGTCTGTTACTGACATAAATACAATCTATGTAAAGGATTGTTTTTCTATCATGTTATTTAATCCTCTATCTTGTTCCCGGAAAATTTGATCCGTACAGCACCAAATGGTCCAGAGAGTGAACACACTACAAGGGTTAAATTGTGTCTTGTCCCGTTTTGTCATCTCTATTAAAGCTTTGAATGTCTGTCAGCTCCCTCTGCTAGCAGCAGTGGTTTCCCTCTAAAAGCAGGGGGAAAGATGCCTCTCGCTGTGATTATGATATTATCAGCACAGACTGCTCTCTGTTGCACAACATTAATGGATTTTGTGTTGGCAGTGCCAGGGAACAGCATCCAGAGCTGAACTTTGATCACACAACCAGCTCTGTTGTGCTCTGGGACAGGGAATGATTTAGAGCCAGATCATTGGGACATCAGAGCCGGGGTCTGGCTTCTCGCTTTGACAGCAACTGAATTTCCCGTCACAGCAGACCTTCGTTGTATACTATGCTGGACTTTATCAGTGGTGGAAGAACACCAATCATGAAATGATTTCCTAAACATGACAGAGGGAAAATGATCCTTAGCTTACCGCTCTCTTTGCTGGTAATGGTTGTAATGTCTGCCATGTCGTGCTTACATCAGGCCCAGAGGCATAGGCAATAAAATCACACTGAAGCTACATACAGAGCTGTCCTTACTTTAAGTTTAATTGAAAAAGAAAAAAAATGCTGGCTTTCAGATTTTGCTGCAAAATCACAAAGCAGAGAGACACATTTTTGGCAAAGGCTTTTCAGTACATTCTGGTGTACTTAGGGTGCTTGCAAGACAGAATTTAAGTATTTACTCTGAAGGGGTGTGCATCTTTTAATATGTCACGATTTACTGTATTCACATTCCTCGTGTTCACAATTTGCAGGGTTGCCAGCTCTCAAGCCCCTGGCATGTGACACACGCTTTCCTCTCCACTCTCCACCCACGCAAATCTCGCACCAAATTCTCATCAACTGTCTGTACCACTTGAGTTTTTTTTTCACAGCACTTTAAATCAAATCCACTTGTTCAAATTTCTCAATTAAACTCCATACCATGTTTTCTATAGCCTTAGTGTTCACACAGAGTAATTGCCAACTTCAACTGTTAAGAGGAGAGCTGAGAAAGGAGATGAACAGTTTTAATGCATTAATCATTAATTCTGGATATGAAAAATTCTTTAAAAAAAAAGTTCAGTGAGTTATAATCTCTATACATCTCTTCATATATATATACTCGCTACTAGGGATGGCAATTGATAAGATTTAATTGATACCAATTCCATAAATGATACTGCTTATTGATCCAATATATGTATATTTTTTATTAAAATATAAAAATGAAACATACCAGTACATATGTCTGCTGACTTGTTCTAAAATGCTGTAATTATATGAAATAAATCCCTTCTCTACAATAACAGACATTGTAATGATGATAAAAATCACAGATACGTAGAATAATTTTACAATAATTGTCAAAACATGGTGAAATAATTTATGACTAAGTTATATTAATTCAACTCAATTAAACCACTTTATTTATCCCCAAGGGAGCAATTTAAAAGGCACAGGAGTAGCACACGTAAGTTAATAATGTTTCTATGGTGTAGTTTTTGGGCTGAAATACCTGCAGAATGTATGATTTCACCACAATGCTTAACCCTATTATCATTGAGTGTCCAAATAAAAAAAACACAATATAATTTTGTGAGTGTGAAATGTTTCTTGTTTTACACATGTCTCAAACACATAAAAACTGTCATAGTGTAAGGAACAGCTCGAGTAGCTAATGAGTTTAGAAATATAGACGTATGGGATATAACAAAAATCCATACTTGTGCATCCCAAATGTACAAAATTAATCATTCATAATAATAATTATTACTATTATCATTATTACATAATGCATAACAGAGTACTCTGTTCTCTCCATAATCATCTCCAAAATAAGTCTTAAACTATAGTCAGATAGAAGTATCAAGGAGTGTAAAAATGTATAAAATTTCAGCAAATTACATCCGTCCAGTTGGACATTTTCTTGCATTAGTTTGAAATGAATCACAAAGATCTGTGATGTTCACATAACATTGTAGGGGTGGGATTTTGAACATTGACTGTAGAAGAGTTGAACAAAGTCTTGTCATAGGAGCCTTTGGAACGCTGTTGATGCTGCATGTGCTATCTCAACCTAACTTTGGCGCCATCTCCTCACAGACAGAAAGGTCGCATTTAGGCGGGACTTAAGGCCATCTGATAAATAGCAACGCCATATTTCCAAAACTGGAAATCCTCATAAATCCTCAATAAAAGAAAAATGGGCGGGATGTAAAATAAATCACATCCCGCAAAGTGAGAGCACAAAGATGTGTTATAGTTAAGAAACTGAAGCTGTTCTTTCAACCAGGCTGTAATGATAAGTATTGAGGTGGAGAAAAAAAAATCATTATAGCCCCGCATACAATTATTAAGGTGTTATTTTTTTGCAGCCACCACCAACTGGACACTTGGGGTACTACAGGTTTTGGCACTTCTGCATTAGACTCAATTTACACCTCCAGAGTTTGCCACCTGGATCTGAAGTGAGAGCTCTTCCTACAATTCCTTCATTGGAATTTAAAGACAGTTGGCATCCAAATTATTGCATTACCACCTACCACTGGATCTTTTATATCAGTGCATTTACCTGCAGTATCCTGAAGCTCCTAAAAGCAACACAACTGGAAGACAAAAAAATAATTCCATTGTTAAGCTTACTTTGAGATAAGGCATGCAGATTCAGTAACTTCTTTAAAATCACCTCTTTGAGCTCATTTTTATGTGATGTTGTCTTCTTACTTCCATTTTAGTCTTTTAAGCTTCTAATCTTTCTTGACCTAAATTCCTTTATTCCTGGTCTGCTCTCATTTTGATTCACTTTTCTATTTGTTTATTTAATAGCTTAAAATTTCTCTTTCTTATTTCCTCTAGATCAACTCTTTTTTACCCCTCTGCTTCATTCTTTGGAATTTACATTTTTTATTTTACTTTTGTATTTTTAGACTTATCGATTGCTTTTATGCTCTTTCATTCATTGGTCCTCCTGGTCTTATTTTGTGTTGCTTGGGTCTTGCATTGCCTGGTGTTCTCTGATGTCCTGTGTTGTATTGCCTGCTTGTTGTGTTTGAGTTATCCCTGTTGCTTGGGTATCTATGTGTGGTTTCTTTGAGTTCTTGTCTTCTTTCTTATGTCTGCTGTCACTGTGTTAATCTTTGTTGTTGCAGATTAACCTCTGGGTCCAAAGAAGGTAAACAAATAACACACAAGCTAACTCTAACCTTAAGTGTTAATCAAAGAGAGGAGACAGACCAGAGCGAGAAGCAACTGGTTTTCCTGAGGAAAACAGGATAAGCTCACAGGGACGCGGTTCTGCTGGGCCTCTGGCGAGGGTAGCAGTCATCTTCCTTCAGTTTTGTTTTTTCTTTGATTGGGTTTAAAATGAAAACAAAGACTGGTTTCATTCGAGTTCATCAATGGTCCAGAGCTGTGTCAAGTCCAATGGCATCTCCACAGCGGCAGCCACTTTACCTGATTAGCTATGACATCATTTAAAGGAGACAAAATGTCCGCTCCATGCTCAGCTTAGGCATCATCAAGTCCATCAGACAATACAATTACATCCCAAAATCCCAGCACCTCCTGGTTCCTTACCTTCCAGAGTAAATAGGATTTGGAGAACCAGTTTTAAATTAAGGCTAGTGATGAAAACACGCTCATGAGATTTTAATGTTAAAAGGTAAATAGTGAAATGCATCTGATGTTGCCTGCTTTTGAATTTTAAAGCCATGTTGTGAGTTCAAAACAGTTGCTAACTAACTGCTAACAAGGAGAAATAAATGGCCAGGGACCTGACAGCAAGCATTTCTGATTTTTTAATTATCAATAATTCAGATATACTGCCACAGCCATGAGGACAAGTTTAATTGATTATAAGGAAACTCTTAAACAAGAGGTCACAATAAGATGTTATACACTGGTAATATTGTAGTTGCTTCTAACTTTAACCGCTAGCTGCACTTTCATAGTAGCTTCATAATAGTTTTTAACTCTCTCTGATATGTTTAAGGTTAAAAGTCATGAAAAGTAAGCTGATTTGTTAAGATTATCACTAAGAACAGAACATGTAAGTTTCGTAATTTTGTTCTCCACAGAGCTTACGATCAGCAATGATCCAAAATACACCAAAAAAATCCTGTAGCCTTTTAGTGGGCATGAGGTCGGAGGAACCAGCACAATGTTAACTTCTGTTGGCCTACAAAAGTACGTCATCACTCTATTTCTAACATGAAAATTAGTTTACATTTTTATTAATTAGTTTAAAACGGAATAGAAAGAACCTAAGAAGAGAAGAGGTACCATAATCTTTCCCATCATTCCTAGTAAAAGTGCTCTGTAGATCAAGTTATCATTATTATTGGTGATGTCAAAATTAGTGGAACCCTCATTTTAGTAATAAAACAAAATAAGAATAATGGTATGGCAATTTTAAGCGTCTTGACATGACATTTAGAATTTGGCACTTTACAAATAAAGATAGCTTAATAAAATAATGGAGTATTATTTTTTCCATGTCTGAGCAGTCCAAGTTAAGACTGCAATGCTTAGATCTACAGCAGTGGTTCTTACAGAGGTCACATCATATTTTTTTTTGTTTATAAGCCATGTCTCCTCCGAGTGATAAAGCACCTCTGTGAACAAAACAAAAATCAGATAAAACCCTCTCTCCCCCTTTCCAGCGCCAACAGCCCCCTCAAATGTCTTGTTCCCTCCTGACACCCTGAACAGACCTACCAGTGAGACTACCTACCATTGTTTCATCATCACTTTTGATGACAACATGGCACTGAGCTGGCCAATTACCACAGAGTTGGTCTGTAAACCCATCAGTGCAGACTAGGTCCATGTGGGGAAGGGAGCCTTTACAGAGGCAGTACCTCTGAGAATACAGCACTATCAGGGGACCTCTGTATGTGAAAACTCGTTTTTTGATCATTAGGGATTATAATCATACCCTAGCAGTCATCAAAAATAAATATCTGAATCCAATATATAGGACATGACCTCTTTAAATGGTGAGGTGGGGCACACTGGTCTAGGTGTGCCTTGTGACTAGGGCTGAGCAATTTTTGTTTTCAGATCGAAATAGTAATTTCAGACAGTGCGACCATGTGATCGCCAAAGCAGCAATTTTTTGCAGCGTTCCTGACTGACCCAGGATCTGTTGTCAACCATTTCACAAACTTACAGGCATTTGCTTTTAAGAATGGCTCACAATGAATGACAACTGCAAATCGGTTCTCACCGCTCACTTAAGTCGTTCCAAAGACTTGACTCGTTCGCGAACGTCACATTTCTACTGCTGAAGTGCTGGCAAGCAAGGTCAACAATACAAAGCCTCTGTTTATGAGTAGAAGATATTAAGACAATAGTAGAAGATAACGGAACATAACGTGGTAAAAAAAAAAAAAAAAAAATGAGTCACAAGAAGCACACAGGACCATCCAGAGTTGCTCTAGAGTTTATCTGATGACTGTAGGCAGAGGCGGGCGAATACTTCCCACTGACTCCAAGGCATTTGAGCTAAGCTAGTTAGCGGTGGGTGAGCTTTGTCCATCTCTTATTCCTTACTGCACGCACAGTTGGTGGTGTCCATCTGCTTGTTGTGGGCTTGGGAGTGAGGCAAGACACAAAAACAAAAAAAAATAAAAATAAATTGGTGCATCCCTTTAACAATGGTAACAGATTATTTATCATCAGTATTAGATGATGAATAATTTGTTATGTGCTTTGATCATTGATTTCCGTAATGTTGCCTACACTGTAAACATAGTGAATATTGCACTGAAGCTTGATTTGAAGAAAATCTTGAATCGAATTGAAATTGCAATATCTGCCAGAAAAATCGCAGTTAGATCTGTTCAAAAAAAATTGTTCAGCCCTACTTGTGACTGTAAAACCACGAGTTAGACACCATCAATGTAACAAGTCTGTGCTAAAGATGCATGATTTCCAGATTTAAATGCTAAAAAATGTAAAGTGATCGGTCATCATCAGTCATCAGTGGTGCAGCTATTTGTCAAATTTGATTAAGCATAAGAAGATACAAATAAACACCAACAGACAAGATAGTGTGACACGTGTTGAAGGGGATATTTTGCATGGATATGAATATGGTGTGTCTTGGGATTTTGGCTTGACTTCAAGTGTCACCTGGGTAAAAGTGGTTTTAAACCACTTATCTAAAGCAACACTTCAGTGTAACAATAACATAACAACATGAAAAAAACACAACATGACGCAGTGCGAGTTCAGCTGAGTTTATTCTTCACATTAAAAGACTCATGGCAGCACATTCTTCCACCTGTACCTGTGGGACAGCCCACCTCACAGATAAATCTCAAATCCCATGGGAGAAAAACAAGGACATAAAAAAGTCACTGTAAGACCATCATGTTTAAAAGTAAATCAGATATAAAAACCCACATGAAAGTGAGACGCTGGAAGAAAAAAAAGATAGAAAAGCAGCATTAAAACTTTTAGGGAGGGGGATGCGGAAGGTCTCCTGAAATGATAGAAATGCCATGTGCTTCTTTTCAATTCTTCTCATGGTGCAGGCACATTAGCAGTCAGAGACATGGCTTCACCTTGGGAACAATCTCTATGAGCGTTTGAGAGCACGGAGCATGATGGAGGCTTGGATCAGACAGAGAGAGAAGTTCAAATCAGACTGTCGGTGTTGTGTTTTTTAGCCTGTGGGTGGTAACTGCCAGCTTGTCAGCGGGCTGCGTTCCGACTTCACACAGTCGAGGTTTTGTTTCTGTGCACTGCTGACAAACACACACACTGTATATATGTAATCCATGAGTGCAGCTCCCGAGTAAACACTCACTAAAATAGACGTGCATGTGGACTTTCCCCCGTCTTTCTCTGTCTCTCATGTTGCCTCTCTCTCCTGAGGCTTGGAGGGATTGTTGCGTCTCCACAGAGCCGCCTGTGTTTTTGGGAATATAAATATAAATACCAACGTGTTTGCTAGGAGGCTTCCAAAGAGACTGTGCAGAAGAGCTGTGAGGGTGAACCTACACCCATAACCACAGCATGTAAGGCCTTTCAAGCTGAAAACATATCATTTTAATTTCCACATTGGCTGCGTACCGTCCATGCCACACACTTTGGAAAAAATCTATCCCTTCTTAGTAGGGATGTTCTGATACCAATTTTAGAATCAGTTAAACTCCTGCTTATATATTTATGCATCCTGATTGTTCTCCAGTGCACTGCTCTGATTAGCTCAACGTTCACTCTATTTGCAACTGACAAATGACAAGGTAAGGACAGATGATTGTCCAAATTTACGTCATGTGGTCCAACTGCAGCCTTTTGTCATTCATTGTTGGCTGCAGCATGTGCCATGGTGCTTTCATACAATGTAAATCTTTACTGCATCTCCCTGCTGTCATTAGTTTTTACCTCGATAAAGTAAATAATCACCTTACTATCGGCTTCATTCATTGTCTAACTAACCCTCAGATGAAGGCTTTTTGCAGTTTGCTGTTGTTTTGTGTCTGGATGTAGAGATAAGGAGTCTATGCCTTCCCTTTCTGCTGCACAGAGCGTTCTTCTGTTGACCAGAGGGAGAATCTTTGACTAGGAATGACTGAGGACCCATGGGATCAGGTTAAGCACCCAAAACTCCTTTATCTCATCAGGTAATTAATAAAAAGCTGTTTTTTCTTTAAAAATAATCAATAACTAAGCACACCTTAACCTACTGGATTGGCTTACATGACTCTGGTGCTCTTCCATCTGTGGTATCTGCTCAACTCGGCTCAGCTTTGCACAGTTTGGGTACTACTAGCAGAGGTTATAAAGCTGCTGCCCTCTCCTCAATTTGTGGCTTTTTGTCACAGGAAGGAGATAAATTTTGTTCCAAAGATGGTTGCAAGCTGCAGAACAACATACTATTTAAAGCAGAGGAAAGTTAAGGAAGTCATACAGCATTGCAGAGCAAACAACCCACATGTGGAGGTGTTTATTTTCCATGTTGGATACCCTTGACCTGCTGATACTCTGACTATTCAGTGGTCAGCATGTAACATTTAGTCTCCGCTCAGCTCACTTGGAGCCCCACTGGAATTGATATGAAAAACTGTGCCGTGTACTAGGTACAAATGTCAAATCAGACTGATACCACGGAAAGCACCATTAACACGTACTGGAGAGGCCCAGCTGTCCCTGATTCTTCTGTATGTGGCTCCAAAGAAAAAAACTGCACTGCTGGTGTATGCCATTGCTAAGTTATATTACATCAGGGTTTACATTAGAGATGCACAATACTATGATATGGGTATATTGTGGTAAGTTTTTGTCAGTATCTACAGCTGATATTTCTGTCACTGTGTACAGTATATTGGCCATAGTTTCAATCAATCTATGTTTGGATGTATTATTAAGCTCCACCTTGAAAGACTGCCATCAAAAATAAATTAGTGGACACTTCATTCAAGGGTACAATTTATTTAAATCTCATCACTGAATATTGTCCATCACAAAATATCACTTATATAAAACCTTTTGCTTTTCCTCCTGCCTTGTTTCTGGTTTTTAAAAGATGTCAATTTTCACAGTAACAGGAAAAATAAGTTTGAGTGTGACAGAATTTTGGTGTACTTTAGTAAAAGAAAAAGTTAAATATCAGTATTGGTTACAGCTCACACAAGTTTAGAAAAACTAACACATCAGATGTTGGTAAAAATGCAAAAAAAATGCTTCCTACTGCATGTGGATGGCAAATCAGCTGTGTGAAGACAAGGTCGCATGTTTGTGTGTTTTCTGTATTCTAGTGTGAAATTATAAACTCATGCTCTGCTTTAGAAATGGACCCCACAGGTTATGGCAGTCTTTCTTGAACTGAAGTACACTGAAAAATCCTGGGGTCCATATCATGACACTAATGGTATTTATGGTCTCATTTTCTTTCCATAGACGTGATTGAATGTAAACACTTGATTTTGCAGCCATACTTCTTTTAAAATTCTCCTGTTGAACAGACTTAATGACTGCAAACTCTTTCCTAGAATAGTTTTGATGTCTGCAAGTGCAGCAATGTACTCCTAAAATCAGAAAGATAGAGGCATGGCAAGTTACTGAATGAAATGTCACCACCAGTGTAACTGAGACACCGATTCTATTGATTCTGGTTTTCAGACAACCAAAAACTGTTTAATTTAAATCCTCTGGCTTTTTCTTAGTAGTTCTGAGGCTAAAAATTCAATACAGCATTTTTATGATCACTTAAATTGTGTTTCAAGTGGGCTCATCATGTTTATTCATTGTAATAGCCCTCTTGCAGGTCACAAGAAGTGTCCCCTCAGCCCACCAGAGGGCCCCAGCCCACACTTTGAAGAGCACTGGTCAGAGTTTGAGAGTGGCACAGACGGAGCGCAGCAGAAACCAGCCCTGTGGAAACTGTGGGTTTGTATTTCATACCTGTGATAAGCAGGAAAATGTTTTTTATTTTTTTTAAATCTCTAACTTTAGCTAATTTGCTAATCGGTCCAGGAGAAAGACAGCAGTCAGCAACAACAAAAAACAAAAAAATATGTAAGTTAAAAAAAAAAAAACACCCAAATGGAAACCCCCATATGTTGTAAACAAAACGCCTTTGCAGCACAGTCGCCAACAACTGTTTGCAGTCACTGTCCTTCTCCTTCAGGTGTCGGGTTTAAGTTCAGTCTGAAGGCTGGTCATAGTAAAAACACGTGGGTCACAGATTATACCCCTCTGCGTGTGTGTGTGATGGTGCGTGTGGAGGGGGTCACTGATACTGGAGGTAGTTCTTGAGAGTCTGCGGCAGCGGGAGTGTGTCGATGTGATGGATGCGCTCTCTGCCCAAAGCCAGTCGAGCTACTCGCCTGCACAGGTCCATGAGGGGGAGGGGCTCCGCTGTGAGGGGACAAGAGAGAAACAATAAGAACACACGTTTCCAGTATAAAAGATGACACAATCTGCAATAGCTGCTTTGTACTGCTGCACTGATTCTCCATCATTTCTGGCAGCAGCTTCAATCAGTGGTTAATTAACTAGAGCTGGAAATGCGCTGGCTTTTTAAGACAGATCTATCAATTTTCAAATAGGATGTGGGGTAAAAAAAAAATATAAATATATTACAATGAAGTTTATTTTGCCTTCATATAATGTTTCTTCTGACCTCATCTAGCTATTGGTAAGTTCAATGTTGAATGAATTCATGTGATAAAAAACATTATATGACTGCTTAAAAGTTCTGAATAATTTCCAAAGTATTATAAACAGCAACCCTGCCAAGAAAAATGTTTTGAAAAGGAGCATTATTTGCGAGATTATTTTATTGATTCAAAGAAAATAGATATGTAAAGCAAAAATTAAATGAAATCATATCACTTAATACTACAGCAATAAAAAGAAGGCAATCACACTCAGTATTGGGAAATTCATTGGTTTTTACAACTATGTTTTGGCAAACTCCTGTAAACTTTTTCAAATTGCTCATATAACTTCGCAATTTTCTTAACTAGGTGAAACTATTGAAATGTTGGAAAGCCATGCTATTTGCCAGTGCCAACGACTTCATTTATCTACCACCCATCAACAAAAAGGAGGGAAAAGTTTTTCTAAAAAGTTCTAAGGCAGGTAAAATCTAAGGTAACACACACAAGGTGATAAAATATATAATATCAATGATGAATTGATCATGTGTGGCCCAAACCAAAGAGGATGAGCTGAATGGGCCCACAAACTATCAGTCTTTTGTTTCACCACTAACCATCAGCTCCACTCCCCTCTGCTTATTTTTTTCACCTTTTAAAACTTCACTTCTCTCCCCAGCTACTAAAACAAGTTGAGGTAAAGGCCACAGTCACCAAGCTGAGTAAGTAGGCGTAACCAACATGCAGTCTCTGACTTCTTCTTTTGCTGAAGTACTGCCACCCATGGTGGAGTATGGAGCAGGTGAAAGGCCCTATCAGAAAACACACTGACTAGCAGCTTCTACACCTGATTTCTGTTGAGCTAAAGGGAGTAAATACACAAAAAGCATATCATTGTCACTGATGTACAGTTTACCACAGTCTTGTTTCATGGTAATTGTAATTGTGCAGCTCTAGCTGTAGAATCAGTGAGGCACTATATTTAATAATCTTCATCTCAATATCTGTCAAAATAATCACTTTTTTGACCTCTCACTTTTTTTATTGATTATTTATCTGTCAAAATAATTGCAACCATAGCGTGGTGGTTTGTATTGTTGACCTGCTTACCAGCACTTCTGTAAATGCAAATTGCTTCAAATTTGTAAAATAGTTTTTGTAAAATAGTTGATGCAACAGATGCTAGGTCAGTCAGGAGCGCTGCAAAAAATTGCAGCTTTGGCGATCACATGCTTGTGTTGTCTGAAATTGCGATTTTGATCTGAAAACAACAAATCATTCGGTCCTAACCCAGACCCCAGGTTGGGAACTAATAATCTGAAAACTACTGAGATTTCATCTTCTGTCCACATTGTCCAGCCCTAGGGATAGATGATCCTGTCTGCTTAATACTAGTGTACTGGTTTCTTCACCACTTGTGTCAGCAGCTTTGAAAAATAATTTATAAAATCACTGGGAAAGATGAGGAAACACTGAAAAACCCTCTCACTTTCACTGATTTTAGCCATTGTTTCTGCAGTCAATCACTGTCGTCAGTAGAATGAGTAAATGTCGAAAACAGGTGGAAAACACAAGGACTCTCAAGTACCTCTCGAACATGTATGTGAGTTTATACTGTGAAGGCCATTGCAAAAGCTTGCATCAGTCACTGAAATCATTTTCTCATTTATCCAAATAAAAAAAGTGAGGAGCCATAACCACTTTCCTAATGGACATCATGACCCAAATTTCCATTTAAATTACATCACACAAATTAGTAAAAGAAACTGCTGGGGTGACAGAAACTATGATTTAACAGTCAAATAAATGTTATATTATTTCAAAAGCCCTTAGGACATGTGTGCCAACCCTTTTTTCACCTCCATTCCCCATGCAAACATAGAACTGTGAACTGTTTTCTAAAGATCTTATAAAACTAACACACTGCCATAGCAATGTCTGTATTGCTTTATCAAGATAATGAGATAAGCAAGTCAATATCCCGAGAATATAACCAAAATCCAATTAATATCTCAGCAAAACAGAGATATATCCACAGTTAAGATTTCTTTTTTTTCCTGGCACACATTTGGAACCCAGCAGAACCTGTCGCATTCATGCATTGAAATGAAACAATATTTAACAAAACAAAATGTGTATTTGTACTATACGAATTCAAAACAAAGCAAAACTATTCAGTATTGATTACCATCTCCTTTCAGTCCAAGTTCTTGTTATGGTTAAGATCTTGATGCATATTCAGAACAAGTAGAAACAAAAGTAGCTGGTATTAAAATATTTACTCACAGACGTGTTATAATTGTAAATATATGCCATTAGAACATGGCTACTCCCCTCTGCCAGATTGTGAAAGAAAATGATGTCTGTATTTCAGACTGACAGACTCTTAACTGCTGTCCTTTAACTGATGTCAAGCTGCTCCACCTGGACACACCATCTGGCAGGGCTAAATTCCTGCTGCTTTAAGGCCACTGACACGCTAAGTGAAGGACATCAGTGGGTCCATTTACATAAAAACACACATAAGTCCATAAGCAAGGCGTTGAAAAGAATATTGTACTTTCCACATTCTAGTTCTATCAGCAGACTCTACAGGAATGCTCGTATTGATATTCAGAGGACATTGATTACATGCCTGCAGCCTTGATGCTATGACTTATTGATGGAGCTGCTGTTTTGACGATCAGTTTTTCTGCAGGGCAAAGACTCTGAATCGGTTATTTTCATAAAATAACAGCGTGAAGAATAAGTGTGTGATGTAAAACCTTTGTTCATCTGGGAATAGGCTCACTCAAATTTTTATGTTAATTCTTTTTATATTTCTCAATTTCAGCATACATATCATACCGAGGAGAAGGTCATTACCACCAAGGCTAATCAATTAAGCACATTTTAATGAGTGGTGGGTAATAAAAATGCATAATAACTTATATAAAGGATCATAAGAAGAGACAATAACTCAAAGAGAAATAAAAAAAAAAAACTCACTAAATTTGAGGGAAACACAAGCATGCACCTTGAACAGACAAAGTCTCCATACATAAAAGCCCAAGGTCGTGACAACACCAGTGTTTCCAAGGCCTCTCACAGCCCCCCAACCCCACAGTTTAGACTAATGGGCAGCAAGAACCAGACCTTTGCTTGGGTCATCAGGTTGGGAACTATACACCCTTTCAGCATGCATAATTTGAGCAAAAGTTGGCCTTGGATACATGGGCCAACTTTTTAATAGCAGATTAAAGGCATTGGAGGAAGATGAAGCAGGCTGCTTGACTGATGTTTTCTGCTCTGTGACACCAGGCTAACTGGTTATTTCTGTTGCTCTGTGTTTGTAGTGTTTCATGTCTGTGACTTGATGTTGAAATGTTCTGCTGCTTGTCTTGGCCAGGACACTCTCGTAAATGAGATTCTTAATCTCCATGAGGTGCTCCTTGTTAAATGAAATTTAAATAAATGAATAAATGAATAAAACTAGCTGAATCTTATGCCTCCAAACAAGGTGGGCATGAAACTTCAGAGATGGCACATTCACATGTTACAGTTACACTGAGCTACAATTTAAGTCAGATTTGGATACCAAGCTGAGTTTTTCCCCACTAAAGCAAAAGGGGACACAGTTTATGGACAGAAGTATAAGAGCAAGACATAAGTTAGAGCAGTATCTCCACCACTTGGCAGAACTCAGGCTGTTGGTGGTGGTGTAGAGGGCTGGGGGATTTTTCTTCTTGGCACTCTTGAAGCATAATTTAAACGCCACAGCTTGCCCGAGTATTGATGCTGATTTTGTTCATCCCTTTTCGACCACAGTGTGACCATTTTCAGACGGCTGCTGCTAGCAGGATAGCACAGTTTGTCACAAAACTCAAATTGGGTCAGACTGGTTTCTTGAACATAACAGTGACTTAACTGTACTCCAGTGACTTTCAGAGTAACCAGATCTTCATCCAAAAGAGCACTTTTGGGGTGTGGTGGAACAGGAGATCTGCACCACGGATGTGCCGACTAATCTGAATCAACTGTTTGGTGCTATCATGTCATTGTAGACTAAAATCTCTGAAGAATGTTTCCAGCACCTTTCTACATCTATGCCACAAAGAAATGAGGCAGTTCTAAAGGCAAGAGGGGGTCAAACCTTGTACTAGCAAAGTGTACCTAATAAAGTGACCATGAGAGTACATGCACAATTTTTCAGACTAAAGGCATAAAATCAATTATTGTTACAACAAAAAAGCGTACAAACTGATTTTACATCAATCATGGGTTATAAACAATCATAAAAAGCAATACAACATCAGGAGCCAAATTATGAACTTTGTAGGGCTCCTTACGAGGCTTTTTCACAACGTGCTAGACTCTGCAGCTTAACTGTTTTGTTTTGGTTGTCCATAAGGGATCATGGGTTGTACCTGGCACAGTATTTTGTCTCACCTCCAGCAGGGTTCAAAATGAGCCGAGCCAAGACTAAAGCTGGAGATACACTTGCTAGTAAACTACACAGACACATGATAGCTGCCATATGTCTCCTGCATCGATTCATTACAGAATTAACAACGCAAGCTGCAGTCTGCACGTCACCAGTAAGATTGTGTGTAGGCAGAGGAGATATGACAGAGCCAACATGGCAGCAGGAGCAACTGAAACAGAATTTTTTTTAAGACAAATAATGATAAAAAAAAAAAGGCCACAGTAACCAACCTCCAAATAACACAGACACAAACAGGACTGCTTGATGACAGATCAATTCTCTTTTATAAATCAGGAAACAAGGAAATAAGTTTGGTGTATTAATTCAACTGGCTTCTGTGTAAATTGGCGACTTGGGTTGACACAGTTGTTGATGGATTGATCTGTGTTCATACTTCATATATTTTCAAAAGAACAGTGCCCAACAGGGAACACCCACTTGTGTTAAAACAACTCTCTCAAATGATCTCAGTGTAAAATGACCTTAATGGGATACGCCAACTTTTGCTTGTGTCTTGCCTCGATCCCGAGTCCATGCCAAACAGATAGACACCATTCATTTGACTGTGTGTGCAGTAACAAGAAAGAGCTCACCCACTGCTAGTTAGCTTAGCTCAAACACTGGGAGTCAACAGGTATAGCTAGCCTGCCTCTGCCTACAGTCATCAGACAAACTTTACAGCAAACGGTCCAGTGTGCTTGTTGTGACTCGTTTTTTACTGTGTCATGTTACATTATCTTCTACTACCATCATATTATCTTCTTCTATTCCTAAACAGAGGCTCTGTTTTGTTGACCTACTTCTGTGGTAGTTTGCACTGGAGATCTGACATCCAGTCTTTTGAACGGCATTTTTAAGTGAAGATTAGAACAGATATGCAGTTTTGAGGGAACTGTTAGTTTGCGTAAATTGCCCACTGCATTTTTAAAATGCAAACTGCCTACAAACGAATGGCTCACTCACAACTATGAATCGGTTCTCATCATTCACTTAACAGAGCTGTTCAAAAGACTCAACTTGTTCGCAAACATCACATTTCTAGCACAAACCACCGTGGAAGTAGGTCAACAAAGCAAAGCCTCTGTTTATGAGTAGAAGAAGATAATACTGTGAGAGCACCAGATAACATAACATAATGCGGTGAAAAAATGAGTCACAACAAGCACACAGGACCGTTTAGAGTTGCTGAAGAGTTTATCTGATGACTGTAGGCAGAGGCAGGCTAGCTATACCCGCTGACTTCCAGTGTATTAGCCAAGCCAATGAGCGGTGGGCAATCTGCCCGTCTCTTTCTGGTCACTGGATGCACAGTCGAAAGAATGGTGTTCGTTTGTCAGAGACTCGGGGCTGTGGCAAGACACGAAAACAAAAAAAAAAAAAAAAAAAAAAATTCCCTTATCCAATTTAAGCCGCTCTGCACTGCTCACACACACTTGTTTAACTAACTCATATCATAATTACCATTCGAACAAAGTTACCCCACGTTGTTTATTTTCTTTAAATAACTCCTGTGTCACTAACACACACACAGATCCATGACTGCACATACTGTAAAGCATAACCAGTCCAAACAAGACTTTTTTTGCCACTGGTTAAGCCATTTTCCCCATAAAGTCTAATAAAAGTGTACCTCATTACCACAAACCCATGCCTCCTACCAAATAAATACAGAACAAAAATGGAACATCAAGTGCAGGGTTTGTTCATGAGGATGGAGATGACAGAGCTGAGCCTTTAGAGAGACCTCAGGTATGAACTGCTGCCCTGCAGGCTGTATGACCACAACCTGATGACCACACAAACAGCTTCAAGGAAAACAAGAGCCTATCTGATGCAGAATTGGACATATGCCAAGAAAACATCGACTCAGTTTACATCAGAACCCTAATTATAAGCAGACTAGTAAAGAAATGATCACTCTAAGTCTGTTAGAATCACAGGATGAACTTTCGAGTTCTTAAGCTGTTCTCCATGGTTTGTTTTGTGCGATTATTTGCATTAGACGTTGAACTTTACATGAATTCCTTTGCGGTGCTCTGGTAAGTGACCTTTTGAAACAGCAGCAAAGGGAAATAATGAAATTCGCTGGTGAAAAGCAGCTGACAGCGTGTAAAGAAATAGAGTAGAGCTATCTCAATTTATTTGACTGCCATGTGCTTCATGAAAGGGCTTTGTGAGAGCACCTTGGGGACGAGAGAGGGTTCATTTGTAGCTTCATCTGCATGGTAAGAGCTTGAATTGCAGAGACATGTGGAAGGAGCTTGGACTGAATACAAAAAAATGTGCAGTGATGTGTAAAATGAGGCTGCACTGCTGATAATTCAATCAAGGGCTGGGAAACACAAACTGAAATTCATTTACATTTTCCTTTATGGTGGTAAACAATGTATATCCCACTATTTTTGTACAGAAATAAATGGCTGGCATAATATCAGGACTAAAAACTTGAGTTGTTTTTTTTCTCAGAAAAAAAAGCAGAAATTAAACTTGTTTGATCCTACAAAAACAAAATAACAAGTCCTTCATACCCAATATTTGGCAACATTTTACAATTCAATCATTAAACATTGCAGAAAAAGTAATTCCCAGAGTTTAAACCTGGGCTAAAAGAAATTGGGTACAAATTAAACTGTGATGTCAGTTTTGTTGCAATACACCTGGGATTATAAAAAAAGTAATGTTGTTCAGTGTTCAGCTGAGACTCTCACAACAGCGTGAAGCTCCTGTTGAAAACTACATGATCTACCACACATCTGTGCCACAAAGGGGCTGTATTTTGCCCTGCATTTACCAATATGAACTGGACCAGGTGCTACTGATGGCAGGAAAACACCAGCTCAAGATCTACCTTGGAAGCATCTGCTTTGCTCATCATGTTGAAAAGAAAAGCCCAACTTGCAGCCTCAAGGTGCATACAGAAGACAGACTGTGCAGTAGCACTGGACAATCAATCAAGCTTTAATTTCAGTTTCTATTACTGCCTATCAAAATCATGAAAACTGTATAAACAAGAATACAAGTTTTCCGTTCAATAGGACACGTCTCACTTTTTTGTTTTTTATTCATCTATGATTTCAGGTTTTTGTATTTTTCACATTTTTTCATTTATTGCTTGTTCTTCAGTGTTCACAATGACTGAGCTGAGAGCATTCAAGTTCAATGACTGCATGTGGGGCATATTGTAAAAGCGAGGAATTGTGTTTTAGATGGTGATCTCAACATCTAACAAAATAATTGTGACTTTGATTTTAGCTGTCATCGAGAAGCCCTAATATGCACAACAGTCTCTTCAGTGATGACTGGTAGGCCAAATGAAACCAACTTAAAATTAGGGATGCATGACATTGGATTTTTGAATGATAATGGATTTTCAACTTCTGATATGCCAATATTTCAAAAACTTAGTTTGGCCAATACAGTTATAGATACAGATGTAGAGAAATGACTCAAAGTAGTTTTTTTTAGATTAAGCTTACTTCATATGTACAATGTCCTTCTGAGAACAGCTAAAGCATGGATTTATTTTCATGCGGACAGAAAACCAGCCCCATTTAGGAAGATTATACTCTCAATTTAAGATTAATATGCAAAAACTACACAATCTTGATGCAAACATATAAGGCCAAAATATTAGTGGGAAATATCAGCAGAAATATTCATATCTGCCAATACAGATATTTAGCTTTTGAAGCACTTATCTGCTGATATCGATAATATACTGATATTGTGCACCCCTACTTACAATTTGTAACTTAAGCCTAATTCAGAATAAACTGTATCACTAAAAATGATGTTTACTTACCCTATATCTTATTCAAAAATACACTCATATATTTTTTAAAAAAACTTGATGTTTCTCAGCCCCTACATCCCAGCAACAAATAATTTCATTGCAGAGAAAAGTCCAACAGCTTACAAGATTAGAAAGTAATTCTAGTGAAAGTGGTAGTAAAATCCCGTCTGCATTCATCCTGCACCTTGTGACCGTCTGAACTCTGCTCTCGTAAATAAGGAACTCACATCACACACTCTGGGTGCATGGGGAGACTGTGTGGAATGAAGGACCCCCTCGGAGATGGATTTACTTTCCGCCAGGGCTAACAGCACCCATCAATCAGTCTACTCTAACCAGCACAGCCCCCGCATATAGGTAGTTTCCATAGTAACAAGATTCTCGCACTGCTGTTGCGTGATGTCACCGCGCCGGGTGTGTACAGTCGGAGGCTCACCATGTGTTACATGCTGTTTGTGCAAAGATTTGTGAGTGCTGGCTGTACTGTTGCCAATTTAAATGTTCAGGCAAATGTTCGATACAGTGAGGACAGCTGGGATCACAGGAGATCTCAAAACAAGAAGACAGCTGCACATTCCACCGGAGTAGGTTAGAAAGAGACTGAGCTTCTACGGTGAAAGTGTGCACAAAAACACCAGTATACTAACAGATTTTACTAAACATATGTTGACTGTGGAGTGTGATAAAATTTAGTTTTCTTCAGCTGACACTTCACTGAATTGCACTGAAGCACAAATATTATACAACACAGCTTTATTATTTCTCTTAGTATTGCTTTTTTAAAGATGAACTGTTTAAACCTCACTTTCTTATCGTTTCATTATATTTACAATTTCTTTTCCTCTGTTGTTCTGTCTGCTCTCTGCTATGTTTTCTTTTTATATTCCTTCATCTTGTGTCCTCTAAGATTAACTTCATATTGATTGTAACAGGGTATCGTCTTGTTTTCTGGCCATGTTTGGGTTCTTGTGATGCCTGCTGAGTGTGTAAATTGCCTGTTTGATAAAGCATGGTACCAAAATTGAAAGTAATTAGTATACATAATACACCCTTATTCACTCCACCATTTTTATAGTACACATTTATTTCTCTGTGTACTGAGGATGTCAGAATGTATAGATTTCTGATATTGCATGCTTTTCATGACACATATTACCTTTATGCTCAGCAGAACTGAAAAGTGTCAAAGTTATTGTGCGAAGAAAAAAAAAAAGTTGTCATCTTTTCAACAAAAAGCTATTGCATATGAAGATTTTTTTTGAACTATGGAGTACAGCTAGTGACAAGAAAGTGATGATGCACAGAGACAAAACTATTTTCTTGATGGTACTTTTCCATTGCACATGCTTTAGGGCCTGTATCCTCAATAGCCCTTTCCATACAAAACTAGTGCTTACCAATGTTTTTAGTACTCAGAGTCCTGAGCAGAAAATATGTACTCAGCTTGTTCCAGATTTCGGTGCTGTGCTCACTAAAGATGGGATGAATACAGTAAGGCTGTCACCTTATACTCGATGTTTGAATATCCCTTTGAGCATTGGGGTAAAAATCTGTACTCGAACTATAACTACACATTTATAAAATATACAAATCAGCAGAACATTAGGGCATCTGGAGCAATGAACTGCCTGATCCAACAAAAGGCGCTCCCAGTGCAACAAGTCCACCCATTGCTCTCGACCTCAACGAGGGAGTACACAGGCAAAGCCACTCCATAAAAGCACTTTGAACTCCGCAATGAAAATGGGAAAATAAAAAAAAAAAAGACTGGGCTGTGTGTTGATTATGTGCAACGCAGCTGGCCCACTCCTCATCTGCAACATATCCCATTTGTAGCCTTCCACTCAAGTGTCCAGTGGCGAGTCAACAAGTGCTCAGACCCGTACGACCATGTCCTGCATGGTAGCCCCCCGACAAGGGGCGTGAAAAAGGCCACCATGAACAAGATCTCAAGGTTCATATGCAAGGACATGGCCCACCAGTGCTGGAGGTGATGAGAGGGTGCAGTGAAACACTTGGTTGTCAGCCTGTAACATTAGTGATCATTAGAAATGGCAACAAGTATGACTTTGTTTGTATTTCTTTGAGAAACAAATGTTGACACAATGACTTTACAGACAAGGCAAAGTCAGGAATTCAAAACTAAAGCCTAATAAGCATCATTGGGGATGCTAAAATACTGCAAAATAATCAACTTTTGGAACGGCATTACACTTGTCTTATCCTTTTTCTTTCACTGACAAACAAATTATGAAGAGCGGGAACTCTGATCCCTGCTTAACAACATATATGGTAGTTTTAGGCAGAGGTCCTTTAACAAAAACTGTTAACTTTTTGGGTTCAGGTGCTAACTTTCAAGGTTATTCATTTCACTATTCACCCTTTTTTATGATAAAGAATTTCTCACGCTTCACTGCCCAAACAGCAGAATTACTGAACCTAACACATTGTAAAAACATATAATCACTCATAAATCTGTAGACTTTAATATTGACAGTATTGTCAGGGAAATTTATTCTTTATTTACCCAACAACAAGAAAGTTTTGTAAAGCTCCTGAAGTAACTTATGAAGATGCACATGCTCATATTGGTACTGCTGCAGACTGAGTGGAGAGAAGAGAACATTTAACTGTGACTAGAAACAAATGTCCATAAAATATCCATCATCACTGAAGTCACTGATGATAATGTTCGGATTGTTGTTTACTATGTCAACCAGTATGTTAAAATGTAAAATCATTTTTAGTTTGGATTATTAACATATCACTATCATTACAAATATCACTATTTGTTCACATTTTAACATTTATTTAAGTCCTACTTTGAAGGATAATTAGAGGACAAACAGAGAAGTAGCTGTAGGCCTCCACTTTGAATAAAGAGGTTGTTGTTGTTGTAAGCATTGCATTTGTCTTACTCCCAAACCCCAAAGTCCAAGTTCATTCATGTGTTCTTCCTCTCAGGTAAGTCTGCCAGAATTATGAACATCAAGAATAAAAGTGGACTCTCACCAGAACACTGTGATTTCAAGAAAGAGTTAAACATAAGTGCTTGTTGTAAAAAGATTGACACTGCCAAACAGAATGTCATCACAGTGCTTTCCTGGGGGAGCTGATGACGTGATGATGATCAAACTTGCTGAAAACCAGCCAATCCCTGCTGGCACAGAGCTAGTCTCCATGGTAAGGGTTGCCTGGGGCGACAATTGACCTGTCACACAGATGTGATGAGCACAGACAGAAAGTGCACTCAGACCGGCAACTGCTAAGTTAACGAACAGCTCCGCAGGAGGGTGATTAAAAAGTGGATTTGCAGAAGCTCTGCAAAAATAAGAACACGTTGGGGTTAGCGATATTCTACATTATCTGCTTTTCTGAGGGTCATTTAAAAAAACAAAGACACTTAACTAAGACTTGATCAAAATTTATCCATTTCATTTTTGTGCAAGGTGATTAGGTTTTAACTGAGGCTGCTAGTGACTATGCTTCGACTGCAGGAAGATTAATGTCCAAAGACAACATTCAGTTATAAAATCACATTAACAGTTGTTTTGGCAGCACAGCAGTGACAACACAAGACAACAGCTGGATGCTACCCACCATAGCAATTCTCTGGCTCCACGGTGATGGACATTAAATGTCTTAATTTACTCTAGAAATCCTACAAATCAGTTCACTGAACAAGTCAAAACTAATCTGTACATTATGACATCACATTTTTCACCCTCCTTCCCAGCCTTTGGCTTCTTGTGAACTCTGGTGTTTTTTGTCTAAACTAATGCTGTTACCTGCAAGAAATTTCTGATTTAGATTAAAATGGAAGTATGTTAGCATCTGATCAGGGATTAAGTGTCCTTAGTTTAACAAACTAAAATTACAAAGTAAAAGCAAACCAATAAGACTGCTGAAAAGACTTCTTCGATTGCTTGTTAGTCATAACTGGATGAATTATACTGAGAAAGCAACAAAAGTGATACATATGGGGGGAGTTAAACCACCTGACATTGGGCCAGAGGCCGAATACACCCTGGACTGGTCTCCAGTGTAGTCAGTACCACCACGGTTTGGTCTATGGGAGGAAACCAAAGGAAACCCACACATTTACTTGGAGAACATGTGTGGGCAAACTCTACACAGATTAACCTGTTCGACCAGAGGAGTCAATACAGCAACCTCTTTGAGGAAAAGCAATGACACTACCTGCTGCACCAGCGTGTAGCCCAAAGTCATGGCAGCACTATCACATTAAATAAAACAGATCTAAAAGTCAGGATGAAAAAAAACAAACAAAAAAAAACATTTTGGTACTTTTTTTGGTTCCATAATCTAAGAGATGGGAACTGATTGTCATCAGTCAGAAAGAAAACAATATTCTAAAATACATTCTATGATTTAACATACATACTAAGGATAGACCGATACGGCCGGCCTCCAATATCGGGCCGATATTGGAGGTTCCTTCACAACAACGATAAGTTTTAAACTTTCAATTAGCCTCTAACAGTTAAACTTAGTTGAAATATTGCCACCCACTTTGAAATAGGACACATGAATGCCGAGTGCATGTAATATACGTGCTTGAAAATATAGTTAAGTTTGTGGGTCAGAAAAACAGGAATGCTGTTGAATGCTTCATCTTTAAAACTGCTTACCATTGTATTTTGGGAGCTGTTGATGTAGTTGTAGGCTAATGTGTACAGCTGTTACGAACACCGGTTTAAGGATTAAGTAATGTCAACGTTGTCAATTCAGTTCCATGGTGTTTGTAGGAGTTTAATTCAGCGAACACCGGGCTGAGGTTAAATGCGCGTTGTGTGTGTGTGTATGTGTGCTCTCTCCCTCAGAGCGGAGTGGAGCAGCCGTGTCTGCTATCAGAGGTCTTTAGCGTGCACTAGACAAACTTTAATGATGAGAGAAATGTTTTATATGTAGAACTAAATTGTGTCAGTGTTTCGTTGAAAACGTGTTTAGAGCTGTTTGCTGCCGTTATCAATGCAGCGTTAGTGGAGTTTTTACAGTCAGCGTCTGCTCAGCTGATGTGTGTGTGTGGAGGGGGGGGGGGGGGGGGGGTGTGCAGGTCTCACTGCGGAGGAGCAGCCATCACATCGATGGGAGATAAAACTTAAACTATGAGAGAAATGTTGTGTACATGGTTGAATGTTTATTCCTTTTAAAGTTGATAATGTCATTTTTTTTCATGTAAACTGAGGGAGCACAATGCAGTATCGGCCACAAATATCGACCCAAAAAAAACGGCTGTCCATAATCGGTCATTGACTAAGGGTGATAGAAAAAAATTGGTATCGTCATCGGCCCTAAAAAATCCATAACGGTCAATCCCTAATACATACACATCCTATAAGAAAACACTGTTTAATCTTGATTAACTACACAAAATCCAGACAGCCTAAAGAAGGGGCTGGACCTGAAACACATCTGTGTCATTATCTTCATCAAATTCATGAAACTGACTCTGGAGCAGCTTCTGATGTGCCAACAATTGCCTCTAGCAGTCAACATTTAAGTTTATTGCATTCAATGCTATTTTCTTCTTTGTGTATGACTTTTACTGTGATGATAATGATGGAGCTTGACATCTACAGCTTATGAATATGACCATATGAGAGATTACGTCTTTAAATGGGTTGAACTGGTTCAACAATGACTGTTTTACTTGTTTGAGTGAAGTTTCAAGCTGTAATATTTATGCCCCCTGTTAAATTTCACTTTCCCTGTGAAGGTCACAGTGGCAGCATGGGGGAATGAGTCATTCACCTTTATTTTGTCTCCAGATGTAGTGTTAGAGGTGTAATAAAGGTAAGAGGAGAGCAAACAAGACCAGCACGGGAGCGCAATGCAGTGTGTGTGCATGTCAGGCTGTTTTTTATGTGGGACTCATACTTTGCTGCGCACTGTCACTCTAGTAAAGCCATATCACTGCACAGTGAAAATCTTAAGGCATAATGACAGCTGAGTTTTATTGTGGCAAATCAAAATTGTGGCTTGAATTTGGATGAAAACAACAACAGAAAGCAAGTCAACATAACATTTAATGGCAATATCAATCAGCGTGTGACTTTTGCGACAGCAGCACCGCCATCCCCCAGTTCTCTTACCTGTGATAAATTCTCAATGATAACCACTTCAGTAAATTAGCCATTTTCAACTGGGCAGCCAAAATACATCATTATTAGTATTCTATCACTCAAACAACTGCAAAACTGCTTTGAGCAAAACAATGTCATAACTCAAAGCCCGTAATGTATTTATGAGTCATAGTGCAACAACGAACCGGATGGCAAAAACAAAGACTCCAACTCCAGTCCCGACTAGTGGCGGGGAGCTATACTGCACATCATTTGACAGGTTTTGGTCATTCTGACGAGTAGCAGTTGGAAAGAACAACAAACCAAGTGATAATTGAAAAAATATTGTAACTTCACCCCAAATAAAACCAAGTCCACAAGATTTTGGGTGTAAAAGCGACCAAAAGGGGTGCTGATTTGGTGAAGTGGTAAGCAACCAGGCACGACCCATATATATGTTTCTGCCATCCCGGGTTTGAATCCAACCTGGCCAGTTTACTCTCTTGTCTCCTTTCACAAGCCTATCCACTGTCTCTCTCTCACCTATCAATAAAGGCACAAAATGCCCAAAAATAATATTACTTCTGTACTTCAATGTGATAAAACAACTACACAGGACGACAAAACATCTAAGTTGAATACATTTGTTTTAAGCAGTGTGTGTCATTGTTTTGAACAGACAGGTTAAATAATCATTCTGTGCTAATTAGCTGGATGCATCTTCACTTAACCAGAGCTGAACAGAGGAGCTCTTTCCTCATTCTCCATCCTTCCTCCTCCCTTCAGTCTGTCATGTGAATACTCTGCCTTTCCTTTAATACTTTTTATGATGGCCAGACACTCTTTTTCTCTCTCTGACAGATTTATTGCACACTAAAGAGGAGATGGAGTGTGGGAAAATGTGGTTCAGGATGACTGAATGCCTGGTGCACTGTTGGATTACAGAGGCCTGGCAGGCTGGCTGGCAGGCTGGCAGGCTGGCAGCCTCACATACACCTACCTAACACTTAGTCGAGAACAAAGTGGAAGAAGAGGAGTGAAAGTTTTGGGATGGTGGCGTGTCAGTCGGTCTACCCTCACTGAGGTGAGACAGACAGTTCTATGCCAGTTTCCTCCACTCTCTCCTTCATGTATGTGCATATACAATGATTCACCACAAGACACAGCCATGAAATGTCCTACTTAAAAATAATAGTTAGATAAGTCCATCTTCTAGGCACATTTGCTCCAATTCCTTGTATATGTAACTCAACCCATTTTCTCAAGGTAGCAGACAAAAGTGCAGACTCCTAGTGATGCCTATCTGATAGATTTGCATTTACTGACCTAGTTAGCAGAGGACAGGCATATGTGTCTTCCATGCACATACCTTAGGGTGCACAGATGCTGCTGGTACCTTATTCACCAACAGGTCAAAGAAGAGAAAAGGGAGGAGAGGAATACATTTAGGGATGGACAGAAATAGATCAATGACACCTGACGCAGACAAGAAAATTAGAGCAGGACAGTGAGCTGAGCAACAGGGAGGAAGTAAACTGTTGCTCAGTATTTAATTGGAAATGGAGGTGTCCAAATTGAAATGTTCACTCAAGAGCGGAACCAATTGCTCACTGCTGTACTGATTTCTTCCTCTGATGATATCTGGTTTCTCATTAACTCACACAGTCAAGCTAGTGAGCTGTAAACAGAACCAGAATGCATCCAACCTATTCATTGCCCTTGTGCTGCTCTCTTACTCTGCAGTGAAGCATGGTTTTTACTCCTGCTTTAACTCTATGGAGTAACATACTCATAGGGTTGTACAGCCTTGAAATAACCTAAAACCTCAGAATACGAATGACATGAACCTCCTCCAAATTTTAAGTACAAAATTAAGCAGACGGCCATCTTGGCCCACTGGGTACCACTAGATGACTGCAAGACTCTGAAGCTGCAGTCATCCTACAGCCAAAGTGACACAAATCTGATTGTTTTGGCTCAGACCTGATTTTTTTTCAAGATAGTGACCCTGTTTCTACAATGTGTGATGCATGGTGAAGTGATTGTCCTCAATGCTTCATGTGTACATGTTTCAATTTATTCTGAAAACAGTTTAATATTTGATGCTCAAGCTTTCACTGGAGGTGGTCTAGGTTGCTTATAGAAGAACAGATTTTGGTTGTGCTGTAGGACTAAAGGATTCATCATTTTTGGATCGAAACTGTGATTTCAGACAATGTGGTCATGTGTCAAGGTTGACATATTGAAATAGCATGGATATTTTTTTTCCTTTATTGGAACTGTCGAATCTTGTTTATTTCATTATTGCTTATTTAACATTGGGGTTTTTTTGGGGGATTTTTTTTGTATTTTATTTAACTTTTTTAACTTAACACAATAAAGGATTTTTTTGCACTACAATTTAAAACAGAAACAGAAATGATGTTCAGGCTGTTTTATGCATAAAAGGCAGGCTAGTAAATTCTGATTGCAAGTTATCACTGGATGCTTTTTTTTAAGGTAATTTTTGAGGCAGTTTGTGCCTTTATTGATAGGAGAGAGAGACAGTGAACAGGCTTGTGAGAGAGAGTAGGGGAGGACACTCTGCAAACTGGCCACAGGCTGGATTTGAACCCAGGTCGGCAGAAGCATGTATGTGGGTTGTGCCTGGTTGCTTACCACTCCGCCAAACCAGCACCCCAGATGTTTATTGTTGATATCGTTGTATAAAACAGAGTCAAGCTGCCTGTGTCCATTTTATACAGCACATCTGTCATGATGCATTGGTTTAACTGAGCCAGTGAGGTTGGCACATGTCACACTGATGTCTTTTCTTTTCAGATTTGGCCACTTTCCTATGTGAATTCAAATCAGACATCAGTCATATCATTTGCAATTATACCTCGGTCTGGACCGCCAAGCCTGCCATTAGCAAATCATCATATGTTAGATTGATAATTTAAAAATTTGAAGCAGTTTAAGATATATTGGACTAAAATCAACTAGGCTGCAGTAACAAATGCAGAAAGAACTGCCAGAAAACAGTCAGATATTTAATGCACAGATTAACGTTTATGATAACTTTTGTACATAGTAAATTAATTTTCAATAATAAATTCCATTTAAAAATTAAACGTTGTATAACATGAGTCTGAAAATTAAAGACATATTATTTCAGATGCAGCACCACATATAGCAGTATGGGCTTACAAGAACAGAAATGAAAATCTAAAGCAACAAGCAGACCTAACTTTGTGTCTAATTCATTTTAAAAATGGCATTTTTAGGCCTGTTGTCTAAAATATTTACTATCTGGCTTCAACAGAACATTTTTCCATTGTGTATTTCAAATGACAAAAATAACTGGGTATTTAAAACAAAAAGAATTACACAACTTGTATTTTAGCTTCGCCAACTACTCTCAGTGTTTTTATAAAGCAGAAAGTTCATTCTTTGTAAGGGCATGAATATAAATTAAAGTGAAAACCAACAACAATCAATATTCAATTTAGAGAATAAATTACTGAGAGATACATGCAATACATAACCATTACTGGTTTGCTGGCACTGAATTTAAATCACCACTGAAACAAACCTAACCCATCTGTCCAGTAGAGGTTAAGCAGTGTCAGAGTTAGAACATGACAAAAGATTAGATGCATCAGCAGTCCTGTCCTGACAACAGACGGCCTGTGTATCCAAAAACAAGACTTACACTGTGACTGTGATGGTTTATGGACTGAGTCATTCTGACGGTGTAGTGTCATTCACACATAAGTGACCTTTATGTTAATGTTTACTGCTTCATCCAGACATGACAGCATGTCTGTGGTGAACAATTGCAATAAATTTAGCATCTGGTGTGTGAGACAAACAGTAGTTATAAACGAAAAAGCCCTGAAACGCTTCATGCTCTTGTTCTTTTATTGTGTCCTGTAATGATTCTGTGCATTCAAAACAATATAGACTAAAGGAACTTTAATTATGCTCGCCTTCCGTAATAGTCTTCAACAAGCGAAGTTCCCTTCTTGGCCCTTTTGCAACATAAACAATGAATTTTCTACATTGTTTATCCATGATTTTATGAAATCTTGAACAAGCCAAAGTTTCCATAAAAAGTTCAGAAGTGAACAAAAATTGTGCAAAAGTTATGGAAATCATTTTAAATAGTAATAATCTACAACATAAGTCTAATAAATAACTTATTTTGAAAGTGAAGCAGCACTCCGAGAACCTTGTATGAGCACATGCACTGACTGGCATTTTAGGTACACCTTGCTAGAATCAGGTTTGACCCCCTTTTTGCAGAACTGCCATTTTTTGTGACATTGGTTACGTTTACATGCAGTCAATATTTGGGTTGAGGTCAATATTCAGGTTTCTGAAACATTTGGAATAACCCGTTAAAATGCGTGAGCAAACAGGGTTATTCCTGTATACATGGTAATTCTAATCAATTGGGATATCCAGATCAAAACAGCGAAACATGGACAACATATCGACACACGGAGAACGCCATGACGCAATGCGAGTCATTTCCGCTTCTTCTTCCTGTATCCAAGACCAACAACAACAGCAACAGCAACAGCAACAGTGGACAATGAACAGCCCAGGGCCGGTAGCAGTCACCTTCATTTGCGCTTTGGTGCTGGTACTGACCCACCACCAGTACTTGACATTATTCTTAGTCACTTTCTTCATTAATGGAAGGCAAGAACGTGAAGACATAGGAAATGGAGTCGGAGCTTTGCCATCCATATCCATGCTACCCCTTACTGATCTGGTGACTTTGGAGGCCACCGGAGTACAATCATCCCATTGACATGTTCAAGAATCACCAGTGTGGGATGATTTGAGCTTTGTGATAGGACACGTTATCCTGCTGGAAGTACCCATAAGAACGTGGACACACTGTGGCCACAAAGGGATGGACATGGTCAGCAACAATACTCAAGTAGGCTGCAGAGTTGAAACAGTGCTCAATGGGTGCTAAGGGGCCCAAGAAAATATCCCCAGCAACATTACACTACCCAAGCAGCCTGATCCACTGACCCACAGATCCAAGATTAAATGTTGTTTATGCCAAATTCTACCAAAACATGTGTATGTCACAGCAGAGATAAAGACTCATCGGACAAGGCTGCTTTAGCCAATCTGCTTCAAGATTTTATGTGCTGTGCATTCAGATCTGATCTTCTGAATACCTGCTGTTTGAGTTCCTGTTGCCTCTCTGTCATCTCTAACCACTCTGGCCATTCTCCTCTGACATCTGGCATCCATGTGACATTTTCACCAAGATAACAGCTGCTCACTGAATATTTTCACTTTTTCAGACCATTCTCCGTAAACACTAAAGCTGGTTGTGTGTGAAAATCACAGTAGATGAGGAGTTTCTCAAATACTCAGACCAGCCTGTGTGGCACCAACGACCATGATGCCACAGTCTCTTAAATCCAGGTTGTCTTACCATGTCTACATGCCGAAATGCAGAGGTGCAGCTATGAGAGCAACTATTTGCATTTACGAGCAATTAAATGGGGGTACCTGAAAAAAAGTGGTCAATGAGTAAAAACACAGAATATGTGCTCAATTTTATGTGGGTCTAATTTAATACCTTAGGACAAAATTTGATCATTTGAATCTAAAACCTGTTCTTAAAAGGCTGTCACTAACGCTTATTTGCAAAACAAGGCCCCACTGCCATGAATACAAATGGGTTGTGCTAAAGCCAATAATATGAAACAGACTTGACTGACAGTGCTCCTTATAACCACAAGGAAACCAGCACTGACAGCAGATATGCTTCATTCTAGCAGCAGCCTTCTGGGGAGCAATGTTATGAGTTCAATCTTAATTTATTCAAGGTCTAAACTCAAGTTGCAGCTTGCATCTGCACTGAGAATATTCCTTACAGCCCTGAACTGTTAGCAGGCAGGAGGAAGACATCCAATTTGCATGGGGTGAGCTCTTGGCTGACAAACTACTGAGCAAGCTGCCTGGTCAACAATTAACCATCCACATATCCACCAAGAAGTCAGTTTTACCATCACCACAGTAACCTGCCACTACAATTGGGTGTGTAAACACAGAAAGGAAGGATTAGTGCTGAAAAGCATGAGGGGGGGAAAGGAAGGAGCAGAAAGGGAGAACAGGAGGGAGGAGACAGAACACAAAGAGAGTCTGAGTCAAATAGGGTTCATTTGCAAAAATGGGAGGGGAAGCTTACAGTGTGTGAGGTTGTGTATGTAAAGTTTCCACTGCACTGGTCTAACTTGTTGGGGTGTAAATGGGTTTGAATCAGCTTGTTGTCATTAGGCTTGTTTGAAAACTTTTACGTCATGAGGCTTGTTTTGATGAAAGGAGAAAGAGCAATAAAAGGACAGCATGCTCAACAAACCCCACTGTTCTGTTGGGGAGATTAGAGAATCAAAGGGATGAAACAGTTTTTAACAATATGTCTCAGTGTGAGTTTGAAGTGTTACCTGGACTAAGAGGCTAAGGAACAATGTGTACACTGTTCTGCATTTAGTCTAATAACCGTGTTCATGCATGGTATAAAGGGACAGCGTGAAGGACAGTGTTTAAGGTACTTATCCTTTCCCAAGAACAGAGAATTAGAGAATAAAAGAGTCCAAGCAGGAGGGGAAGAAGGGCAGTACAGGAGCATGAATAGACTAAAAGACCAGTGAAACAACAGGAAACTCAAAAAATGAACAAAGAGTGGATCCACTTGAGTTGCAGTAACAAGATGCACTGATGCAGGATGTGGGAATAAGGTAGTGTTGTCATCTCAAAGCATACATATTGACGCTTGTGGTCTATATTACAACGTGGAAATATGCCTCCTTTGCCTGATATGACTCACTGATCTCTCATGTTCAGTCTCAGAACACAGGCTCTTTGAACATTCATGGTTTCAACACTAAACTCATGCTGCATAAATTGTTGGGGGATCTGCAAGTATGAGGACAAGATGATAATCACTGTAATTGATGTATGAGCACTATGGACAACAAGACATGAGAGTCTATCTGTTTTCATTAGCAAACTCGGTTTACCGGTTCAAGAAACTTATTGAAAGTTTGTTTGGTAAATCATCAGAAATCTTGTGGATGCAGTAGACATACAAAAATGGTTCCTCCTTCTTTTCCTTATCAAAGTTTCTCACTGCCATTTAAGAAAGTCCATTTACAGACAGAATGTTAGCTGCTTATGCTGTCACAGGATGTTCACCTCAAAGCAAAATGAGGAAAAGGCAACAATGGTCAGCAGGTTCTCTATTTGGTAATCTATATTAAATTAACTAAGATAAATTATTAATATAATCTTTAATCTGTTTAACAGTTGGTCATTCATTTTACAACCTGTAATGAATAACATGTTTTTTTATATATAAGAAAGAGGGGTTTAAAAAAAAAAGTTTTAGGATATTTTACACAATTGATTATTTTGTTTAAACGTTGCAGATTTTTTTGTTTTGTTTTGTTTTTTAAATCAGTTATTCACAAAACATTTTTCATTGCAAGACAGATTTTCTTCCTGAACCATAAAGGATGAATATGGGACATGAAGTTTGATGCTTATTCGCACATAAAATTTACATGCATGTAAGCTGCTTTACATGTAAACAAAAACACACACACACACACACACAAAAACCTGACGCTTCCCACAAGGCGAGGCCAGACGCTGAGCTCAGAGGCACACTGGGACATCATCCAGAATCCTCCTCTACTGGCTGCTGTCCTCCAGCCTACTAACCTAACACACACACACACAAACTTAAACGCACAAACACACACACAAACACACATGGCCCACAGCCATGGACATGGTGTCCATGCCTCACTGTCGGCACCGCCTCCAGCCTGCTTTGCTTCTTTGTGCATCATGCAGACAGGAGCGGGAGAGGGGATTGAGGGCTATTACACAATCTGAGGGGCAGACTGGATGATGATGACTATGACTTGGAACGATGACATTTAACAAAGACGATCATCAGAGCAGTGAGGAGCATCAAGGAAGGGGACATGAGGACACTGGTGGGGAAACAGATATTCTAATTATACCAGAGTTGGATACAGTGTTCTTGTTTGCCTCTGAGAATGTGGAAGTTTGAGAGAGACTTTCTGTAGACTTGGGAGAGAGTGCTAAAAAGCGATACAGGGAGGCAGACTAGAAATAGTCCACCACGGGCATGTTTAAGCTGCTTCCTATTGGTAAACAAAGCCGCAGTCCCTCTCATTGAGGGCTTTTTATAGATCAGCGCAGACAGAAATGTACCCTGCATATCCATACCCTGTGCTCCCTGACAAAACAAACAAAAATCTGCGGGTAAAGTCCTCTCAGTCTTGCCTCAAACCTAAATATAGTATACTTCTAAAGAGCAAACAGTAGGCATAGGATTTGGAACAACAACATCCTAGCACTGCTTGAACATACAGCTTTACTTCAACAACAGAGAAAAAGTGCAAAATATGAAAAAAAAAAAAAAATTGTACACGCAGTATGGCTGTCAGTATTTATGACGAACTAAAACAGCTGATAAAATAAGGCCCAAATATGAACACATCAGTTTTCTTAATTGAAATTATGTTGGCCAAAAGTACGTACTGCAAAATAGTTTAGCTTCTGTAGCAGAGCAGCAGCTACATTCCAATCACTGTAGTGCCTCCCTGCAAGCACAGTGGGGTAAAATAGGGACACTTGCACTCCTTTGAATGTCTCACTTATCTTAAACAAAACTAAGAGACAGCTTAGAGGACAAATCAATGCTAATCTGCATGCTAACCATTCCATTTAGCTATTTTAACTACTTTACCTGTAGCAAGTTTGCTTCCCCCTGGTTTAGCTCTGGTGCTCTGTGCCTGGAGTTTAATTTCTTTCAAAATAAAAGCAGTCCTTATTTGAACAGGAAGTAAAGATGCTATAGCCTCAAGAGCCCATATTTTTCTAACCTTGCAGTGCTTGCTGCCCTGAGCCTATTAGGGCTGTCACCTTATATTCGATATTCGAATAACCGTTCGAATATGAGGATAAATATCCGTAACCGAATAGTAAATCAGTATTCGAATGTAAAATATTGAGTTCAGCGGCACATCAGGGCACCTGGAGCAGTGGACCGTTTCATCCAACAGAGGATGCTCTCAGCGCAGCTTGACCCTCAGCCACATCCGCTGCTCTCTTGACCTCAGTAAACCAAGAGTTGCCACTCCGAGAGGACATTAACAGCACTGAATCATCTGTGGAGCGCTGTGTGGTAGTATTTTGGGTTCTACACCGTTGATGGCAACTTTAAAATCAAAGACTGGGCTGTGTGTCGGTTATGTGCAAAGCAGCTTAGTCACTTATCCTCTGCATCAAATTTGCGGGCTCAACCGTCGGCTTTCATCCAAGTTATACAGCTGAGTGCAGCGGTGCTTCGTCAAGAGTTCAACCCCGTGTGATTGCGGTTTTTTTCGGCATGGTCCTTATCAGAGGGGCAGATAAGAGAGTCTCCGTCCCTTACTGGGTGGTAGGGCTGAACGATATGGACAAAATTTCATATCTCGATATTCATGCCAGATATCTCGATACGATACTATATGACTACGGGTTCGGTGAAAACCAAGCATTTTTCAGAAAAATAAAAACATCATAATACAAAAGAATGTGGAAAGTGCAGTTTTAGCGCGGGGGAAATCAATATCATTTATATTGTTGCTTTTCGATATTAATATCTTGAATGCTCATATCTCGATATCGATACGATAACGATATATTGTTAAATTTAATGCCAGAAATTCAGAAATAAACATAACATTTCTGCTTTGAGAGAAATTATCCAACACAGCCACTTCTCCACATTTCTTTTGCACATATGAACAGAGGTTGAACGACAGCCTCTAGTCACTGCATGAAAGATGCCAAAGTAAATAAAGAGCTCTGAGTTGTGATAATTCTACTCAAATCTCACAAACTGTGGGTGCAGTTTGGGAGTCACAAAAAAATCAAGTATGAAGAAGTACGTCTTTAAAAAGCTGCTTAACAAAGAAGTGTTTCTAATGTAAACAGGCCATTAGTAGAATATACGAAATCTGACCAAAGAAGTCAGCAGAGTATCAGAAAAAAGACATTCAAGACTATTCATCAAATTATTTCTGTATTTCACACATAAAAAACACTTTAACCATATGTGAATTTTGATAAAGCTGTGATGGCATAAGCCTGACGCCAAGCACAACTGTTAGAAATCTTGGGGTTCTATTCGATCAGGATCTATCCTTTAACTGTCACATAAAGCAAATCTCAAAAACAGCCTTTTTTCATCTTCGTAACATCGCTAAAATTAGGCCTATCCTGTCCCAGAGCGATGCTGAAAAGCTTGTCCATGCTTTTGTTACCTCTAGACTGGACTACTGTAATTCTCTTCTTTCAGGCTGTCCCAGTAAGTCGCTTAAGACGCTTCAGCTGGTCCAAAATGCTGCAGCACATGTGCTGACTAGAACTAGGAGAAGAGACCATATTACTCCAGTATTAGCCTCTCTGCACTGGCTTCCCATTAAATATAGAATAGAATTCAAGATTCTTCTTCTCACCTATAAAGCTCTCAGTGGACAGGCACCAGTTTACCTCAAAGAGCTTGTAGTGCCGTACAACCCCTCTAGAACATTACGCTCCCAAAATGCTGGCCTGCTTGTGGTTCCATCAGTCTCTAGAAGTAGTATGGGAGGTAGAGCCTTCAGTTATCAGGCTCCTCTTCTCTGGAACCATTTACCAACCACGGTTCAGGAGGCAGACACCCTCTCTACCTTTAAGGCTAGACTTAAAACATTCCTCTTTGATAAAGCTTTCAGTTAGGGACCAGCTCATAGTCCATAGTTTAGACATATAGTTAAGATGCAATAGGCTTAAACTGCCGGGGGGATCTGGCACATTGGGCTCTATCCCTCTCTCTCTCACACTCTCTCTCCATATCTGCCTCTGCCCCTTTCTGTTTGCTCCTGTACTTGTCTCTGGCTCTTGTCTTTTAGGTTGCCTGGGATCCTTGGTGGAGACTGCCTGCTGCTGTGGAGTCACGAAGCCTCAATAACTACAATTACAGACACAACACATATTTGGCCATCTCACTCCAGTTCATAATCATTATAGCTGTTAATGTTGATATTAACATGGTCTTTCTATCCATGGTTGATACATCTATAGTAACTATCTCTAGCTCCACATGGACATGAGATCCCTCCTGAGAATGAGGTGTCACATCTCAAGAGGTCTACCATTAATACATTTATACTTAACGGAGACAAATATGGTAGGGATGCACTTGTGGTCTGGGCACCCATGAGTTCATCACTACCATAAATTCTTACTTCCAGTAAGACTTTTATTGATTATACTTCTATAAAATTTTCACCACAACCACACAGACATGAGGACCCTCCTCTAATAAATTTGTTTGCAGCAGAAACAAATTTGACGACGACAGGTCTATGATTGGTCCATTGATCTGTCACTAGCTTTAGTTCTTACTTTAGTCCGCTTGTCTCCACTTACCTCCCTCCCTTTGCCCACACACCCAACACAGCATCGTGTGGATTTGCTGTTCATCATGAGACTGGGGTCCACATTCAAGATTTCCTGCTGCTTAACAGAAGGTTTTTTCTTGCCGCCATGATGGAGGGATTCATGATTGGCTATATGGATTCATGTTGGGTGTTGGATGTATATATTTGTATATATATGTATATGTGTATTTTTATATGTATATATGTATCTATGCATATATGTGTATCCATAATATGAAGAGCTTTGTGCTCTATTGTAAAGTGTCTTGAGATAACACTTGTTATGAATTGGCGCTATACAAATAAAGATTGATTGATTGATTGATTGATATCAATTTAATTTATTATAAAGCTTCAAATAGGTGATGAGAGATTACCATCAGAGCACGTTCTTGATAGTTATCCACCAACACCGAGTCAAATTAGATAAAAAAAAATTACATTTATATTTGTTTGAAATCTATATAATGTCAAAATAACACCTAAGGCTTCTTAAAATGAAAAAAGTTTATGCAAAACAAGTTTAATGGTCAATTTTAAACAGACTTAAATCTGCTTCTATATATTTTATGAACTCTTTCATCCATCTCTGATGCTCATAGATACAATTTCACAAATAGACATTTTCTGACACACAACTTCTGTCATTTAAATTCACTAATATACACAAAGACTCCCATCCACAATATCTCTCACAAATCACATAGACACACACTTTCTCTCACACACGGATTTCCTCTCACACAAAAATACACATGTACACAGACTCTCTGACAAACATACTGATGCACTCTGTCACACACACTAACACAACTACAGACTTACACTATTTATCTCATACAAACATACATGAGCACTTATGTGCATTTTATTATTCACAGTCTGACATGCCTTCACTTTCTCTCACACGAACACGCCCACACGGTCCCGAATGCACACTGCTGTCATCAATCCTCACTGGTATATTTAAGCACAGCAGCTCTGTTTCACCCTCTGTTCAGCAGAGACAAACACTAAAATGATTTACTACTTTAGACCATTATAACTTAGAGAGTTAGGTTAAACACAATATCCTTCCCCTGGTCAAATTAAGCTGCTACAGGCCTGAATCTCTCATGTTTACGATAACTGATTGGAACAACAGCATGTTTTTTCCTGAGAGGAGCGCCGAAGGAGCAAACAGGATGGATGTACATGAGGCTGTAAAGTTTCTGTTAGTCCAAAAGTTAAAACGGAATATGTATTCATTTTCAGAATCCACACAATAAGTTTGTTAGTCTACTTTAAGTGGATGGTTGTTGTCATCAAGTTCATAAAAAAAAAAACTTTTGCCACATCCATGAACTGTTTTCTCTCCAGACAGCACACTGCACGTGAGCAGCACACTGAAAATCCCAGTGGATGGTGACTAAGGCCCCGTTAACACGACAACGAACAAGGCCAAAAACAGAGTTTTTGTTGTGTTTTCGCCTTTTGTTTACACAAGAACGGTGCCCGGAGAGTCTGAATCCGCAAACTTTTGACACCAGGGTCCAGAGTGAAAAGTTTTGAAAACTTTCGTATCTGTATCTGTGTAAACGGGACCCAGTGTTTCCCCCTGAAACGCTGACATCCAGCGCATGTGCAGTACTCTTTTGGATAAAAGTTGCGCACGCATTCCAGGAGCAACAACACAACTTCGGCCGTCTACCGAGCAACATGTGTGCTGATTACCGTGCTTGGTTTGTTATCCAGACACATTTGTTGTCCAGACAAGAAACTCTTGCATCTTCGTGCATCCACTCGCCATTGGTGTTTATGAAAAGTTTGCCTTCACCAGAAAGCATATGCGTGTTGTAACATCACTGTTTCACTACAATCCTACATCGTCAGCTACTGGCCTGGCACGCACACTACAGCGTTATCAGTTGTTCTCGTGTCTCCGTGTGAACACAGAGTGCTTTGAAAACGCAAAGGAAAAACCTTTCCGTTTCAGATGACAACGTTGTCATGTAAGTGAGGCCTGATGTCTGCACATTACTGTCGCCTTATCTTTCTTCATTGTTTTTCCACAACAAAGTCAGAGTACCTGCTGACAGGAGACCTGTGTGAGGGCAGAGAGAGGAATTCGTTTTTTTCTGGTTTGCGTATGTGTGGTGTGCTCCGGCAAAAGGGTCCTTGTAGAACACTGAATTGAAGCATAGTTCCGCATGCATGCAGGTATGCATGTATTTGTTTGGTACACGTCATACATACCCCTTACATGACGAAAGACAACATAGAATTTTCTGATCGTTTCAAAAACTTGTGCTACACAAATGTGCTGGAAGGCGAAGGATTTGTTTAATTGTGGCTCAGCATGTACTTTTTCCTGCCCACTGTGCATCTCTGCTCTAGCCCCTTAACTGTTTTATGCGGATGCACATTATTGGGTCTTTGCCACTATCTGATATGCTGATATTTTGAAATTATTTTAGCTGATACTGATAAGTAGAAAAGAAAAGGTAGTTTTTAAGATGACACCTATGTTCATTCAAAGTGTACTCATTCATTGATGGTTAGATTTTTTTTAAAAAATTAAAAGTTTTATCTGCCCTTTCAAGAAAAACAAGAACTGATTTACCAATCTGCTCACAAAAATCAGCCCCAAATTTTTGTCCTGAACCTTCAGTTTAAAATAATATGCAAGTCTCCACAAAGTTAATGCTGAGGCAAAAAATCTGCAGTACATATTGGCAGAATTTTTCACTGGTATTTAGCTTTTGAGGCAATTATCTGTCAAGACCACTATCAAACCAATGACATTGTACATCCCCACCGTTTCATCCTCCTGTGACAAGATATTTTGTAAAGTCCCCTCGTCATTTCATAACGATGACCATGTTGCTGTCTGTCCCCAACGGACAAGAAGCTTAAGAGGCAGACAATGACGTCTACTGGTCCATATTTATTTATTTTTTTAAGGTCTTTACCAAAAGACTACTGACCAAAAGCTTTACACCCCTGCACATGACTCACAAAATATGAAAGAAATGAGTGATAATTCAGAAGAGATATATTTTGAAATGTGTTCTCATTTTGGCTTTCATTGCTTAACATCTTGATTTTTGGAATTTGATCAGTGGTCCATTTTATTTGCAGGAAAGAAATCCAAAGAAAATAAATCAATCAGTTTTGGTGACCAGTTGGTCTTTTTTTGTTGTTGCTATGGTTATGAAATAGGTATTACTGTGGTTTGAATTTTAATAATACCTTGTAGAAATTCAAAATCATGTTATTGGGCCATCCCTGCCATAGTGTTGAGTTCTGTTTTTCACAATTTCCCTTAAATTATCAGAAAACATGAAACCACTGGCTGAAGTAATGAAACTTAAAAAAGTACGCCTGCTACTTACGATCTAGTCCGTTGACGTAGCGAATCGACACTTCACAGTGCCCCCACACAGCACTGACGATGGGATACAGCCTCTTTCCTTTCAGCCCTCTAAAAGCTACTCCCAGATATTGTCCATCAACCATGAAGCTTAGAGTTCCTTCGTCCATGTCCAGAATTACTGTCAGAGAGTCTGGGAGCACAAACGACTCATCTGGCTCCAGAAAACTGGGATATGTGGGTGCTGATGTAGAAACTGGTCTGTTCTTGCCATCATGATAAAGTCTGTTTCTACCCAGGTCCCAGCCCCAGGACTCAGAGTCTGAGCCAACCAGTGCTGTGTATCCCACTGAGTGTAACGGTGCTTCAGCTGTGCCCACACCCACAACAGCATGGGTGCCCCTCTGTCTGGCTGGCCAGTGAATTCTCCAAACATGTAAACCCCTTGTGTAGCCCACCTTCCCACGAATACAGTCTGTGCTCTGTGCCACTGGATGTCTGTGAAATGTCAGTTTGTCATCCTCTTTAACAAAGACATTTAATGACCGGTCATCAGGGTTCCAAGCGTGGCGAAGCTGCATCTCTGTGCTGGCTGAGGGCATGTCCAGCAGTAAGTCCAGCCTTGGGGGACGACAGAAATCAGGACCCCTTAGTTCCCGGCGTACTGGACGATAAGAGGGCTCCCCACGTACATCCACAGATTTGATACTGCCAGAGATCTTCTGGCCCATGGTTGGGTGGGGTCGAGGGAGAAAGGGACAGAGGGGAGGGAGATGGATGGACCAAGGGTAGTAATGAGGGGGCAGGGCGTCCTGAGGTTACCTCATGAGCACAGAGTTGGCACGGCTGTCCTTGGGTGGTGATATGCTGTTGAACACATACACTGTCTCAGCCAGGGGGAATCACACTCCTGAAACACAAACAAAATAAAATCAGTATCCAATGTAGAGACTCAGATGTTTATCATCAGTAACTCTTGGCCTGTGCACTGTCAGGTGTCAGTGGATTTAGCCTGGTCAGTTACTCCACTTTAAATTGGAGTAGAGGGTGTATATCCAGCTCCAGCAGTCACATGTCAATGTGTCCTTGGGCAAGAAACGTAACCTTAAGTTTCTCCCACTAGCCACCAAGATACGTGTCATGTTGCAAGAAATTCAAGGTGTCTATTTTTCTTTCCAGTATTTCCCTTAGTATTGGGTTATTTTGGCAAATTATTAAAATTGAGATGCAATTTGGGTCCTAACACAATCTTATTGATCATCCTTAATTACTATTCTCCATCCCATCTCTTATGCAAGCAACATCACATAAATAATTTCCTTGAGTTAAGGGGCAGACAGTGCTATCAAACAACTTTTCTCTTTAAATTTATCATAAAACATGCTTTAAAAGGCAACAGTGACATCAAAATTGGTGAATAAACCCCATAGGACACTAATTAGATTGAAATGACAATTTAATTGATGACAAAAAGTGACAAGGGAGTGTTTGCACAATGTTCTGTTTGCAAACAAGCCACTTGTAAGAACCAAATCTTTAATGTGGACAATGGGAGCTGACTCATTTGAAAGCCACTGTCCTTTTTCCATTTAAAACGCAAAATAGAAGAAAAAAGCCAAAAAGCATCTCTTCATACCAGGTCGACCCATATCATCAGGATCATTCAACTTCCTATCATATTGAGACTGGAGGAAAGATCATTAACCCCACTCTAATGTACTATTTGATTGATGGTGGACCACAGCACATTACATCAACAGAGTTTAAAGTGTGTTATTATGTGTCCAGTCTAAATGACTAACCCAGTCTGGATGAAGGCATCCCACAAAACTAGGGGTGTAATGATCCATCGATCTGGATCGATACATCGATTGGTTAAGCAATGATCCAATCAAATCGATGGAAACTCAAAACATTGATCAACATTGTCATCTTCAACGCCTTTATTTTGAAATTCTGACCGGATATCTGTTTCACCGCTTCCGCCCAATAGCGCCTCGTTCTGAAGTTTCAACTTTACAGGGCTCTCAAGTCTCACGTATTCAGCGTATGAGATGCGCACCTTTTTGCTCTCTCACACACCACACCCGGTATTTCTCCTGCATGAAAATGTATTGTGTAGTGCCCACCGAGTAACACCGCTATATGCCAACGCGTAGCAACATGCTCTTAGCATCACAGAGCTAAACGGGAGCTTGACTTGTCAGCCAATCAGAAAATAGCACTGCTGTATTCGGGTACAGTCGATCTGACGGCAGAGGATGCATACTGCGCACACACTACAGGAGTAATCATACGAGTACAGTAAGTTATCTCATCATTTGATTTTGTAGCGCACTGATTAATGAAAGTACTTATTGTATGAAAGGAAAACAGTGAGAGCTTATTCTTATTCTTCCTCCACACCTACCTGTAAACAGTGAAGCAAAGTTTAAAACCACCTGACAACTAATTAACCCAATTTTAATTTTAAACACGATTAGATCATACAGATGGTTATAATCCTCTATAACCTATCATACCCAAAGGTCAGCACATCGTTTCACATTTCAGTAATAAGACTGTCAAAACTTAGAAATTGCTTTGTATTTCTTTCTTGCTTTAGGTGAAATGTAGCTGATTGTGTTCAATGAGTACATAATATAGTCTTAAATCGATCGAAGGTCCCTGAATCGTATCGTATCGAAATCGAATCGTGGCAGACTTTGTGATATCGGCAAATATCGTATCATTGTCCAAAGAATCGATATCGTATCGTATCGTCATGAAACTGGCGATTTACACCCCTACACGAAACATCTGTAAATGGTTGAGCAATCAGATCAACAGTTCAAAGTTCACATGAAAACATAATCACACAAAGCAAAAGGGATTATAACTCAGCATCACTCTCAAAACAGATTTTAATCCGTGTTAATGCACAGTATAAACAGGACTTTAATTCCTGAACTGAAATAGAAATGTACACTAGATTCAAAGAGCAGCATGAAAAGAGGCATAAGTTTTGCATCAATGGTGCTGGCTTTCCTCCAGCGCTGCAGAGAGAAGGGGAAATGACAGTGAAGAAGAAATAAAGGATGAACTTCTCTTCACTCCAGAGAACTATTTCCTGTCTTCAGCTGCCAGTCAGGAGAGTGCACAAACACATAACGGAGTTCCCCCGAGTGCAGATGATTCTTCATTCTTCTTCTTCTTTTATAAAACAAAACCAGTGCATAATACAAAAAGTTCAAGGTGGGTTATACATTTAAGATGGCCCTCTATTAAACAATAAGCATGACTTTGACAGCCAAAAGGGCAGATGTAACAAAGTGGGAAAGATACAAATAGAGATGAGAATCAAAAACAGATTCCAGTTGAGAATCGATAACAGCAAGCTTATGGAATCAGTATCACCTGTACTTATGTTCAACAATTCCCTTATCAATTCCTCTCAATGGCAAATGAAGGTCATACTCTCAGAGGCAGTCAAAAGAAAAGATAATGAAGAAGTCAAAGATGTGATAATGGCAGACAGGAGAGACAAGAGGTCAGAATTGTTGTCATACAATATGACGCTGACTGCTCAAAGTCCAGTGTTCATGACTGTGTGATTTACAGTGAGATTGGAAACCGCAAAATGTATGCTGTGCATGGCCTTTAATATTTTGACATCAATAACAATGAAAACAGAATAAACTCATTTTTTTACTACAAAGAAAATCAAAAGGAAACATAATTAGATTGACAGGCAGAGTCTACACTGGCACTGCTATCAATAAAATCTTCATCAGATTCACTATCAGCAGGAAGCTTTTTTTTCTGAGAAAATCATCATGTACTGCATTGGGATACTTGGCCGTTTCGTTCAAAATAAATAAAGAAAAAAGTATGAAGAAACTTACCATTCATTATGTAAGAAAATAAACTCTGTTAATTCCATGCTGGGCCCCTAAACTACTTCCATACACACAGGCAGTTTCCCTGAATACTTGGACAAACCATTTGTACTATTCTCGACAGTTCCCCTCCATGATCCCTCTTTTCAATATGCAGGTCTTCAATGTTCGTCTCCCTCCCGTACATTTTCATGGGAAAAGACTCCACATGATACTTTCAGGGAAAGTACAGCACAGGAACTGGGTTTGACCCACCAGGGACAGAGAGTGTGCATATGTGAGTGTAGAAAGGAGTCGAACACATGCAACTGTTAAAACATGGATGCATAGCATTAAACATTTTGCCTACGTTCAATAAACACCACCTGGCTCTGATTCTGCTTTCGTCGGGAAATCCTCTGATCTAAATTTTTTAATGATTTTTATTAAGGATGAGAATTGAAAAGATTTTATTGATGATGACATCAGAGACAACAAATGCTTCTGCAAGTTTCTGCTGTTTCCACCCTCGAAATCAAACAGACATTGCATAGTGTGCAGTTAGCTTCATGATGTGAAAGTGAAATCAGAATATAGACCAATTCTGTCTCTTGATTACCATGATTACTTCCTTGTCTTCTTCATTGATATTTCTACTGGCTACTGTCTCTGATATAAGTCTAATGTAGAATTGCCAGGCATGTCAGATAGAGAAAAGGCATTGATAAGGAAATTGTTATGCCAAATTTTAAATAATATCAATTCCTTGAGCAATTTGTTAACGATACTGAACTAGAACTTTTTGATTCTCATACCTAATTTAGACTTCTCTTTCTCCAAAAAACAGTGTTATCACCTTACAAATTATGTTTGATAAATTTCAAACCAATCTAAAGTACAAAAACAATTTTTAATTTGGATATTGCAGTATTTATTCATTTAGCAACATAGTCATTTTATCTATTCATGTTTATATTTATTTACTTTTTGAAAAGAAAAGGGTTATAGAGATAAAAGGTTTTGGCCTGATAGAGAAGATACTCAAATGTAGACAAAGGCTGTTTTCATGTTCAGAGTCTGTCTGCAGTGGCTGCCCAAATTTAGTCTCTGAAACCCACAAGGACTAAACTCATGGCTTTTGAGCAACAACTTTTTCTTTTTCTTTCTTTTTTTTTCTTTTTTTTCTTTTTTTTTGGACTGGTTGTGGCTTTTCTGAGTAAGACTTGAAAATCAGAACCTCAAAAATAATAACTCAAAAAGATCATGGTCAGCAGAAATGATTCAGTGCAAGTCACAACAATCAGTATGCCCTCCACAAATAAACAATACTTGTGGAAGATGTCTGTAGTTTTTTATGAATTACACAAACACTACATGTTGTACGTACTTTAAGGAACAACGGTAAAATTAAGCTTCATCTTCATCAAGCTCTTCTTAAGAGCTACAAACCAACTTGCAGACAAAAATGGCTCCATCACTTTTTTTGGGTTGTATGTTTTAAAATTAAAATTAATAGGAAAAAACTCCACAAGCTCAATGCTGATGTATAAAGTTATAACAACTGTAGTAACAGAGGCAGAACAAATATTCAGCTTTTGAATCAATAAGTGGCATTAATAATATTATACTGATGATACTGTGCATCTCTACCAGGATCCCACAATTTGTCCTTTATGGTCACAGATGTCGACCTCTCAGAGCACTGAGAGCTCCACATGTGCAACAATCACGTATGTTAAAAGACCAGAGCTGTTTCCTGAAGAGTGAACTACGCGAGAGAGGAAAGTTGAGATCTGAAAACAACTTCCCTGCATTTATGATGTGTCATCGAGGGACTACTATCACAGAGTAACAAAAGAGTCTGGTGCTGCGTTTCCACCAAGCGGTGTGGTTCAGTTTGGCTCAGTGTGGCACACAACAACAGGTGTTTCCACGTTCAAATAAGAAGAAGACGTACGCAAATAACCAACCAGTGCCACCCCCCCTTTTTGGCACATGTCTGAAATCAAGTCCCATGCAACAGCAGCTTAAACGGAAATACATATCGTATAATGTTCAAATGAGCTGTGGATTTAGAGTGATTTCTTCACTGCTGCTGCTCTAAAGAATGTCCACATGAAACAATGCTCCATGGAGTACGGGAGTGCCAGAAGTCCTCCACTGCTGCCCTTTGTTTACAGAGTCACGCTCTTCGTCAGAATGCTGCACTGTGTTGTTTTGCTCTGATGTCACGGAATTACACTGCTCATATGACCTCTCTTCCCAGCTCACATGCCTGCCCTCAAGTGAAGGTACAGCTGGTTGTAGAATTGCAAACAAGATGGTTAACCACTCCAAACTATAACAAACTGTGCTAAACCAAACTAGACCACTCAGTGGAAATGCAGATAGAGAGAAACAGCAGAGGCACTTTAGCACATCTGTGAGAGACTGCTAGAATTTAGCAACAAGCTAAGTCATGCAAAACAATCAGATGTGCAGTGGGGTCTATTGTTAACATTTTTTTTGTTGTCTTTAAAATTTCTTTTTAAGACATACTTCATGATGCACAGTTGATATAAAGCATACACAGTCTGTCTTGTTTGTCAGCCAAGTCCATGCACAATTTTATGGCTCAGTTTTTGCCCTATCGAATACATCAAACGTTGTAACCAACCCCAAAAAACAGTGTAGTTTGAACTCTACATTGATATACCTTCTCAGCCCACAAAATCAGTCATTTTCTGATCACCAATAATAGAAACATTACGACAACCAAACTGATTCAGGGATCAACAATGACCAAACAAGAATCAGGGAAACAACTTTAAAGACTGCTTCAACAGTCACCCAGGATAAGGTCATAAATTACAGAGGTGAAAGGGGACTTCAGTTCAAGACAGAAATTGAATGAATGACAACTTGATAAATGGGCAACAGCTTTACTGACAATTTACAAGGCTGAAGACACAACATACAAACCTGCTGAAGAAGGACTAATATGCAGAACACTATCTCCTGACAACAACCCATGAAGAGTGACAAGCTCTGCATTTCCATATTGATTCATTTACACCAGTAGATATGACACACAAGGCCGTCACATGACAAATAACTGCAATATCTTTCACATAGCTGAGCATTGTCAAGGGGAAAAGACTAATCACAGAGAGTATCAACCATTCAGATGACATTTTCCAACTTGACCATGCAACATGCATGACAAATATGAGCCCTTGGCTGTTCTCATGTACATATTCTGCTGTAATCACTCAAGTGCAGGGAAACACTGGGTCAAACAATTAAGGAACAAGATACATAGGAGTGATTCATGTGGAGCAGAAAGGGAAAATGTGATGAAGGAAATCACTCATGTCAGTTTTGCCTTCTGGATTCATGTTGGCTGATTAATTTCCATTATATAAAGTGACGCACACAGACGTCTGCAGGTTGATTACAGCAACCTAGCCGAGAACATACATACACACTTCTAAATTTAGAGTCAGACAATCTGGTGTGATGTACGGAAGCACTTAAAGCAGTGATCATCAACTGGCAACCTGGGGACCACCTCAGCACCCCCACTGCTTCCCATCTGGCCACTAGAATACTATCAAAATCTGAAAATGTGAGACAGAAAAATACATAATAGTTTTGAGGCTATATTTTTGTTGTTACTTCCCTGTAACTATGAATGCAACCACCGCTAGTTTCATGTTTTAGAGGGAAACGAGCAAGTCAAGAGAAACAGCGATGGAAAACATGACAGCCTTAAAGGTAACATATCATGCTGTTTTCCTTGTCATTATGCCAATCTGGGATGCATTTGGAGTACTTCTGTATGATTTGCAGGTCATAAAGCTCCTTCTTCGCCTCACAATCGCATTTACAAAAGCCTCTCTCTAGCCGCTTTTCAGGCTCTCCCTCAAAACGCTCTGATTCAGACAGAGTACACGTGAGAACCGAGACCTCACGTGTGCTCCGTCCTCTGATTGGCCAGTTCTGTGAGGGCTGAGCCGGAGGCGGAGCGGAGGGGGTGCCGAGGCAGAGCGGAGGGGTGACATACGGAAGTGACTTGTTTACTAGCCCCGGCTGTCCGGGGATCGTTGTATTGACTTTGCAGTTAACATTAAAATTTTGTTTGGCCTTTATTACATGATTAAAATGGCTACTTATGAGATTCGCCGATCGATCATGCACATCTCCATGAATACAGATAAGTTTTTAAGTAGAAAAATCCCACATTAGTTATGTGATTACGCACAACAGTGAGTCAAACTGCTAACAATAGCTTCCCATTACTCTCAGCAGCTAAGAGGGGTGTGCAGAGCTTTTCAAAGACATGTTCATCACAATAATTAATAGATAGATACTTAAGTAACAAAGGATGAAGCGCCGTTTGTGAGTTCTGCTTTTCGAGCAACTGTGTGGTCGTAAAAGAGCCCCACAGGTCTGAATTTACACAACAAAGCTGACGCTGACGCTAACGCTAAAGCTAACGCTAACGCTAACGAGCTTAGCATTGGCTCAACATTACATCATATATTTATTTAAGAATTTAAGTAACAAAGGATGAAGCACCGTTTCTGAGTTTTGCTTTTTTAGCTACCGTGTGGTCATAAAAGAGCTCTACAAGTCTGAATTTACACAACACAGCTGACGTTAACACTAACGCTAACTAGCTTAGCATTAGCTCGACATTACATCATGGCCTTATTTACATTACTTCCTCTGATTACATTTCTTACCGCTTGTGGTTCTGGGTCTCTGTGGTCAGTCTTTATTGAGGGAACTGCTCCTTGTTTGAGCAGCAGTTGAGATGCAAATCCTGCATCAAACTGCCCTCTGGGGTAAAATGATAAGCACACAGAAACAGCTGAGACAGCGGCTGATCCAAGGAAACAAAGGCTGTCCACTGCTTTCTGGTGTCTTCATTCTTTGGAAGTGAAGATAGTTGTGATTTTGATCCACAACCAAAAAAACACAGATGAAGACCCTTCCCAGACATGTCTTCTCTCAAGTATATAGCTCAGGGAAACAACAGAAAACAAACACTGAAACTGCTCCTGACATTGCCGGTCCTGGAGAGAATATAAACGGCTGAGCTTGGTGGGCGTGTCCTAGCTGCAGCTCGGTGCTTCAGGCATTACCAGGGAGAAGCTGCAGGGAGGAGCTGCTTTCTCAGGCTCGTCCATTGAGAAGAGACTGAAAATACCTGACGTCAGATTGCGGGAAATCTCGCAAAGCTCTCGAAGATCTCGCAGTGAGACGTTTTCAGGGCCGAAAGTCTCGCTCCCAGATATCGGGGACAGGAGCAGATCTCATGTTGTGGGATTTTCTGGAGGTTTAGAGTCAGCAATTCACTAAACAACATTATTTGTAAGTATTAAATCTTGTTTCTGCATGATATGTTCCCTTTAAAAAAGCAGAAGGCAGAAGTATGTGTAATATGGACTGATCTTGTTAAGGTTACATAAAATTGAAAAAATGTAAATATTACACTAATAATGGCTTGTTCAAGGTAGAATATAGGCACACCCCGAGAGAGGGAACTCTCAATGGCTGGAAGGTGGCTGATTATAGTCTGAAACTCAGCAGACACTTGGCTCAAAGGGGAAAATTGAAGTGGCTGCATCTGTATGAGATATAAATACTTTACATTGCTTTTATAATCTGGCCCCCGTAATGTCTGCATAGCAAAAAAACGGCCCTTGTACAAATATGTAGTTGATGATCCCTGAAATAAAGCCTGCTGATAAGGCTCTAGTCTAAGTCCAAATTACAAAATCAGTTCAAAAATGTAGAAAAGTATAGGTCCAGCTTGTTATACCAAATGCTCTTCTCAGCCTGTGTATCACTTAAGATATCACAAGAGTGAGGCTTTAAAGGACATGCCTTGTTTTGATTAAGAAAGTATGATCCATGCCAGTGTTTCTGTGACACACAGCCTTTAAAAAAACAAGTATCACTTGAGGAAAATATCAGATTTGCTGTATACTTGCAACTTTGTGACAATTACATGTTTTTTCATGTTGTGTTTTGAGGAGCAAGACAAAAATGCAGAGAAGTAATCCTGACAGTCTGTCTAACAAAAAATCCTGTTAAAGAACATTTGAGGCCATTGACATGAAGTAAGTGACAGAGAGAAACCTCCAGCTGGTGTTCATCAAACTTAAAACCAACATCACTCCTAACAGTAGGGCTTGCTTCTACCCCCACCTCAGGCCCACAGCCTTATAACAGTACTCTGACAGCTGAGTGTGGTGCAACACAACAAATGACCATGGCTCACCAGCGGGCTGGGGAACAATAACAGGCAACGGATAATTTGGTACGAGCAATATGGAAATAAAATGATTTATTTCTTGTTTTTGAATAACTGAGACCAAAGGGTATTTTGTTTTAAAAGAGTGCTGGATCCTTACATACCATACAAGCCTATGGCTCCCTCTGATCCTGTTATGGTGACTAAAGTCATGCACAACATGTTACTTTGTTTGCTTGCTGGTGTAAAAGATGACCAGAGGACACCAGATAACATGGAAACTTTTTCCACTAATGCACATGTAGGAGTATCAGCAGAGAAACTGACAGTGATATGGAAAAGCAGAGACCAATTTTGAAAAAGTAGAGGATTAAGTAATATTAAGGATAAATATAACTGCTTTAAGACGCTAAATTGTACTATGAGCAGGTTTTGAATCAGTTGATGCTGTTGAGTCCCGAGATGCTCTGCTGACAAGATGGCAATAGGGCTGTCACTTTTCTCAAAAATTAAACTTGATCGGTTTTCTACCATACACACTAATAACTAAAAACATTCACTTAATAAAGTGTAACCTCAACACCCCCCACCCCCCACCACCACCAACCCCCTAGCACACAAGAGGCATTCCCATTGGTCCATTTAATATTTACCCGAGGTCCCCACATGTCCTTGAATGTGAAGCTTGCAATCTTTTATGTGAATGCCTTTTTCCTTGCCTCTGGCTGGGGAGCCTGCAGAGGACTCAGAGGTACTAGGCTTAGTATATGACAAGGCAATGCTGTGAAGGGATTACAAATGGGCCTGTAGATTTGTCATAGTGGGCCAGTTGCTTTGCACATGATCGACACACAGAGGAGCCCAAAGGGCTTCCACATGGCGCTACCCAAATGTGTTGATATCGTCAGCTCGGAGGGGCTTGTCTGTTCCCCATTTCCTCAAAGGTGTCTTCTTCTGAAAGTTTCTAGCAGACCAATTTTAGCTGTTGTTGAGATCAAGAGTGCACTGGCCAGTCAGGTTTAGCTGGGAGTGCCCTCTGCTGGTTCAGCTGTTTATTTTATATTCAAATGTGTATTTACACTTTGAGTTAAGATTTTTAACCCCATGCTCAAATGGATATTTTAATATCAACTAGAAAGTGACAGCCCTAGTGAGTAACAACTTGTTGCTATCTTATGGTATCTTCTGCCTGAGCACAGTAGGCAAATAGTCAAACATGTCATCTACTGTGAAGTTTTGTATGGCAATGTAGAGTTAACACAGGCTGTTTAAGCAGAATACGGTTTGTTACTTTATTTGACACCAACGTTGCAAAAACATTTACAGACACATAAAAAAGTCATATAGAGCATCAAAATAATTTTAGTTTATTTCATAATGAGCTTAAATTAATCTCATGGGCTTTTTAGACAGAAAAAAATCAAAGTAAGATTGCTAGCTGTAACTGTATTTATTTCTATCATACAAAAGGTATTTTCACATATCACAAGTACATCACTGCCCCAATACACATGCAGGTCAAACCAAAGGTAATATCTGCTTCATCGCTCTCATCTGTGGCTTGACATTTTATCCCAAATTCCTTCTAACAAAACATTTAAGTGAAAGCACAGTGATCTTCCAATGCTGTCGATGCAGGGCAAAAACAAAACCTGTCACTGTTTTGTGACGCAACTTGATGTGAACCTTCAGCACTAACCATATTCTGGTCAAGGAAGTGACATGAGGGAGGCTGGTGATAAAATGTTTGCATATCAAACATGCACAGCACCGCTTAGCACCGGCAAAGATGTATTAACACACAACACTGTAGGGCAAACAAATGCAGCCTGGTAGCATAGGGAATTTAAGGTTATCACACACTCAAACACACAGAGGCTCTTATCAGCACTTTGGCTTCAGGACATCAGCTGGGAGCACTGACGACATCTGAAGGTCAACCTACGTCTGCAACTATGTGCTTACTCAATGTTCGGCTGATAGACTGAGAGGAACAATATTGATTCACATTTGTATGCGAATGGTTGTTCCATAGGCTCTCTATGACCTCCAAGCACTCAGTTTCTTCACTCTTCATTTCTAGGGCATGAAAGGCAGGTAAGTGTTCAGGTGGCAGAGACATTTTGGGATGTTGAGAATAAAATTTTAACTGAGGATGCAGGGCAATGTGGTGCATTGCTGCATGAAGTTGGCTTCGGCCTTCGCTTTTCGCCTCTAAAAATAAACAAACCCCCCCACCCACCCACCCACAACCCACCACACACACAAACACACACACACACACACCCACACACACACACACACCCACAATAAAACCACTTAAAAATTAGTCCAGGTTATCACTTCAGACAATTGAATGGAAGCCCACCTAATTTGTTTTAGGATTGTTACAACATTGTATAAGTGGCTTAGAGCTTGTTTGACAAACAGGGTATTGTTTCTGCTGCAATGGCTGTTGTTTGTACTTCAGCACAATCAGATGGTGACTGGTTATGCCAATAGTAAACACAAGTTGGGAATAAATTGGCCTGGTGTGTCAGCACTGAAACACAACCCACAAAGTCTTCAATCATGTGCAGTCGCCCCCGCCCCACAGTCACTCACATAAGTGAAACTGGACACTGATGGTGCTAAGCAAGCAGCTACAGCCATGCTAAGGAACATGAGTGTCTGACTTAAACAGAGGCTGAACTCAGCCGTGGGGGAAAAAGGAAATAATGACTGTGAGGAGTAAACAATGGTACAATTTCAATGAGATGACATTTTCTTAATACTTAAAAGCAACTACACAAAGACAAAAGAAAAAAAGATGCAGACAAAATGGAAAAAAAAAAAAAAAGACTAGGGGCTGAAAAAAAATTAGATCTGACCATCTTAAACAAAGTGGCAATACAGATGCATAACATAATTGTAAAGAAATAGACAGCTGTCAAGGTATCAGAATTCTAGAGTTTAAAATATACTGCAGTTAATACAAACAGATACTGCTATGTTACCACAGCAAAATTAAAAGAAGCTCCAGATACCAGACATTGTCATTTTTGTGTTTGTTTAAAAAAATGCTGGCTTACTCTTATACGCCGAATAAACTTAATAAGAGATTTACAATACCGTAATTTCTAGATTGCAACATGCACTCAATTATAACACGCACCCCATATTTTCCCGATTTCTGCCTGGAAAAACACCGTACTCGAATATACCACGCACCCAAATTTTGCCCAAACCTTACCGTCACAGACAACTCAAAAATGACCTTTATTCAAAGTTATAATCAATGAAATGTCAGTATTTTCACAACAAATACCGTACACGATTCTCTCTTTCAAACGGATGCGGAAACACCTTTTGCTTCACGCTTGCCCGATTACTCTGCTTCTGCACGAGCATGCTCAGTTGTAGTGTACTGACCAATCAGAGAGCAGCTATCCACGTGCCAATGTCTTCGATCAATCGTAGTGCAGCTATTTTGCGTCCCCTTGCTCACAAGATGGCAGCGCCCGGTGTTTGCCTGTGTTTTCACAGAGAAAGAGAATATTTTGTCTTTTTGTATCAGATGTCTTGCAATGGCAATGTTGGTGAGGGAAGTATTTTGATTGTTAAATATATATATATATATATATATATATATATATATATATATATCTATATATATATATATATCTATATATATATATATCTATATATATATCTATCTATCTATCTATATATATATATATATATATATATATATATATATATATATATATATATATATATATATATATATCTATATCTATATCTATATATATATATATATATATATATATATATATATATATATATATATATATGTGTGTGTGTGTGTGTGTGTGTGTGTGTGTTTTCTATTAAAGGAACAGGATGTAGTAAGTAAAACTCCAAATATATTGATACTTGACAACAAAATGACGACTTCTCAAATCAGAGATGCACAGTGAAAAGGGTTAATGGGTTGTTCAATATTGCCCTCCAGCTTTCAAAAATAAACATTACTGGCAACAGAGGCAATATGACATGGGCTACAGCAAGAAATGACTTATTAAGCTCTCTTTTTAGTCTTAAAAGTATATTTTCAAGAACTGTTTTTGGCACCAGCCCCATTTTAAAGTATTGATTTAACACTAGTATCAAAAAGCAAACAAAACTTAACTCTAGTTACTTTCAAATGTTGCTATGCTCTAGCAAAGACCTCGACTTTAACAGCCTATAGTTTGTTTTTCTTATCAATCAAGCCAAGACTGTTCCAGGACATGCAGAAAACAAGACTGCTTTAACAGAGTCGCAACAACTTTAGGAGACTGTCAGCACAGGATGAACCCAGCAACAGTTCAAAATGTCCCAGAGCAGCAGGAGCACAAACAAGAGGTCAACACACTGAGGTGGTCTCTAAGACGGGAAGAAACATCTTACCATGAAAGCATTTTTTCCCAACAGCCAGGCGGCTCTGTCACAGCAATGTGAACACACTATCACAGCAGCCAAGTCCAAGAGTGTGAAGAGTGTGAATATTTTCTCCTCAGTCTGTAGTCCAAAATGAGGTCAGCATGCAGTCAACAGCAAGGCGTGAGTGGGACAGGGCAAAGATAAAAAAAAAAAGTGTGCGTTTGTTTGCGTCGGTAAGTCGGTAAGTTCCTGCCTGTGACGCAAAGACTGAGGAGGGGAACAGCCTGGCTTGGGTTCCCAGCGAAGGCAGGAAAACAGCTGCTAGAGGGAGGAGGGACGAGAGGGAGGGATAGAGCGAGAGAGAGGGAGGGAGCAGAGGAGGGCTTAGAGAGGAGCACGCTCAAAGTCTTTCCCAAGCAGCACAAAACCACCCACTCTCACAGACGGTGGAAATAAATGCGGATAAACACACATGGTCCTTCAACATTTGCAAACTTTCCACTTGGCATTGGGAGGGTGAATGAGCATAGATTGATTGAGAAGCTGTCCTTTGAAGTATAACTTCTGTTGCGAAATTGGATCAGAATAAGAAGTACTTTATTCATGTCCAAGGGGATATTTGGTTATTACAGCTGCTCTTCTACATAGGGCAGCAGTAGAAAGAGAAACAGAGAACTTAAGTACAAGTAAAACAGAATAATAGAGAAAAATTACGACCAAGCACAAGTTATGTTAAGCTACTTAAAATACAAATCCATGTACACAAAAGGAAATTATGATAAGTAAAAACAGTATGAACAGTTGTGTTTCTCCAACAGTGGGGCGCCACCCCGAGGTGGGCATGGCCGCACTCCAGGGGAGGCGCAACTTTTCTGGACAGTTGCATGGCCAAAGTGGGGCATGGGACCCCAGAGTTTTAAAAGGCCACCCCTGATGCCAATTTATAATTCAGCACTGTGATTGGCTACTTGCTCTGTCAGAAGTGGATTCATGTAAAATCAGTGTTGGCTGTGTAATGACAGGCTTCTGTTGGCCTTTTTCTGGTTCATGTTTAATGTAGAAATTTGCAATGACAGTATGAATGCACATTGCTACTGAACCGAGATACGAGGGCGAGTCAATAAGTAACCAGCCTAACTTATTTCCGATTGAGATCCACCTCTTCTTCTTTGATGTAATTGCCCTCTAGTGTGATGCACTTAGACCAACGGTGTTCAAGTGCCATCAGCCCAGAACTGAAAAAGTCAGGGTCCTTTCCATTGACCCACTCCTCAACTGCCGTCATGACTTCTTCGTCAGACCGGAAATGATGTCCACAGATATCCTTTTTCAAGTTTGGGAATAGGAAGAAGTTGCTAGGAGCTAGGTCAGGCGAATAGGCAGGATGTGGTATTAATTCATACCTGTTTCGCTCTACAGCATCCATTGCAACTTTGCAAGTGTGGACTCTCGTGTTGTCCTGTTGCAGCAAAACACCTTTAGAGAGTTTACCTCGGCGTTTTTCACGGATAGTCTAGCAAGTTTGCATAGTACACTCCAGTTATTGTACTTCTCTTGGGTAAAAAGTCCAACATAGTAACGCCTTTTGCGTCCCAAAATACTGTGGCCATCACCTTGCCAGCAGATGGTTGTGTCTTGAACTTCTTTGGCCTCGGGGACCCCTGCCCTACCCACTGACGACTGAGCTTTATTCTCTGGCTCATTATAATGAACCCAAGTCTCATCTACCATCACCAGAGGCGAAAGAAAATCATCTTTTGACCTTAAACGCTTCAACAAGGCGCTGCATACTGATGCTCTGGTTGCCATTTGCTCATCGCTAAGTGATTTGGGAACCCAACGGGCTGTTAGCTTGCACATACCTAAACGATCATGTGAGATTGTTGAAACGCTACCATGTGAAATGCCTAATGCCTGCGCTATTTCTTCCACCTGAATTCGCCTATCAGAGTATACCAGATTCCGAACTTTGTTACACATTTCTTTGTCGGTGGCATCCAGTGGGCATCCAGACCTGGCTTCATCTTCTAAAGATGTTCTACCGCGTTTGAATTCCCCTACCCAGAATTTAGCCTGAGCATAAGATGCTGCAGAAGACCCAGAAACATCGGCTAACTCGCCGTGTATTTCCTTGCCTGTTTTACCTTTTAAATACAAATACCACGGCACTCAACTTTAGATGAAAAGCATGCCTTTGCATCACTAGCCATGTTTGGCATTCAATATCTTATTAAAGGATGATTCAATACGCGTGCAATTTTGTACCCAGGTATAAAACATGTATTGAAACATGTATTGAAACAAGGCATTAAAATCGTGATCGTTTCGGTCAATCGGAAATGGGATAGGCTGGTTACTTATTGACTCGCCCTCGTATTACATCAAGACACTCTCAGAATACAGTTTAAATATGAATGAAACATAAAGGAGTGGTTTAAAGAAAGAGTGTAAATGGTTTAGGACAGACAGATAGTCTGACATTCAGAGCTAGGAGTTAAAGGGTTCAATGGCCACAGGCCCAAATAACTTCATGTGGTGACAGTGTGACACCCCACCACTGTTTTGTCAGCATCTTAAGCCCACTGACTAGGGTTGGCCAGCCATATTGTACAATGCTGGACTGACCAATGACCACAGAGTAAACCAGTTAACCAATCAAAGCAGACTGGGCCCACGTGGACAAGGGGGCCTTAAAGTGACAGGCGCTCCAACAGAGCATCTCAGACGGAATGAGAATAGAGGATCAGAGGTGCACAGTATGTGAAAACTAAAAGATTTTTAAACTTAGGTGATTATGAACACAATGTAGCTGAAATTGGAGTTGAATGTATAAAACAGAGTTAGAGCCAAATACACCGTCTCTAAGGTTTTTGTATAGGAACCATTCTTGAATGATATTTCTTTTTATAAATCCCGATATGTTTTATATCTCTCTATATCTGAGATGTAAAAACAACTCTTCCACCTCTGTTATTGTATTTGGACATCACAGCAGCATAAAGGCAATCTAATGACTCGCCTATATTTAGAGGGCCCCATCAAAGTACTGTAATGGAAAAACAGCACCTCTTATCAAACCACAGAGAGTTATACAGAGTTGAGCCGATACAACAAATGGAAAAGCACCATAAGACAGTACCAACAATGGATTTGGAATCAGCATGGTAAGATACTCTGTATTACATTTCTCTGATAAGGCACTGAACCCCACTAAGTAATGCCTCATGGATGAACTAAATTTGGCTTACTGATATCAAGATATGAGTGTACAATGAGCGTTGTTATGACAATCTCCCCCACCCAAGCAATCTGTCTTCCTCTCCTTTCAGCTCAGACACACATCCCCTGCTCTCTCCCTATATAATCGAGATTCCCTCCCCTCTCATCTTTCTCCCCTGGGAAACAAGAAAGCCTTCCTTTACCTTGTTACCCCCCCACCCCCTCAGCTGATGCACAACAGCATTCCTCTCCTTCTGTTTGAACAATGCCTCCAAAAAAAGTGTTTGATGGTGACTTCTGCACACATTAACACAACAGTAAACACTGGAGCTTCCGCTGTATAAAAATTGCACACTCACCACATTCAAAACGATTCAATAACAGCCGCCCACTCTAAAAACTGCAGCAGGAGAACTTTGTTTTGACGTGGACTGATGTATTAATATAAAAGTGGAAAAAGGCTGAATGACCTCTGGTAGGAGGCAGAGAGAGTGTGCAGGACCTACACACCGTTGGCACCTGTAAACTTGTGGGTCATTTATGGACACTGTACACCTACTGGCTGCTTTATTAGGTTTGTAGTTGGTTGGATGCCTTAATTCTTCATGGCATAGATTCAACAAAGAGCTGGAAATATTCCTGCGAGATTTTGGTCCTCAACAACATGAAGACATGCTGCAGATTTGTCAGCTACACATTCATGATGTAATCTCCTATTCCATCACAATCCAAAGGAGCTCTACTGGTTTGAGATCTGGTGACTGTGGAGGCCACTGGAGTACTGTGAACTCACCAACTCGATCAAGACACCAGTTTGGGGTGATATGAGCTTTATGAGATGGTACAGTATCCTGCTCGAAGTAGCCATCAGATGGTACAGGGATGGACATGGTCGGCCACAATGCTCAGGATGGTTGGGGGCTTACCCCATGCTCTTTTGTTACTAATATCGCTTTCCCACTAAAATTAGCATGTAAATGCGGGGTTTTCAACACAGGTAAACCCACTAACAGCAAGTGACTCCTTTCCCACTGCCAGCAGACCTGGGTCTAATTGCCAGCAGACGACCTGCATGGCTATTCTTTTCTTCCTCTGGTGCGTCAAGCTGATGTCATCACGTTGATGACATCATCAGCGCACCGAAACATGGCCAAGTAAACAATGAAAAGAGCATGGAAGCCATGGACACAGTGGTCAGATGCTTTCCGTACTTTGTACTTTTGTCCCTCTTTGAACGACATTTGAGCGCTGATGATACAAAGGTGGATGGAATTTGTTGCTGAGATGGCAAAGAGTCGCAGAAGTTACAGACGGATGAGACAGGCGCAATATTATGCCGTAAGCATGTTAAGCCAACATCATCCCATTAAGTAGCGCATTGACTCTGGTGAGCCGAGGCGAGTTAATAAAAACCTGTCGCTTGAAGGGTCAGTCGATCCAGGTCGATGCCAATTAGAGCCTTGCCCACTGTCGACAGGAGCCGATTGTTACCGTGTTAAAACAGGTTTTTTGGCCAGTGGGATATAAGGGGTCCAAAGTGTGCCAAGAAAATATCCTCCACACATTACACCACCACTACCAGCCTGGACAGTTGATACTTGGCAGGATGGGTCCAAGCTTTAACACCAATTCCAACCTCTACATCTGAAAGTTGCAGCAGAAATAGAGACTATTCAGACAAGGCAACATTTTTCCAGTCTTCTATTGATCAATTCTTGTGAGGCTGAGCAAAATATTGCCCTGGTTTCCTGTTCTTAACTAATAGGAATGACACCTGGTGTGGTTTTCTGCTGCTGTAGCCCGTCTGCTTGAAGATTTGACTTGTTATGCATTAAGAAATGGTCTTCTGCACACTTTGGTTGTAAAAAAATGTTTTTTTTTTTGTTTTTTAGTATTGTTGCCTATTTACCCTGTCAGACTACTCTTGCCATTCTTCTGACATCTGGCATCAACTAGGCATTTTCACCCAGAGAACAGCTGCTCCCTGAAAATTGTCACTACTTTCACAGACCATTCTCTGTAAACCCTATAGATGTTTGTGTTTGAAACTTCCAGTAGATCAGCAGTTCCTGAAACACTCAGACCAGCCTGTCTGGCACCAACAACCATAGCATATTAAATGCCCTCTCTCTCCTTCATTTGCATTAACAAGCAGTTAAATGGGTATATCTAAAAAAATGAACCAATGAGTATGTGTGCATTGGTGTCCAATTTAAGTTAAAAAGGGGGTCTAATTCAAACCAAAAAGACAAATCTGACATAAAGATAGATCCATGCTTTAATGTTGTTTACACCAAATCCTGACTCTTTCTTCTGAGTGTAGTAGCAGAAATCAGGACTCAGATAAGGTAACACTTTCTAATCTTCTATTGTCCCAAGTTTGGTTAGGCCTGCACAAGTTGCATACTTTGTGATAATCTTCTTTCAGTAAAACAAACTAAACAGTTACACTGGACTTCAATTAGAGCACTATCGCATTTAAGATCTAAGCAGCATTACCAGTGAAAATATGTAAACCATATTCCTTAAATCCCTCTGAAGATATAAGGAGGACTTCACAAAAAGCAGATCGAAGAGTCTAGTCAGCCGAAGCAGGGAGCCAGTCAATAACAGACCCATTTGTCCAAATGACTTCCTGCTCTGAGCTGAAGATGAGTAGCACTTTGCCGACTCTGTGTCTCCGTTTACTCAGAAAAGGAATCTGTTGGCAACCACGTGTTGGAAGTGGAAGTCTGAAATCCCCTCGAAGAATCCAGCTCTTTCTTACGTCCCTCTCACACACACAGGCATGCACACACACACAGGCAACCACAATCCAAACACCAGACACATAAAAGGTAAACCTGCCTCCATGGTGATGTCTCTGACGTGTTTGAGGAAAGACTGAAATCTTTCCAAGGCCAAGTGTGATAAATGAGTGAGCATCAGGGAGAAATTCTTACGCCTGGTTATTCAAAATGGCTGTTAACCTAGAAAATACCAAGAAGTTGTGCTTAACACCAGTGAATGATGGTAACTATTTTTAACATCAGATTTTTCATATTTTCTTTAAAGCTTAAGTTATCTATTTGTTCAGACGGGGTTGGACAAATAAACCACACACCGAAATGGTTTTTCCTGCCGTTCCACATTTCACCACCTGGGTGGAAAATGCAATGTAACTCGTAACATAGCCCAGATAATGAAAGCATATATCATATTATGCCATGACTATAAAACAAGATGAATCAAAATATCACCCTAAGATAACCCTAAGAATATAAAATGCCTTTAAAATAAATAAGTACAGGTTTAATACAAATTTATTACAAGCAATTTGTAGTAGTTCATTAGCTTTACTTTATCTTGTACCTTTTAACCTCTTTTCATTATCTCAATATTTTATGCACGTCATACAGCCACTACCTTTTTCTTTGCAACCACACTTACTTTCATTGGACACAGCCCAAATTATAAGGAGACAGTAATAATGCAAAAACACACTGAAAAATCCCGAAGGCTTTTAGCTGAGAGAACCAGCGTGATGTTAAATTTTGTGTTGGCCTACAAAAACACACCATCCCTGCCCCACTCTATTTGGCCTTGAGTGACAAAGTATGACACTGCATGTCTCTGATACTATCTCCAGTCACAAAATCAAGAGGGGGACTACTAGTTCCCCCATTCCCCCTGTGCAGCAGTCACAATGAAGAAGAATATCACTGGGGCATAACACTACTGCAGCTTGAAACATTGCTGTGAACAAGGCTTGTGAATCACTTTGACAGGGAAATCTGTCCATTACAAGCAGCAATTTGACCCTTGATGGGATGCAAACAATCACTTTTGTGATCGACAACAGTTGCCTACAAATGAAATGATGAGTTGTTTTGTTGTTTGTATGGTGGCGCTTGTGCAACATTTGTGCTCATATTGGACAATAATCTTTAAAAGGCAACTATTATATTCATTTTTGGGCCTTTGTGTTTGATTTTTGGACTCCTATAGAGCAGCTACACATGATTGCCACACAGAAAGCTTTGTAGATCTTCGGGACGCTGTGCCTCTCGCTGCAGCACTTCCTTGTATTTCCCGCATCCCGCAAAAACGGTCTGTGTAATTTACTCCAACCCTGGCCCTCCTACATGTACGCCTCTCGCCGAACCTATGCTGGGATTGGTCACACCCCCGAGGACTTCCAAAGGGCTGCCAAGCGCTGCCGAGCCCCATCTCCTTACTTTACCGGTGCGGGGTTTAAGAGCAAAACTTAAAGAAACTACAAGAATTTCTCTTTTAAAAATTTCACATTTTGAAATACAGCCGTATGTGCTGGATCCTGAATCTGATCCGGTGGTGGAGAGTCGACAGCCTGAAGTTTCCCAAGAACAGAGGTTACTTAAAGACGTCTCTGAATGGTAAGTAAGCCATAGCTTGTTATTGTCATTACCTGGTTACCTAGGCAGCCTACGTAGGGATCTTGTTTTTCTAACAGAAAAACGTTTCTAAAAATTACTGACAATTTTCTGTCACTTACATATTTCCATTTTACTAGGTGCACATTTGGGAAATGTGCTAAAATGTCAACAGAGGTTGAAAACATCTGCTGTAGAGAAGCACATACTGATGTATCTTCTGAAGTAGAGTGGGGGAGGGACAGGCCTAGAGCATATGAAGGGGAGTCCGGCACGCATTGACGTCATAGGACTGAACTGTTAAAAATAAGACTGTAAAACACAGTGTTGCTTGACGCTTTGCCATCGTTAACATGAGTATCCAACACTGTAACATATAAAGGTCAGAACAGAGGAAAAGCATAATAGTTCCCCTATAAAAATCAAGTTGGCATTAAAATTTTAATTCAAGCACTTTTAACACATCAAGTGTTGATGTACTATGGATAACTTTGTTTTAATGTGATGCCCTGTAACCGAAGTTTGTATATCATAAGGGGCTTCACTGTTGGGTGGTAGGAGTGAAAGAAAAAATGTTGGGAAAAAAACGTATAGTATAGTCAGAAATATGTTAAAGTGGGGGGCCAAAATTGCGAGAAAAATAATTTGATATTTCTTCATGCTTGCACTTAACTGATGGTTCTCAACAACAGGCAAGGTCCGCTTTGCAAGACAGGAAGATACTCCTTTTACATAGTTAACTGTAGCTGAGTGAGGACAGTGATTGGAGATATGAAAGTGTGTGTTTAAATTGCATTGCTGTCTTTAGCTGTAGGACATAGCTCAGTTAATGTTAAGTTGAAGCAGTGTGAGCAGCAACAAGTGCCCAGTATCTACAATATTTAAACTGGGTTTTGTGTCTATTTAATGCTTGCTGCAGGAGGGTTAAAGTTATGCAGAAGGCTCCTTCAGCCCTGAATTTACTATAACTTTGGCCCATGGGGCAAACAAATAGGCCTCCCCTAACACCTTTGACTGTAGTGGTGACTGTAGAGCAAAGATGTTACACCCCTTTTATATGCAGAATTAAGGGGGAAATACCCAAACGCAGTTTTCCTGTTGCTTCTTGGTTGCTGTTTACTGTCACTGCTCAGTGCAAAGATAGTATGAATAGTAAGATAACTCACTCCTCAACAAATATATTGCCACAGTATATGGCACCTGTCAGAACTATGAACCACTGCTGTTCCAGTTGGCCCCACTCCTAATAATCGTTCTACTTTGGATGAATGAATGTAATTAAAAGTGCCTGTATGATATCTGGCAGAAGACCCCAATGAATTAGACTCAAAATGGCTTGTTTCCTTTATTTCTTCACAGATAATATGAAGCCATATACAGAATGTGTCTCAATTTAGCTGAAAAAAATACTATGATATAATTTAGATTTCATTTCTGTCCCTAAAGATTTCTTGTTATGTGTCCAGAAAAACTTTGTCCTGTAAAGTGTTTGTTGCAATTTTGATATAAAGAGTTAGTTGAGTGATCTTTTTGTGCTCACAGGCAAAACAAAGTTTGTCTTTATTGGTCCATTAGGTGTAATATTTGGACATAGCTGAGGGATTAGACTGGAAAGCTGGCAGAGTGAGCTACTGGTGCCTTCACACTAACTCACATTTGTGTTATGCTTTCAGAAGCTTATAGGCACACATGCACCCTGACCACACCAGCAGTCTCTTCACACTCGGATGTGATATGAAGAGGGACTGTAGATATATCACAAGTAAAGCAGCATTAAGCCACATAAAGCTCCAAATACAGTTTGACAGTGATCATCAAGCTTTATATGGAAAAGTCTGATCCTCTTCCGGTTATTATGATAGCCGAGGCATCCATTGTATGTTCCTCGGTCTATTGGTGAAGATAATTAAAGCATGACATTGGCAGCAGGGTCACAGTTCACAATAACTGCCTGTTTTCTCATAGGAAAATTCCTCTTGTATAGCTGTCATACCATATTTAGTGCAGTCATTTTGAGACAAGACCTTATGTTGCATAGTGTGCGCTTGAGCTCCTGAAATGTGCATCACACCTCACTTAGTGACTCACTTAACTGACTTCAGGGAGAAAACCTGATGCTGTCAATAGAAAACTGATGAGTGGGATGTTTCATTTCAGGCTCGATTAGGCAGATTAAAAAGGTTTAAATCAGTCATTAAGGGAGAATTACATAAAACTACTTCATAAAGGAGGCTGGCAAAAGTCTGAACAAACCAAAACATGCAGAGACCAAAACCATCCTTGGCCATAAACAGCAAAGCTAAACCAGTTTAATGAACAAGTCCATCAGAGTAAGAGTGTCCTTTTTTCACCTGTGTCAAAATCTAAGCTCTTTGTTGTTTGTATAATAAAACTAAATCTCTGTGCTGGTGGTCACAAACAAAATGAGAGTGCTTCATGTCTCAGGTCTGGATTTCGAAATCAATAAATAAACCAGACTTGACTTTGCCTATTTTTAACTACCTCAATAAATAGAAAATCATACAGTCACTTGGTCAGCACTGCATATTCAACTTTCTATTCATAAAGTCCAAAGAAGTTTTCATAGCAATAGAACCACATGGATGTATCAATTATTTCTGTGTGTTTTTGGAGGACAGTCTTGATTTAGTTCCTTATTTCTAGATACACAAGATGGCTTTCACAACAATGTCTGTTGCCAACAGGTGGCCAAAGTCTGACCAAAAATGCATTGAAATTATCCTGAATTTCTATAAATGAACAATAAACAAACTAGGGCTGTCGCAATAAAACAGTATGGACAATAATGTTTAAATAAAAATAATACAAATATCATATTGGACTAAAAACAGGCTGCAGTAATACCATATGACTAATTGCTTCATAACAGGGGACTACTTATCCTTATAGCCGCTTCTACCTGAGAATACAAGCAGCACAGTAGAGGGATGTCTCTGCAGAGATAAGCACAAACTCAGAAAGATGCAGCGTCCACCTTATGTACAGTGTGTGTGTGTACAGTGTGTTCCCTCCTCTGGAATTTTGATACCTTTAAACAACTTTAGCGTTCGCGCTGCAGAGCACCGTCATATTTCTTTAAGTTTTGACACAGACTATGTGCTGGATTATAATCAACACAAATCAGCCTGATCCTGGGCTGCAGGCCATTATATCAGCATTTCAACTGCTGTGTCCACAGTTTAGCTCTAAATTTAAATCAATAACTCTGTTGTTTGGATCCAAAATAATCCAAAGAAGCTGCTAAAAACATTACATGTCCAAAAATAAAAATAACAGACACTTGCTTACCTATTTTCCCAATAATAGTTTTTATATTTAACTCTGAGGAAATGTTTTAATTTTGAAAGCATGAGAACAACCAAAACGGGAAATTGTGTGTTTTCGGACAATATTTTAACATAATCCAGGAGATGAATGAACTACTGGATCAGTTACAGAATAATAATAATAATAACAATTACAATAATAACAATCATTATAATAATAATCATAATAATAACTTTATTTGAATAGCACTTTTAAAAACATAGGTTTACAAAGTGCTTTGACAAATACGCAGGAACAACGTGTTACAGAGAAAAGGTGTTAAAGATCTTGAAAATGAATTTTAAAATACACAACCCCTTTTCACTTTCTCTGCTGCAAGAAGCGTCAGCAGAGAAAGTGAGAGCTATACGGAAAAAGTGGAGAGAAGCTTCAAGTGATGCAATGATCAATTCTCCAGCTCAAACAAGCTGGGTTAAATTCTGGAAATCAAAACAAGTTTCTGAAGCAGTCAATTTTGCTGAGTCCTGTGGTGCTCTTCTGAAGAGACAGATGTGTTGCCTTTCTTATGGTATGCTGGTTTGCCTTAGCACAAAAAATGGCACTATTGGATCCAAGTTATTATTATTATCTGTAACATTCTGCTATTAGTTGTGATCAAAGTTGCCTGATAGAAGTAATTGTGTGACATATACCATTGCTGCTGCAGCTTGTAATACTGCAGTAGAGTGATGAGTTATCTTGCCACTCGGTTTATGCTGGTTGCGGGGTCGACTGCATTCTTACGACAATCAAATTGCTCCACATGTTGAATTGAAGCATGCCCAGAGCGCCTCTGCCCCTGCCACTGGCACTGTTGTTTTGTACCAAAACAGAGTTTAATCTGTGTGCACACAGGTATAAACCAACCAGGAAAAAGTGGGAACAGCCACTTGTGTTGGAACAAATCACCTAAACTATCTAGGTCTGAGGGCTCCCAACACAGACGAAAGTGCCACAATAGAGCTTTTCCAGGGGGTTTTAATGCCTTTTTTTGCATACTTCAAATTGCTAGAGCTGTCTTACTTTTGTAGCACATATCGTAATTTTTTTCCTTCTTGTCATCACTTTGGTCCCCTGCTGAAGACATTGTAAGACGGCACAGCATGGCTAAAATCTGGTAACCAAAGGTTAAATTAGCAAAGTAAACAGACCTCAAAAATACTGTGAGGTGTTTATCTTGTCCAAAATCACTAACACAAACACAACACTAACACAAAGCAGACCAGGAACTAGAGGTAGAGGTGGGCAGTACATAAGTATAATCACTAACAACAAAACTTAAACGTACGCCAACAACTGGATTTCATCACCATAACAAACTTTTTTAACACCTACCTTTATTTGGTGTGTATTTGAGGAGAACTAATGGTCCTAACAGCTCATCTTGGTGGTGGGTAAATAAAGAGGACTATTACAGTGATTTGAAATGAACCACAGTTCATACTGAGTTCTGCTCTTTTGCTAATTTAGCTCTGACATGATTATTGAGGAGCCTTTCAGACATTCAGGCTCACTTACTAAGCTGCACTGCGCACTCATGTCAGCAGAGGTGTCAATCTTTGTAATAAAAAATGTTCAATGGGAATCAGGTAAACATATGTTCTCCCCTTTACAACTCCTATATTAATAAACAACACCACCATTATGTAATTGTGCTTACTTTGGGGCACTGGCTATGTGCTGGAATGGACTGACTGTTTGTCTCAAGCCCAGAACTGCAGCAATTTACATCTCAATGACAACAACTTAGAAAAAGCCCTTTATAAAAGGTATGTGATGGAAGGTGAATCAGAGACGCATGCAGTGGGACAATAAATTCTGAAGTTCTAGAAATCGAGCAGTAAAAAATATAGCTATCTGACCTGTTGATTCTCAAACAAACACAAAGATTTGGGTCACATGCATTGTACAGGAGATTAATGTCACATTTAGGTAAGTGATATAATCCTATCTAAGATGAAACCTTAGCCAAACCCCGCAAGCTGTGGTACCACTCAGATGCTTTTGGGTTATGACCTGCTGAAATATTAAGCAGCCACCTCGGCTCTGTTTCCCTGTGCCTTCAGGTAAACCCAAACCAGTCTGATCAGGTTTCCACAGCTGTTGTAAAGAGTGCCGGGACAAACATTGATATTGATATCCATCTTTGCATCACTAACAATCAACCACGTCATCACAGTACGATACGTCCCAAAAGGCTCACACACACTATGCATTCATCATTCACTGAATAAGCGTTGAATCATTATTCCATCATCACCAATAGAAGCAAACACAATGCTCTATCAGCTCCAGGGTTTAAGATACAGAGAGATAAGCAGAAAGGATAATGAAGGCAGAGAAGCAGAGTGTGTAATTAAGCTAAATGAGCATGGTGAGAGTGGGAGCTAACCTCTTAATCCATCTGAGTGCAGGGGTCTGAAGAAGAGCACATCTCTGCAGTTATAAGGGTAAAGGTCCCTCGATCAGGCTCTGGGTACTTCCTGTTAAGAAAGGACACATTTTTTTATTAGGCTGAAGCTAGGACATGAGAGACTTTGTGCTCAGTGGAAGGAGGTTCCATCACATGTAGAATGCATTGTTTTGATAAATCAACTTGTGGATTCATAGCTGTAATTACCTCCGCCAAGGAGGTTATGTTTTTGCCGGCGTTGGTTAGTCTGTCTGTCTGTTTGTGTTCAAGACAAATTGAAAAGTTATGGACAGATTTGGATGAAATTTTCAGGAAATGTGTGGAATGGGATAAGGAAGAAATGATTAGATTTTGGGACTGATCCAGATCACCATCCGGATACAGGATTTTTTTAAAGGATTCTTTAACATTGCCAGATAGGACCATTTTCGCCAAAGTGGACTGAAGCTGCTTGGCAGAGGTCTGCACTCTCTGAGTGCTTTTCTAGTTAAAAAGTAAAATGAATATGATTAGATGTGTCTCTTCATCAAAAAGTATGATCGATAAACAGCACAAACAAGAGGCACTGCAGTATTTGAAAGCTACTCCATCACAAAAATTTCAGTAAACACAATATCTGAGATTTCACCCCTGCCTGTATGTCTTTTAGTGTTTCATACCCATGTATTCACTCTACCTGACCCACAGACAATGTCTGCTTTGCTCATGTTTTCCAGGTGCTGCTGCACAGGTGACCGAAAGAAGAAATGAGACCTCTCAGAGGCTGCTTTGAATCCACCACCAAGCCTTGGATCTGATGACCTGATGATGAATCAGCAAAACTAGAAAGCACTCTGAGAGCGCAAACCTCCGCCAACATAGGTTTTTTACCAAGTGCCCTGACCATTTTTTTGTGGAGTTATATGCACAAATGCCGAAAATGGTCCTATCTCGCAATGTTAAAGAATCCTTTAAAAAATTCCTGTATCCGGATGGTGATATGGATCAGTCCCAAAATCTAATTATTTGTTCCTTATCCCATTCCACACATTTCCTGAAAATTACATCTAAATCCGTCCATAACTTTTCAAGTTATTTTTAACACAAACAAAAACAAACAGACAAACAAACCAACACCGGCAAAAACATAACCTCCTTGGCAGAGGTAAATATGGTGAAAGAGGGCTGCTTAGTAAAATGTATTTTTAGTATTTAGCAGTTTTTTCATTTAAAGTAATTATTCAATGGATACGATTACTGGTATAAAGTAACTATGTTACTCCATTACACACAGAAAAGTTTAGTATGACAGAATGTATATTTATTTATTCTTACTTCTTATGACAAATAAGTGCAAATGTGTTATTTTCTAGAACTTTGGAAATGTGACAGACATATGGCAGGATTAGTGCCAACTTTTCCCCCTATGGTCGGGCAGCTCTCCTCCTCTAAAGGTCCATCTGTTAAGAAAAGCTCTCATAGGGGCCATCCACAAGGAGACGAGTTCAGGCGTATCCGCACAAGTTTTTAATTGTATAGGCATTCAGCCACATGGAAACAGCGTTTCAGATGCCCAAAAACACACATTTCAGAAAGCAGGTCCCAGAATAGATAAATCTGAAAACACTTGCTAAGCGTTTGAATACACTTTGCTTTGGAAAAGATGACATCATAGCCCCATCTCTCACTTAAACTGTATGCGTGAACCCTGACAACAACAGCAGAATATGGTGTCATTTCAGTGCTGCAGACGTTGCTGAGCTTGTTGTGGCTTTTCAGCAAAATTTTCTGCTCCTCTACGACCACCATGAGCAACAAGAGGAGACGGAGAACAAATATGCCAGTGTTTGTTGACATTTCTCATGATGTATGCGCATGCTCCGGGTCTTATTCTCTGGTTTTGATGCATGTCTGCAGCAGCGTTACAGCGTCACTCTCAGACCTGACATATGTATACAGCGTTTTCAGTGTTTTTGTGTGGACGGACACATTTTTGGTAGAAAACGTTTCATCTCCGTCTGGACAGGGCTTACGTCTTGGCTGATTTTCTTTAAAAAGTCTAACTTCAGTGAATATGTAACTCTGCTTTTTCAAGTGCTGTCTGACTATATTTGGAATAATCCGTGAGTGTTTTTTATGTTCTTGCCAAATCAAGTTATTCTCAGCAGTTGGTAGTAACCCATTTCCAAAACATGCAAATTAAGAAATGTTTATTTAATAAAGCTGGAATTATTCATAATAAAAACAACAGTTTAAAAAGGGCTTTCTTCTAGTGTCCTGACCTGGTTTCATGGTTTTCAGCATTCATGTAAATGTGATGAATGAGACATCACTGATTATTACACTCTGCCAGTCTCAATCCCCCTTTCAGTTATTTTAACACACAAACACACAACTAGGCAAAGGGTGTTAACTTGTTAATTATGCATTCAAATGTGCAGCAGAGGGCAAGTTTGGCAGCAAGAGCAAAGCTGGATTGGTTTGGATAGCACCAAAAGTGTGAAATTAATTTGTTTTCAATGAGGCCTTGTGGATTCTCCATCTACCCGTATGAATCACATAACACAAAGCTGCAACTCCCTCCTCAAGAAACATGACAGTCATCTTAAATATTTCAAATGTACTCTTTCTACTGGGTTCTCTTTATTCATTTTTCAGTTTATTTAAATTTTATGAAGAAATATCCTATCAAGTTAATCAAAATTGTTACCAGGCATTTCAAAATTCCACTATCTGTTATTGCAATTATTAACATAGTATTTTTTAAAAAAGTCATACCTCTGACATCACTTCACGGATTTGCTTCAAAGTGTACAGGATAATATATATAATATAACTCTATTATCAAGGTAAATTTAATCTGGATCCCATCCAGATTGACGTCATAAAAAAACATTGAAGTTTATAATGGCAAATCCCATTCACTTCTCAGCTGCTGTGAGGGTTTTGCCCCTTTACATCATTATGGGAACTGTAGTTTATTTGCAAACTGACGTCAACATTTTTCAAGCCTACGTCACTACATTTCCCAGCTTCCCTTGCAATGCCAGCGGAAGAGTTCTCCACATGGACAGACGTGAGCGGAGACTCGGCCGTCCAATCGGAACAGAAAAGCCAATGCCGTAACTGAGCTGCTTGGCAGAGGTGACATTTATGCACATTATAGTTGTGATATTCTCAGTTCTGAAAACAAACAGCTTTCATTCATTGGAGTTCCTTTCTTTCCATGTTTTGTTTGCTGCATTTATGTGCGCGAGTCAGCAACCAAGGGTGAGGAAACTCCTGCCAGGAGAAGCAATGCCCTTAAAAAGGGCCAAAATCCCACACAACTGCTTTGAGAGGATAGGCTGCAACATGAGGGACCCTTGTTCCTCTAATCTGTGGTCTGAGCGGGGGTGAGGATGGTTCAGCATTTGTCAAAGCTGACATCAATAATGTCTGAGCCCATCAATACTGCTATCAAGCCTCACAGGTCCTGTGAGAGAGCGACACCACAACAGACTCATGACAAACAGGCTTCTGCAGATGGAAAAAAAAAAACATCATCTGCTCAAAAAGGCTGTAATCAGCACAGCACACAAACTTTGTCATCAGTCCTGGTAGATAAATATTGTAATCCATTCAAAGTCCTTGCAAAGCAACAATAAGACTGTTACAGAAACCGTGACAATTACGCCAACTGTTACATTATGTTCATTCAGCGAATATTAGACTAAAAAAAGAAAATTGTGATTCAATAAGAAAAGGAAACTCAAGTTTTTGACTAAAGACTTAAAAAAAATCTGTGGTTTAGGGGTCAATTTTTCCAACATCATAAAATAAATTTAACATGTTAAATGGGGTTATAAGGCACCTGAAAGGATCATTTTAATGTTTTTTTTGTTTGTTTTATTTCATAAATTGCATCTAAAATCTTTGTGAAATTGTTTTGCTTGAAGTAAAAAAAAACATTTTAGAGGAACAGAAAAAAGCTTTTTGTCTTTTGCAACCTCTTACGTTTTGTTTTTATTTTTTATTTTTTTGAAAAGCAAGATTGAAATAAAAACCGAGACCAAAAAAAACAAAATGTGTTCTGAACCATGTGCTGAGTGAGTTGCATGCCTTGTTCACATCAATATAATGTTTTCTGTTCTAAATTGTAGTAGTGATCAATAGTGAGCTGTTTTCTGTTTGACATATCATACAAAACTGTCATACTAACATAGCTAAAGACTAAAGCTTACCCATGTCTCTTTGAGGAAACCTGCAGGCATTATATCTTCTTAAATAATTCTCTGAGACAGTATGATAGCAGCAGGAGGCTCTTCTGTCAAATTATCAACCCAGGAGAAAAACAAGCAGCACATATACACACATCCATCCAAGTGATCCAGGCTGGATACTGTGTGGTCTGCAGAGACAGTGGGGGGCTTACATGGCTTGTGGAGAAGCCTTTTTTCCAATGCCCCTCACTCCCATCACCTATTTTCTCCCACTCTGCCCACAGAGAGCTCTGGTAACAACCAGTGAGCTCTTTGGGCAAGCTGGTGTGGAAACAAGAGTCAAGGTGAGCTGAGTGACATACGAGAATTCATTAGTAAAGGGATAACCCCTTGGAAAGTCCTGCCATCTGTAGTAGTAAAGCCATTAAACAAGACAGAGGCTACGTTTACATGCAGTCATATATATGAATATTAGCAATAACCCGGTTGTGCACAGCCATGTAAACACCAAAAACCCTTTTGAAAAAGGAACATTAGTTTGTGTTCTGCGCATGTTCTTTTTGCAAGGAATCTTGGTCTTTTGAGTACAGGAAGTACTTGTTGTAACATGGCACAGCTACGGCTCGATTGCCTAATTCTTCATGTTCTCGTCTTCCATTAATGAAGAAACTGACAAAGAATAGTGTCAAGTACTTGTGGTGGGTCAGTACCAGCACCAAAGCGCAAACGAAGCTGACTGTTAACTGCTCCGGGCCGTTCATTATCCGCCGTGCTGCTGCTGTTGTTCTCGTTGCTACTGGATATGGAAAGCAGAAGTGGAAATTATGTGCCTTGCGTCATGACGTTCTCTGTGCGTCAAGACGTTCTCTGTGCGTCGCTGTTTTGATCATGCATAGAGGAATAACCTTGTTTGCTCACGCATGTTAACTGGGTTATTCCGAATGTTTCAGAAACCGGAATATTGATCTTAACCCGAATATTGACTGCATGTAAACGTAGCCAAAGAAAGAGTAACGTGCTGGCTTTACAGAGCATCTTCATAGACCTGTGTGGGATTTCACACTGGTTATGAGCTGAAATGGAAGGACTAAAATTGAGCAGCAGTTTGCATTTTAAAAACAACAGCCTATACAACATTTTGGCCTCATATCAAGGTGAAGGTGTGGAATTGTTTCATATTCCATTTAGTTTGGTTCTTTCACACTGCACTTTGTCAGGTGGACCAAAACCTGTCACATGATGCACGATGCGGCCAATCTCAACTAGTTGGAACCGTAGCCGCAACCTTCATTCCTTCCATCCAGCCCATTGTTGCTCTATGACACAGAAATACACAACCAGTTTGGAGTACTGACACTGTTTAAGTAGCTTTCAAATATTGTGTCAGACTTCCCTTATTCCAGGAGGTCTAGAACAGAGTTTGTGGGAGCTTTTGCACCAACCCAAATGAACAAAGCTTTTCAAAAAAGTGAACCAGTCTTTTTGATCTGGACCAAACATCTTAAGTGTAAAAGCACTCTTAGATCTTAGGGCCCGTTGAGACGATGTTGTTGCCTGAAACAAAAGGTGCAAACACAATGAAAACTCCCTGCTGTCAGCCGTTTTTGTTGTCATGTAAATGGCCCCTCAGTCAGCATTATTCCTAACATTGCCAAAAAAACTGCAGTTTTCCCACCAAGGGCATCCATATTCATCCACATCTGTCTCCTTGCCTACTGTCATCTTGATTTGTGTCTGCTTCGGCTAAAAGTGGTATTGACAAGTGCTGTGACTCCTCATGTTGTGTCAAAAAAAAAAACACGTCACATAGCAATAGAAACACAAGGCAGGAGCGTGGTTATAAGGGTCAACAATGTTTTTACTGACAACTCTTTTCCTTCAGATCGCCCCTAAACACTGTACTCTCACTGCTCATTGTGGCTCCTGTACTATAAAGTCAACAAAATAATACATGTGTTATTTATTACAAGTTCTTCACACCATAGTCTGAGATGTGCAATTGTTTCAGTTAAGCATAACAAAACAGCCATGATGAGATTTTTCAAGCAGGTTAATCAAATTATTTATTATCTTTTAATGCATGCAGGCACAAAATCCCAGTCAATTCTCTGTCTTTAGTGTAACTCAGCCACCCACTTAAGTAACCACTGTAGATGTGTGTAGTGGCTGCTGCCTCATGGCCCTAATACACCTACAATAGATGTTAAAAGGAATTCACAGATAGCACTGGACTAGTCTGAGAACTTCCTTTATCTTTGAATGTTAACATTATTTGGAGGGCTGTTTGAAATCCAGTTGAATGTCTTATCTCCAGAAGCCCTGCAGAGGTAAACAGGACACAAGGGGAGTAGAGTAGGTGATAAAGCAGAGTGAGTGAATTGTGTTTTGAGTGGCATGGTTACCTTTTGTCCCCTGGACAATGCAGCCAATTCTGAAGACTCAGTTATCTGAAATTGCTCCAGCAAGATATTTTAAGTTTAAGAGACTAGCAAAGATAGAAAAAAAGAAAGATTATTCCCTGTCTGTTGTTTGTAATAGTGCTGTAGAGCTTAGTATCTGATAAACATAGAAATGAGAGCATTCTTTCATGGGTACTATTTATGGATGTTCATTCAAGTGCATGCACTGTTTAAGTTGTTAAAAAAAAAGTTTGATTAAGCAAAATACAAGAACAATGACTGGCCTTATTGTTGTATGATGCTTCAAACTTGAGTCGTTTTCTTAAAAATTGTAGCACAGGTAGTTGAGAGCATCTAGCACAATAACCCATGGTGCATATGGGTAACATTAAATTGTGCTACTACTAGGAGGGAGGAAGAGCTGGTGGGAAAAGCTTTCCCATCAGTGCTTGGAGGGGGCAGGCAGGGTTACATAGAACTGCAGCTTTTAATGATTTGACATTTTTAATGATGGTTAGAGGGAAGAGGGGTGAACCATTTATCAGCAGGAGGCCCCCGGGAGTATACAGCCCAGAGCTGTTTCAGCTTCATCTGCTCTCTCTGCTTACAATCATTTGTATTACAGTCCAAAAATATTCTCAAATGACTAATCATTACACTGTCTCTTTCAACTCTGTAAATGGTCCAACAAACAAACAGCAACTGCTTATCTGTAGTATGGAAAGGCATGCAGCGAGCCAGAAGGGTTAGTCAGCTATTCACCTATTTAGAAAAACAAAATAGGAAGAGTCATAAACCAAATGCATTTATCTGAATTTACCAATCAATACATCTACTCTTGTTTCAATTTAACTGACATGCCAGACAGTCTATTAGAAAAATATACTATACAGAACATATTTTGCTAGTCCATTCAGCATCAGCCCACAGACAGCGGACAGAACCTTTCAGAAGCATGCCGATGATTGTTCCATCAATCACATTCATTGCAGCAAAGAACAAAACGTAAGCACTTTATGTAACAAACTTCTGCCAAAACATGTCAGAAGTGGAGCAAAAATATCTGCCATTGCTAAGTGCGTTCTGTGTTGTGATTTGTTTTTTTATTTAATAAAGACAAGTGGTCCGAATTTGACAAAAAATGTAGTTAGCATGCCCGTAGCTCCCACCTCTTTGTGCTTTAAAGGATTGTAAATTAGTCAAAATGGCTAATAGAGCTTAGTCATTTTGACTTTGAGATCTGAAAGATGGATCTGACTGATTAAAGACAATGAATCAGGGGGATCCAGCTGCACTGCAAGGTGAGTTTTAAAGTAAAGATCCTTCGAAACTGTAATGTAGGGCTGCAACTAATAATAATTTCTGCTGTTGAATTTTGGGTTTAAATTTTTCTTGATCACTAAATAAAATCAGAAAAAAAAATATATTGCCTTTTGTCAGAGCCTGAAAACAGACATACTTGAATGTCTTTAAATGATATAAAATGATATTTAACATTTTACTTAAAAACTAGGAATGAACAATGACTGATTTTTGCCAATATCTGAAATGGATCTGATAACCAAATTTGATTCCATTATGAGTTTTGGGAAGTAAAAGAAATATATGTATCAAACTTTGTAAAGGAATACTTCGGCCTTTAAATGTTGTTAATGTTATGTTTAGACACATTTTAGTCACTCAAAAAACAATGTACAAGCATTTTGTATTGCCTTCTCAAATGTTGCCCTTAATTACCAACGGCACCACATGCATACTCTCATCCTGCGTCTACAGCCTATGTTGTCAAATCTGCCTGTACATGAACAGACATTATTATTACATCAATTTCAGACATTTGGCAGCCCATCACTAATGTTTTAAGTTGACCATTCAAGAGTAAGCAGCAACTCCACCTCATATTTCAGTCAATGCTCAACTTGCTTGGAACCCTGCTGGAAGGGATACAAAAACTGTGTCAGAGAGGTATGACCCGTACTGTAAAACAAAAAACAAACAAGTACAGTCAAGTCAAGCTGATACCATGAGAAAAGCTTCATAAAACGCTGACGTGGTTTTTATAAAATAGTGCTAGACCTGAGATCTTAACTGAGTTTTTTTCTTATCTTGTTTGAAATTTTAGGAGATTTTCACACCTACAGTTTCAATGCCCTTTTTAATACTCAGTTAAAAATATGACAAAAACCTGCCTATGTATTTTGGATAGTTCCACATTAACACTGCTTTATTCTCTGAAAATATTTTTTTAGCCAGATTGGAATCTGAACACAATAATACTAACAACAACAATAATAGACTTTATATAGCACTTTTCAAAACAGGCTACTTAGACAAAATTAAAAGATAACAAGAGAATAAAAGAGAAATAAAAGAGAAATATGAGGAATACAATGGCCAACAGTGTAAGAGTTAAAACAGAACAGTGGTAAACCACACAAGCGCCAGAAATAACAGAACAGAGAGCAACGTAAATAAAAGATTAAAATCACCAAAGATAAGAAGCAGGAAGGAAATCAAAAGGCTAAAACTACCGAAAGATTAAAATGAATAGGAAATAAAACAATAGAAAATAAATAAAACCAAAAGAGGATAAAGAGTTAAAATGAAAAAAAAAAAAAAATTAAACAGTAAAAAGATGCTACCTGTGAAATTTAATATTTATTTTAATTGCACAGAAAGCCCCTCTTGCTTTTTCACTTAACCCTTTCACATCCATGTTAAAGCTTCCCACTGAGCTGATGTTAAGGCAAAGATATGTGTAGTCTTTTGTGTGTTTTGGTTTAGAAGTGTCCAAATAAAAAGTCTTAACAAAGCCCTAAAGGAGAGCTGGCACACCAGTTTTGTTGGCACATATCTACAAACATTCAGAATAAATGGTTGGAGGATGTCCTAAAACAAATACCTGGTATGTTAAATCTCTCGAGTGCAAACACAAGAGAAAACATCTTATTTCTCAGTGCATTTTACCTCAACTAAAACAGTAAGCCAACTGCAAAATTCAGAAGTGGAACTCTGTGAACTCAGAAGAGACTTTGACAGGCTCTGCATGTGGGCCATGAGAATGATCTGATGGCACAGAGCTTCTCTGGAAGGCATGTTCGGGCAGATCAAAAGTACCATGTCACTTTAGCAGCTACATCAGCTCAGCGAGCATGTTGAGCTTTTGGTCTTATCTTCCCCTGAGAAAAATAAGTCATTAGCACCATTCAAACATGGTTAGAATTAAATTGGATAATTAATTGGATGCTGCGCTCAACCACTTGATTGAACCGTAATTAAAAATGCAAACAACATTTAGAGAAGAGAGGGAAAAGAAGCGCAGGATGTGTAACAGTCTGTTCCATTTTTCTGTTACTTTGATCTAACCTCTTCCTTTTTCAGTGCTCCAGAGAGTCAGCCTCAAAGAAATGTGCATTTGCTCTAACCTCAGGAGAACTCAGCTAAAGAAACTGAGTGTTTACCTTGAAACAGCAACCTAAATTAACAACTGACAAAAAAAGGTGCATTTAAGGTGCAAGCCAAACTTTTTAACAGGTATATCTGTCTTATTGTTCTACTTTTTACTCTCTATGCACATCTCAAAATGATTATATAACCTTTATGACCTTAAAAAACTTCTGCAATAATATAAGCGACACAGGAAAGATTGGAGCCAACTGCTGTGAAGAAAGATCCTGACATCTTGCAGGGGGGCCAGCAGGCAATAAAGCTGTGGAACATAAGCAGAGCAACAGGATCCCAGTAGAGCAGATAGGATACCTCAATTATTCATGACTCTGTAGTGCTGTTTAACAATGGCTGTGTCTATGTGATGGTTGAGGATAGACATTTGGTGTATCAGCATGTTTGGAGCTGGGGCTGCATTAAAAACCGGCAGGAAAATCGTGCTTCACTTGTATGCTTATAAACCAAGTTTGATTTTTGGGCAAAGTGACAGCCCTACTCATTTGTGTGACTGATATTCAGGATTTTACAATAAAATACAGCTAATTTATAGGTCAAATTAATATGGTGGTATTTTTACTGACATAAAGACAGGCACAACTGCTGTGAAGGACAGAATGGTAAAATGCTGACACCCTGCACTTACACAAGAGGAAAAGCTCTTAATCTGTTACGTGTACCCCAAAGTCAGCACTGCTCCTGCAGATGAAATCATCCAGAGCACACGTTCCTGTTTAACGACCTTTTCTCATCTCCAATGAGTACAACAGAGGCCTTACTCATTTTCTTCCAGCTGAAGTCACATATGACAGCATCGACTTCCATGCACTACTGAACAGGAAGTCATCTGAGGTGAGATGATTCACTCAGTTGTTTTTATGCAGAGTGTGCCCTCACACTGACCCTGTGCTTTGGGCACTCTTTTGCATAGCAGATTGTTACAGCAGGACATAAGATGTAGATTAAGGTAAAAGAAGGTTAGGGAGGAAAAACACTACTGTTAGGATGAGGCTTAGTAGAGGTGTGGAGGGGATGTCTGGTTTAAAATATTTAGGAGGAAGACTTCCGTCTTCCGGCTGAGATTAAGGCTTGTCTTTAACAAAGATGAGCTCCGAGCTTTTATGTTAATCTATGTAAAGACCCTAAGGTAGTCTGTGGATTGTAAATGAGGACAAAAATGAAAAAAGGAGGAAAGCACTCTGCTCGACTGCGCAACAGCCTGTTTATATTCAGGAAAAGGAAAAACTGAACTATTCATGAGTTTATAAAAAGAAGGTACCCACAAAAAAATGAAAGAGCCCTTTGTTAAGAGTTGTGTTATAAGGTTCCTGCAACTTGGCAAATTCGTTTTACCAACAGTTTGATCAAATAGATTTGATCAAATTCAGTCTAAATAAGGATTTCTTCAATCTAATGAAGTCTGTCTGAAATCAGTGTAGTAGCACTCAATAAGACTTAACTTCAGTGCAAGACAGAAGAATTTCCTAAGAGTAAATTAAGTGTTTTTTTTTACTTCATGTGAGCAAAGTGCATTATTCATATATTCACCATTGTTCTGCAGACCCCACAGAAACTGTTTGGGTAGAAATGGTAACCAAGAACTGGTTCAAGCTATTTTGAGGAATCAACAACAAATTTACCTCAACAGTCCCCAATTTCTCCATTGTGCCTGTAGGGATGCACATCAGATTAAGCAGCGGTATCAGCTGATATGGTCCCTCTTTCCAAAGAGCAGCACATTATCGTGGGGAGAACAAATATCAGTTGAATATTCATCTGATATTTGGAACATTTAACTGCTGATTCAGATATCTTTTCTTTAAATCGGGCTGAGAAATGACCTGTTGAAAAACTAAATCCGTTTTCATGTTCAAGTATCAAATGTTGGCATTTTTGGAGACCTTCACGAAAAGCACTGACCCTGATTTTCACAATCAGCGAATCACTGTTATGCTCAAGAGAGAGAGAATGTTTGGGAGTTGGGAATGTAATAATGGCAAGAGAGACAAAAGTGTTTCTAAGTTTGCCTTACTTTTACACAAAAGGATGCTTAAAGCACAGTTTGATGACACTGATCTGAAAGAACCAAGGGCAAGGCTTTAGTAAAAACAACATTTAAGTGTAAGGGCAAAAGGTGTTGTTTACCAAAACTAGTTGGAATTGGTTACCAGCTAGAACAGGTTCCCAATTTCCATCCAATTATCTGTGTTATAAATCAACTCTGCTGAATTCCGCTCAGTTATAATACAAGGCACATTTTTCCATTACAGTTTACACTTTGTTAGTATCTCCTAAATGAAAGCTGGCTTTTATAGTTTGGCTACATGAAGCTGCTGTGGTGCCCAAAGAAAACAACAATGGAGGACATAGAGGCAAATACATGGCTGACTCTCATCTTTGTTCCAGAGAGGGTTGCAAGCAAAGAGAGAAGATACTACTCAAAAGTACAGCAGAGTCTGGAGAGTACAACAGCAATACAATGCTCCCTGGTGATTCAGTAGTCAGTGGTGTCTTGACGTCACATTTTAGTTTCGTCTAAGGTTGTGATTTCAATGGTGGTACAAAAAAGGACCAAACACAAGACACATCCCCCTACTGGAAACTAATTTAAATAATGGAGTTATGGCCAGTCAAGTTGATAATGCATGCATCATGGGCTGCTGCTTCATTGTTTGGTCAAAAACCAACAAGTTTCCTGTAAATTAATCTAAGGGTTTGACAGTGTTTTCATTTAAATTACAATTACCATGTATCTCACCTAAACCTCTCGAAAACTGAGGAAATGGTTGCAGTTACAATAGGCTCTCTGAACTCAAATTAAATAAATGTCTTGGAGAATGACACTTTATTAAGGCAAACACTACAACAGCTAATCCGCAATGGAAAGCATCCCTATGCTCAAGCTATTAATCAAACTATTTTCTTTTGTCTTCTTCTGATATGTTAAACTGACGTCTTCTCGCAGGCACCCATACGGATCCACTGCAAGTAATTCCTTTTTTATGCCACTGTGTTAATGACCGCCAAGGCCACACGCATGCTTGACTTACACCAGTTAACCGATATCTCAAACTTGGTACAAATGACTCAGACTCAACCATATTTTGACATTTCAGTGTCATGGAGCCTTATGTTTATCCCTGATTGCAGTATCTCAAGAAAACAAAGACGGACTGTCTTCACACTTTGCCCAACTGCCCACTTTGACTCAAAGATAAACCAATTAGATTTTCAAGGTCATGGATCATGCACATTCTTGGCTAACGAAAGCACTACCTGAAGGATGATTTCAAGGATTTTTTTATAAAAGTATGCACAACGATCACTAAGCTTTACAGGTGGGAATCACCATGGCCTCACAATCCATTATTATCACAATACTCGAGCCCCAAATCGATCTTACTGCAATTGTTAATATTTTATGAGTGCTGAGTGTTGCAACACTTAACATTACAATGAACTGCCATTTTAACCTTTTCTTGACTACATTTACATCCAAAAAGAAAAAGAAGACAGAATTCTATCAACTATAATAAGAAAGGTATCTCTGTGTACTCATGTTACTTCAGTCAGTTTTCATAAAAACAGGAGTTAAACTCACAAACTGATGTCCACATAAACAAAGCTAATGCAAGCCACTCTGCTGTGCTCAACCCCTCTTCAATTTTTAGCTTTACTGCTCTGTAGAACTTTAGTACCAATATGTCAGTAAAATAATACCAACACAGAGGCACATACCAGGGCTTCAACCAGCAAGTAACAAAAGCCCTTGTCGTCGACAACATGGTGAGACATTGAGTCTTTGCACAAAAAAGTGAGTAATGGGTTGAGCTATTTTCTTAACTCCCTCAGAATTAGGAGGCAGCAATGACAAGCTAAGCATGCAAAGTGTATTGTAATTTGTACAGGGTAAGCTTAGAATTAATTTTGCTGCTGTTGCTTTTTCTGGGTGGCGCCAAGTGAACCATATTTCCACAGTATTTTATTCTCATGCGTCATTCCTTACAAAACCCATGTGTAAAGTCCATAACTTTTTTCTCATGCCTCAAAAAACACAAAGAATCACATCCTGTGCTTGCAGATGTAATCTCAAGAACGCTTTAAGGAATTTTCTTCAATTAATGCATGTTGAACTTATTAGGTCTAGGACTATGTTTTTCATGTTCATCCCTAGTTAATGATTCCACCTCAATCGTCCTTCTAAACCTACTACTGATCTCTTACTGTGCAGCAATTGTGCACCTCTTGGAAGCATAAAACCTCCAACAGTGGCTCTGGTTTCTTTTCTACATTTACACAAAGCTCCTTCGGTCAATCACTCTGGTGTCATCTAATGCTATGCTGTGCAGATTACTGACTGCTTGGTAAACAGTATTCATTCACAGGAGTAAGTAGCTCATTGCAGCACACAATGCAGAGCTCTCCAAGTACCAGTATAGAAACATGTGGGTGGAAGCTTCTTCCAGTAGGAGTGCTTTACACCACATCCTTCTGATTTGAAAGATAAACAGTGCTGGTTCCCCTTATGGAAACAGCTCTCTTTCACTCCTTCTCTTTCCCTCTCTGTCTCAGGTTTTCTCCATAGCAAAGGACATTTGTCATCTGCCAATAGAAATGCAAAAACCTAACCTAGAACCCACTCGCAGAGAAGGAAAACTAACTATATTCTGATTTTAACAGGGTAACAGGGCAGCAAATAGACATTTTCATTAGCCATCCAATGTGCCAATCCAAAATTCTGCACTGTGATCAGTCACTGGCCTACATACTTCACTTAAAAGGGTGAGGCACAACAGACAGTAACTGAGAACCATTGGTGTAAGTGATCTTAAGTTACCAGGACCTTGCATCCATCCTAACATCAACAAGTACTATGTTGAAATACAATAATGGCAATTTCTATCTCCTTAATAAACTATATGGATTTACTCTGAAAATTAGACATATTTCAGGGCTGCACAGCAGTACTGCAGGTAGTGCCTGTGCCTCACTGCAAGGATCAACTCCATGAGTCTTCCAGCATGGAATTAGGATGTTCTCCCAGAGTATGCTTCGTCTTTCTTCGGACTTTCCTCCATCAAATCAAAACCATGCTTATTCGGCTGATTGGTGAATATAACTTGACTTTGGATGTGAGTTTATGTGCAAATGGAAGTCTGTCTCTACATGTCAGCCCTGTAATTGGCTGCCGACAAGTACCCTGCCTCTCACCCAATGTCAGATAGGCTTCAGCCCCCACATCAGTCATTAAAGATAATGGATGGATGGATACATTTCCCAGCCTTATCAGAACAAATGAAAACATTTGATTTAATCTGTTTGCTTTGTTTTCCCTTGTAGAACACCCTAAAAAGCCACTGAGTGCCATCAGCTTAGTGGAAATGAGTCTCTCAAAATACAATTAATCCCAACAGTCATCCAGAGTCATTCAGAGAGCCATCAAGAGCAACAAACAGGAGTGGTAGTGATTAAACAGAGCAGTTTAATTCAGTGTGAGCCACTCAAGTGATTAGATTCTGTTACACATGGTGCAAACACAAGAGCTCTGCTGGCCTGTTTAAAAAGGGACCTGCTGTCCTGTAAAGCTCAGGCATGGCCCTGTTCAGCACCAGATTGCTCTTAATGGGATTTCACAACATTAACATTCTACTGAGTCAGCATCAGACATGCCGGCTACAGTGCCACTCTGCTGAAACAGCCCCACTACACTGATGTGTGTGTGTGTGGATGAGATAGAGAGCGAGTGTGGGTCAGTGGGGAGTAACTGAGCTCAAACTGTAGTGCAGTTGGATGATTATCACACTCGCTTTGACTTTAGTGGAATCCCTCAAAGGAGACACTACTTTGTGAAGATCCTTTGAGAGAAAACACATTAAATGTTTGTTCAAGGAGGAAAAAGAGAGCCCAAGAGGACCAGCAAAATCCATGTTGTACAAGCAGCAGAGAGTAAGACCATGATAACCTTTATACTTCCTTACATTAACATCCAGTGCTGGGTTAATGGATATATGGCTGACTGCACTTTAATATCTCTAGTGTTGGGAGTAACCGCATTAAAAACAATGGTGTTACTATCGCTGTTATTTTTCGACCTGGTGCTTATTTAAGTCACAAAATCTGTTACACTGCTAGATGCAGCAATGGTGAGTCCGGAGCGGTGTGTGGAGATAAAACTGGCATTTTCAGGATGGAAGTACAAGAGGTAAAAGGCAAGAACATACATGTGAAGTGTACATTATGTCCCAAAGCAAAGTGTTTGTCCATTGTGAGTAACTCTAAAAAGCAAGTGACCAAAGACACGGATAACACCGTTGATGATGCCAGCGCTGCTGGTAGCAGGTGAGGTAACAACAAGGAAGGACACAGAGACGAAGCCACACCATTCAAACAGCAAAATCTTTTTCAAAAAAGTAACACATCAACTACTTTCCCTTGTAACTAATTACATTTATGAAGGAGTAATGCCGTTGGTAATTACATTTTTTTTTGGGGGGGGGGGGAGTACACTGAACAAAAACATAAACGCCCCATGTCAAATATTGATGCCACATGGAATTAACAACTCCCAGTGTGCATATTCTGACGTTTACTTGTACAATAGGGATGTTTCTCTTGATTTGTGTACCATTTTTTAATCCATCTCTCTAAGTGAACTTTTGCTCAGTGATGCAGTGATTTCACTCAGTACATGGGTGTGCCATTTCCAGATGGTGCTCATACAGAATGAGCAGCACCAAGACACCCCTTATACTTGGGACAATAAAAGGCGACCCCAAAATGTCAAATTTTGTCAAAAGTCATCATGCCTCAGATGTCTCCGGTCATGCAGGAACATGCCATTGGCATGCTGTATGCAGGGATGTCCACCAGAGCAGTCGCTGTGCAGCTCAATGTTCACTATCGGACGATAGGCCGTTTTAGAGTTCTTCCAGTTCTAGACTGGCCTGCATATTTGCCAGACATATCGCCCATAGAGCATCTTTGGGATTTTCTGGATCGACGTGTAAGCAACCGTGTTCCAGTTCCGGATAATGTGCGCCAGCTCCGTGTGGCCCTCTGGGAAAAATGGAATAACATTTCCCAGGCCATGATAGACAACCTGATCAACTCCATGCAAAGGAGATGTGTTGCTCTGATAGAGGCAAATGGTGGACATACAAGATATTGAACATTTAATTTCTTCAACCTGACCCTCAACGTGTTCAAAGGACTGTCACTCCTTTGCAGATGCCAATATCAAGTTGTAATGGACAGCGATCTGAAGATTAGTCTTAACAAAAATGAATTTAAATTCGCTTCATATATTGCATTACCCTAATGTTAATAAAAAGTCAAAAGTTTGACAAGGCGCGTTTATATTTTTGTTCAGTACAACTACTAACTATAATTAATTACCTTTTAAAGTAATTTGCCCAACACTGAATATTTGTAGTCACATTTTACAACAACAATAAATGTGCTGTCAACCTGCTATGAGAACACTTTTTCTACCAGCACCCCTTACACTTTATTGACTAATAGTAGAGGAATGTATTAGTGAGAATCAGCTGATATGATACGTACACAGAGGGGACAATGCAATATGTAACAATATATAAACAGGACACGAAATGAAGGGGCATTTTGGTCTTTTTTCATTCTTTATTCTTTTTTGAACCCACAGTATTATATGAATAACAATACAGTTTCTAACTAGTGTTATTTCTATAAAGCATGATGCCGGGAACAACAATCAGATTACTTCTCTGTCCCCATGACAAACTGAGTATAATAATAAATACAACAACGAGAAAGAGAGTCAAATGGTGGCCAGATGCTGTACTACATACAATAGAAATATCTGTATTTCAATAAATTATAAACTGACAGCTAAAATCAAAGTCATATTTTAGTTTTTCAATGATTCCTTTCCCCCCAGCTAGAAGTTAGCCTCAGTCCCCACCTCCTACACTACTGTCAGCCACTTGGATTAGCTTTCAAAGTCCCCTAAAGAAACAAAATGGGTGAATTCACTTGCAGCCAATTTAGATCTGCTGTATGTTAGCTGAGCAACAGACATAAGTTTAATCCTCGTTTAGACCAGCATGCCGTCAAATACCTGCACACTGCCAGGGAGAGCCCAACGTCTCGCTTGCATGGTGTCTTTAGATTGGAAAAAAATGCAACTTTCCTTTTTATAGCAACAATTCCTTTCCTTTTTACTCAGCAACAATAGACAGGAAAATGATTGAGAGCTACATTTATCTCATATTAGGGAATACATATGAATGCATGGGTAGAATATGTCACAGAAAAGATAATTACAATATCAGTACACTTCCAGTTTGTTCTTCTATAAGAACTTCTATTTGAAGTTAACCTGGGTTAGTTATGCCATGAATGAAATTACCTTTTCCGTGATTTGTTGGGTTTCTTCTAGAAGAGAGACATCATCTTGCAGTACACATATCATTTCTGAAACCCATAGCATCTAAAGCTGCAGCTAACACACATCCAGTCTGAAACGACCGTCAGACCTTACCCAATATTTGCTTCTGTCCATGAAAAGCCCTATGTTGTATACTAAAGTTGCTGTAAGCTATTTGATGGTCTGGATAGGGAAAGCTTTATCATATCCAATTAATTTCTGGATTTTTTTCCCGCTGAAGTGTTAAAATACACAGAGTTGTAACAACTAATGCTATAGCTGAGATAAGCTGCACTCATCAATTCAAAAAGAGAGATGAGATAAGCCAACATAATATAGATTGTTAGAGTCAGTAATCAAATGTATGTTGTTGGTGGTAAAATCTGCACACACCACTGTTGTGAATAATAGATCTTCCGCCCACACCTTCAGCAAAAGAGGTAGAACACACTGAAAGCTCATTTTCATTATCAGTTTCAGGGCAGTGTTTCTGTCAGCAGCAGGAGAGCAAAGAGGACAATAAGAAGCTGCTACCCGAGTGTCACCCTCAGCTGTCATTAGGGCTGATTTGCTACTTGACACTGGAGGGACCATGGAGCAGCATAGCAGTCATATCCCTGCTCGTGTCAACATAAATTTACCAAATAACCTGACAGCGATGAGAGCTATTTGTTACAGAGAACCACCAACAGTGTATGGCCCAGCTGTCAGGCTGCTTCAGCAAACTTTTACTTTCAGATGTTGTACGTCAATCTTTTCTAAAATGTGTGCTTTTGTATCTCGACTAGAGTTGTGCTTGCCTGCACAGCATAAATCTAAGGTAAGTTTAAAAGAATAGAAATATAAACGGGTGAATGACAACTTCCACCAGTCTAACATTTTCTTATTTTTAATTCTTTCAGATTTGTTTTCCAAGGAAAGGGGTTTCTACCTTTGTCGTAAATTAAAAAAAGCAAGTTTATACTCATGAACCAGTGGTTTTCAAACTATTCTTGTTCAACGCATACCTTGTTCATAACCATCAAAAACAGCCTCTTTAATATGTGTTCTGGTATCTTACAATTATCAATAGGGAGGGGAATTGATACGATTTTATTCAGGGTCAATGACGTGACGCAATATTTTTGGTGTTCCCATGGTTTAGTTACATTTAAAAAGGTAAAAGTTTGAAAATAAATTCACAAATTACTTGATTACATTCTCTTTTTTGAGGACCTAGTTTAAAATTTCTGGATTTTGATGACCAGGTTATTCCATCAATGGATTTTTTCTTCCCTAATGGCACAGGCATATTCCAAGGTGACAACGCCTGGATTCATTGAGCTTAAATTGTGAAAGAGTGGTTCAGGGAGCATGAGATTTCATTATCACACATGGATTGGCCACCACAGAGTCCAGACCTTAACCCTATTGAGAATCTTTGGGATGTGCTGGAGAAGGCTTAGCGCAGTGGTCAGACTCTCCCATCATCAATACAAGATCTTGGTGAAAAATTAATGCAACACTGGATGGAAATAAATCTTGTGACATTGCAGAAGCTTATCGAAACAATGCCACAGAGAATGCATGCTGTAATCAAAGCTAAAGATGGTCCAATGAAATATTAGAGTGTGTGACCTTTTTGTTGGTGCCGACTTTTTTTTTGGTCAGGCAGTGTATGCCAGGCCTGTGAGTGGTGCTATAACACTGCAGCAGACAGGCACCACAACCAGAGAAGACAACATGGAGCATATGCATGCATCATGACAAAGTGAATATAACAGTGGTGTATGCTGTTCTCCGTGTCCTCTTGTTGCTCACGGCGGTCAAAGAGGAGCAATAGATTTTGCTGTAAAAGCCAAAACAAGCTGAGGCTTCTACAGCACGAACGCAACACCACCGCAGTCCGCCATTGTTTCTCTTGTTGTCAGGGTTCGTTAATGCAATGTAAGGGAAATTACATTGCATTTTCTCAGCACCCAGAACGCTGTTTCCGTGTGGACAAAACACATGTATGATAAAAAGCAATTTTCTTAGCTTCTGAGTCGACTCAGGCTCAAAGCGTGGTCTCCTGAGCTCAGACCTGATCTTAATAAAAAAAAAGGAAAAAGTCACACAGTGCTAGATCAAATGAATAGAGAGGACCAGGCGTCAGAAACTGCTTTACCAAGAGTGCAGCGTTAGCTGGCGCATTGTCTTGTCTATTTAAACACGTGCACTTAACATGAAGTGTTCTCTGAACACCACAGTTAAAGTAACAAAAGATTTGGCTGCTGTTGTGTTCAGTTTCACCAAAAATTACAAGTGAATTCATTGTTCATCTTTTAAACTCATCATTTTCCTGTGCCTTGGCAAAAATATATGTACTTCAATCAGTAGCTGGCAGTGAACTAAAGACGTCATTTATTGGAGAACAGTAGTTGTGTGTGAATACCCAACCTTTAATAAATAAATAGATGTGACTGTGCACCATGTGGTTTTCTCATCACAACTGCAGTATTGTTATATATTAGCCATACATTGTATGTGGGAGGATCAGCATAAAAATAGTTCTGTCAATCAGTATTTTCACAGAGCATTGCAGGACTATGGGGACATAAAAAAGCAGAAGCATAAATACTCATGGTATCTTAGATGTTAAAGTATAAACCAGGCATTTAAGGTTGAAGCAATGGTTTAGCCTTTAGCTTGGAAGTGACAAAAATAACAAGCGCTCTGGATAAATTCAACATTGTAGAGCACTGCACCATTTAGCTGAACATACTGAGGGCCTGCCTGCATTCTTACCATCCATTGGCACTGTGACAAGAAGGGTCAACTGATGTCACAGCGGTCACAAGGTCAAATCTCAGCAAGTGGAAAACAGAGTGCAGGGGTCAATAGCTCTTCTATGACCTGGTTTGCAGCAGTGTGGGGAGGCCAATTAAGATTCAAACCATTTGTCATACTTATTAAGGGAACGAGAAAATTGCTGACAGTTTGAAAAATACAGTTGTTGCTTATTGCACCAACCACAACTGACCAAAAACCACAACAAAGCGCTTAGAGACCACATCAGCCTGTTCTCCATCTTGCCATCTGTTGTGGTCCACCCACACAGCTCTCTCATAACACTTGATCTGGACAGTAGCCTGCCAATGCCCAGGAGGGCACAGCAGATGGTGTGGTTACAGGCAAAACATTTAGCCTTTGAATAGAAGGCAAACTGCTAATCAAATGGGCACTGGATGAAGTCAAAAGTCCTTTTTATATTAGTTTTCGGGCATCAGGCGGTATTGCTTGCTCGCCTGGAATTTTGTAGATTTTTGAAAGTCAGAAAGTAAAACTGCTCTTGTTTGGTTTGAAATTTTATTAAAAGAAAGCACCATAAAAGCTGACAAGAGAGCTGTAAAAGATTCACATTTCCACTTCAATTGAGAAGAAATTCCTTGGGAAAGTCATGTCTGAGGCATAAATGAGCCATAAAAAATGTGTTTTTATTGAAAGGGCTAACTGGTTTGCAGCATCAAGGAAAAGCAGGCTATAAACAAAATCTTGTACAAGTATTGGCAAAAGTCTGTGTAGTACAAGTGTTTTAAATCATACATCAAGTGCACATACTGTATGCCTCTGCAGCAAGCCCAAACTTTCAGTATGGCCTTTGAATAGCAGGCAAAAGGCTGATAAAATGGATGCTGAATGAAGATGCTTTTAAGGCATCAGTAAACTGTATTTGCTCACCTAAAATCATACTGGCTTTCGATTAGTCAAGCAAATACTGGAAAAAATTGTTAGCTCATGTTTAGTTTAGAAATTCATTACATATTATGGGCTTAAAAATCTGACAAGGGAGCTAGGCAGGACTCATCATTTCAATACCAGGAAAAAATAATATTTACTTGGGAAACTAATTTTGAGGCTTGAGTGTCTAAATGGAGGTTTTTATTAAAAAGGAGCTACGTGGTTTGAGAGAGCACTTTCCTGCTAGGGAATAGCAAGCCAAAATCCTATTCAAATGTAAGAGTTGTACAATGGAAAAAAGCCAAATTAGTACTGTAAAAACTTTTATTCATACTTCAAATGCACTAATACTTTCTTACAAGCCGTTATTTTTATTATGGTACAACTATAACTGTGATGTAACATTGCTACACGGTCAGATTTGATGCTATGCCTTATCCCGAGGTCAGACAACATTTTTTTTTGGCAGTAATGACAGTTGATATTTCAGACTAGGTGACCACAAAGCCATAAATTAACACAGTGGCTCACTAGACGAGCATGACAGACGACCTGACTGAGACGGACTGCATGAAACAACTAATGTGATGAAGGTGGAAGGAGGGACAACACCGAAGTCCACAAACATCACTGTTTTTAGAGAACAATACTTTTGTTTGTATTTACAGACATTACGTTGCATGATGTTAGTTTGCTGATAAATGTAAGCAGTCAAACTCAGTCACCATGTTGAATCTGATATTTCTCTCCAACATTTCTCTGTTTACAGTCTTTAGAAGCCCCTCTTCAACGTCATAAGGGCAGGGATGTTCTTTTTCAGAGCTTTGCGTACCTTTACATGTCTCTTAGTTCTCAAGATGCTCTCAAGACACAAACCTCAGTTTGTTTACATACATGATAGTCACACCTGCAGAGCTCCCTGTGCTCTCATTGCTCAATGTCTCTGACGTGGAGGAACAAATTGTAGGAGGCAGGTGAAAAATCAAACCTCAAACCTGCTTAGACGTACTGTCACAGAGTTGTGAGGCGTCCCAGATTGGTCTGTTGTCAGTCATTATGACAGACTACATGAGACGGACTGATCGATTTTCGTGGCAGACGGGTCCAGAAACCCTACAATTGTAAGGTCAGGGGATAATCGTGCACAAACCGTGTAGTCTGACTTTGGCTGACTACATCGACTGAGATGAAGCATATAATGCCAGAGTATAGAGACAATAAATGATGAGCAGCAGCATATGATAACGCACATTCTCAAAAATAGAAGAGAGGAGATGTCAGAGAAGTTCAAATCAAAAACTGCTGGATCTGATGAGGCAGAAGACAGGGAATTTTAGTACTCGTCTGACCACTAAGTGAGACATGAATGATTAACTGTACTTCTGATATACAGGTAATTAGATTTTCATGTCGGTGTATCTTTTTCAGCCAACTTATCACTTTAGATGACAAAAAATCATCTGAGACGTGTCCAGAGACAGGAAGTCACCTGGTGCTGTGCAGCACCAATCAAAGGGCGTGTGCTTTGCTTCATTCAACGTACAATGTTGAGAGGGTGCACGTCAGTCTCTGAGTAAGTTTAGGGCTCCATGTGCCTCCTCCACAGTCTATGAAATAGCTTTGATACTAAAGTATCAAACTTCAGAGGGTGGAGCGAGACACACTGCATTCCACCATGTAAGGGCATACAATTGTGTTCAAAATAATAGCAGTCCCACATCACTAGCAAGATAAATCACTGTTTTTGTTAGAATTTCAACTTCTACACTGCAAGTAAGTTTCTAGAAGGTTTAGTAAAGGTATAGAAAACTAACAGACCCAACAGGCATGACGTGCATGCTGCTGATTCTGTGAAACTGAATCATTAACTGAAAGGGGCGTGTTCAAAAAATAGCAGTGCTGAGTTCAGCTAGTGAGGTAATTGATTATGTGAAAATAATAGGTGTTAAACAGGTGGCCCTTACTTAAGGGTCAAGGCAACTGACGCTGCATATGCTGGCTGTGCATTTGTCCTTGAAAAACAGAGTAAAATGGGTTGTTCAAGACATTGTTCAAAAGAAGAGCGTTCTTTGATTAAGAAGTTAATAAAAGAGGGGAAAACCTATAAAGAAGTTCAGAAAATGATAGGCTTTTCAGCTAAAATGATATCAAATCATTTAAAGTGGCAGCCAAAACCAGAAAGGCAAGGAAGAAAAAAGAAAACCAACTATTTGAATGGATTGGAGAATAACCAAAATGGCAAAGGCTCAGCCAATGATCAGCTCCAGGAGGATCAAAAAAGATCTAAGGTTGCCTGTGAGTACTGTAACAATCAGACCACGTCTATGTGAAGCCAAGCTACCAGCAAGAAGTCCCCAAAAAGTCCCATTGTTAAAAAAAAAAAAAAAAAAAAAAAAAGACATGTGCTGAAGCGGTTACAATTTGCCAAAGAACACATTGACTGGCCTAAAAAAGAAATGGCGTAATATTTTGTGGACTGATGAGAGTAAGATTGTTCTTTTTGGGTCTAAGGGCCACAGACAGTTTGTCAGACGACCTGAAAACACTGAATTCAAGCCACAGTACACAGTGAAGACAGTGAAGCATGGTGGTGCAAGCATCATGATATGGGGAATGTTTCTCGTACTATGGTGTTGGTCCTATTTATCGCATACCAGGGATCATGGATCAGTTTGAGTACATCAGAATACTGGTAGAAGTCATGTTGCTGTATGGTGAAGAGGAAATGCCCTTGAAATGGGTGTTTCAACAAGACAACGACCCCAAACACACCAGCAAACGAGCAAAATCATGGTCCCAGACAAACAAAATTCAAGTAATGCAGTGGCCAGCACAATCCCCGGACCTTAATCCCATAGAAAACTTGTGGACTGACATAAAAAATGCTGTTCATGAGGCAAAACCAAGAAATGCAGAGCAATTGGGGAACGTAGTACAATTGTCCTGGGCTTCAATACCTGTTGACCGGTGCCAGAAGTTGGTAGGCTCCATGCACCACAGATGTGAAGCAGTTATCAGAAACTGTGGTTATGCAACTAAATATTAGTTTATAATTCTCAGGAAAGTTGAATCATCAGGCAATTCTTAGTTTATACACTACATTTTTGAGTTTGTAAATAAAGATGTCAACACTGCTATTTTTTTTAACATTATATTTCTTGACTTTCTGTAAAATATTATCAAATTCAATGACTTTTTCCAATTTTCTTGCTTTGGAATAGAATGTGCAGTGTCCCCAAGGCATTTGTGTGCATTAAAACAAAATTTATTTGAAGAATTTTGAGGATTACTCCCCTTTTTTAACACACACTATTATTATTATGAACATAACTGTATATAAGGGTTAACTGTACAAAACCAGACAGTTTGGGTAGAATCACACAAACTGGCTACCAAGAGGTCCAGATAAGTTCTGTCAAACTGCCAATATTGTATGAAATTGTGGGACACGGTGGAACATGCACATATTATGCAAATTACATGTTTAACTGGTTTTCATGGAAAGAAACAGTATGTGTCCATGAGCTATATGTCTGTTTGGTCCACAGCTGGATACAGTAACATGTCCAGACATGTCCAAAGATGGGTGTGATCAGACATGCTCATGAGCATTTACACTAATGCTGCGTTTCCAGTTGTACTGGGCAGTCAGGATTTCCGAGTTCCGAGTTTGAAATTTCTTCTGGAACCCGATGAGGTCAGAATTTCCAACTGGGAAGTCGGGGGATCCTCACCACCCCCGAGTTGACAATCAAAGATGGCTAAACAGATATTTAGCTCCTGTAATATTCCATTTATTAGCAATTTTGACAGGTGTTTGTTGCATTAAATCAGCCGTACACATAGTATTGTCCGATGTGTTTATAGATACCCTGCTATGGTGTAATTTACATCTTTCATGTGGTATGTGCGAACTACTACGTGGGGCATGCTAACAACGGCTAACAATAGCCTGGTGGATCTTCAAGTATTTTTTCTGACTTTCTAACTGGAACACTGATAACTCGGATATGACGTCATTCCCACTCCCTTCGTCCCAGTTCTGATAAATGTAACACAGAATAAACAGGCTGTTCTGAGCAGGGCTGAAACCGAGAACTTTAAAGGCATGCTAAAATCTAATAATTGAGTGGATTTGGGGGCATTAAATAATATATATATAAAAAGTCAAAAGTTTTAGAACACCCCAATTTTTCCTGTTTTTTACTGAATAGTATTCAGTTTGATGTCTCATTGCACTCTGAAATGAAAGCATATTACAAATAAGCAATTGGAGTAAACAAAGAAATCATGAAATCAATTTATAGGTCAAAATGTATTCTAAACTCCTGACTCGTCAAAGTTGCCACATCTGGCAGATATACCAGCTGAACACACTCGAGGCATTCTTTCTACAGTAGAAATCAAATATTCTTCAGAAAGTTCTTCCCACGTCTGTTGCAGAAGTTCCCGTAAATATGTGGCACTTGTAGGTTGCTTTGCTTTTACTCTTCTGTCCTGTTCATCCCAAACCAGCTCGATGGGGTTCAAGTCTGGAGACTGTGCTGGACACTCCATGTTTTCAAGCTTACCATCTTGTTCTCTTTTCCTGAGGTAGTTCTGGCATAGCTTGGACTTGTGTTTTGGGTCATTATCTTGCTGTAGGATGAACCCTTGACCAATTAGGCGCATACCAGAGGGTACTGCATGATGCTGCAGAATGCTGTGGTAGCCGTTTTGGTTCAGGGTGCCTCTCACTCTGTACAAGTCACCAACCCTGGATCTAGAAAAACAGCCCCAGACCATCACACTTCCTCCTCTATATTTGACAGTTGATGTCACACACTGTGAAACCATCCTTTCACCTACTCGACAGCATACAAAGATCCTGCATGATGAACCGAAGATTTCAAATTTTGATTCATCAGTCCATAATACCTTCTTCCAGTCTTCAGTAGTCCAATGGCAGTGTTTCATGGCCCAGGCAAGCCTCTTTGGAACCTCTCAGAAACTTGTCCTCTGATTTAGTTGTGGCTTTGGGTCTGCCAGACCTCTTCCTGTCAGAGTTTTAATTTGTCTGTAAGACCTACATTTTTAAGTGTCATGATGGTCTGTCTCTCTTCCATTGTTAATTGCCTTTTTCTTGTAATTTTTTGTAGCAATATATGACTTCCTGCAGTACAGTGCTGTTCAACTGATGCTCACAAGGGTATGGTACCACAGGGTATGCTTTTACGCAGACAGAGTGGGTTTTGACCAATCAAGACAAGTTGGAACACCTGTAGAGATTCATAGAACCAGCTATCAAGGCTTGATCAACATTCATTGCTGCAGAACAGCTTTAAATTGTTGATCCATGTCCCATGACTTGCCTTTTTGTATGATTCTGAATTGTAAATTATTTTTCAGTTTTGAGTAACCTTACATATTCTTTTAAGCTATGGCAGTACAGCACTTACGTTTGTGAAATTTCCAGCTATTCAATGGACTTGCACGACTTGAGTAGCTATATATATATATATATATATATATATATATATATATATATATATATATGTATGTATATATATATATATATATATATACATACACACATATATAGCATGAATATATCAGCAACCACTGTCAATTTGTTGAAAGGCCTAAATTATGTTTATGTAACCATTAACTATACTGTAATTTAAAGAAGAGAATAAATTTACAGTTTCTGTCTTTTATAACTTCATTTACAATATTCAAACTTAAATACAAACAGGTGAACTGTCGGCTATTTGGTTAGGAGAAAAGAATTAAACTAAATTTTTAAGGCAAAGAAGTATTAACTGTGCATGTTAGTTCATTGTGCATATAATTTTTCAAAATTTGTTTTCAAGTGCTTTATAACAGCTGCTTTTACCTGTACAACCATACACAAAGGATTTGTGATATTATCCATACAATAAAGATAACAAATGATATTTGCCTAAAGTTAGAATATAGTTTTGGTCATATGGACATGCTTCCTGATATTTACAAATTATTTATCGATCAAATACAACAGCCAGATATACATTGCGCATATTGGCTGTAATATCTGCAAAATACACAAATGTGACATAATGCTTCCTCTTACCATCGTTGCATGGGTCAATTTTTACTTAAGTTTTATTCTTTCAATAATTAAAATCTTGCTTTTCTTGTTTTGCATCTGTTTTTTAAACAAACTGTAACATTGAAAGCAACAAGGAGATTTTAAATAAAGTCAAAACTTTGTGTGCTTGATGATATATTTCAGTTTTGGAATCAACCATGTTTAGCTCAAAAATATCAGTATAGCAGATATTGGCAAAAATCCAACATCACATATCCGTAATATATGCTTATGGTTAATGATTTTCATACAAGGATACAAGGAGGCTTATTTGCAGGGCATTATGAGTATATTTCTAGTTTTAAAGCTTTAATGTAGTTTATCTCTTGCATGATTTGTGTTGGCAACTCACGTTCCACTACGCCATACTTAACTACTTTTCCATGTTGTCTATTTATCACAATTAAAAAAAAAAAAAAAAAAAAAAAGGCGGCCGCACCGAGTGAAGTGGCGGGCCGCTTGTGGGCCCCGATCCGCCGGTTGCCTACCAACTATGAAGCCTGTAAACATGGCATGCACATGTTGGGACTATCTATTGCATGACAATACAAAGGAATGAATACAAATTATTCGACGCACTAAAATGGGTAACTTTATTTCCAGTAAACTACTTCATGCTATTTGTTGTGATACGAGCCTCCATGGCTGAAATACATCAACTAGTCCAAGCTGCGTTTGTTGTGAAGGAACAACAAAGCACCAACAAACAACAGCCTCCTGCTCAGACTGGGCTCGGTACTGAAACGCTGTTTATAAGTATGTTCTCTATCAGTCTCTGCATGAGCGAAAACACAATTAAATGCTATTTCAACAAGCAAAATACACGTCTTCTTCCAAACAAGTTGTCTAATTATTGCCAAAATGTGTAGTATTCGTCTAAACACAGTCAAAGGAAAGCATTCAATCGACTTCTCCGAGCAGTTTGTTTTCCAGAACCAAAAAAGCTCACAGAAACCACACTGTGAACTGACTTTGGTAAGCGCTCTGCTGTTCTTTTGATATGCGAGGTGAATTTCTTGAGACCTCAGTGAATACAGGAAAGTTTGAGGCAGGGTTTTTCTGCGTCTCACAAAGAAAACAACGACAATAACAAAGTCATGGAGCACGAAAGAATGTTTAGGGACTATTTTTGCTCTGTGGTGCGGAGGAGAAAATGACCTTACCGTGCGTTTCCTCTCCAAAACAGCGTATCCAAAGCAAAAAAAAAAAAGGTCTCACCAAAGGCGACCCAACACGACGCCAAGTTCCCCCTTTCCTCAGCAAAAGCAACAGACCAGCTTAAGACACCGAGTGACATTCGATAAAAAAGGGAAAGTGTCTAAAATAAAAGGTAAACCAGCGTCCACGAAGTCGACATTTGTCCGCGTCAATGAAGCGAAAGGTTTTACACGCAACGGGCGGCTTTCTTTGTTCTTCTGCCTGCAGCTTGTTCCGTGGATATTATCACCGTTCATGTGTCCCTGACTGCTGCTGATTGGCTGCAGGCTCGGGATCAAGAAAAGGTGACTGGTGTCAAGTTACATTGAATAAGAACACGTTTTCCGACCAGGAAGATATAACACTGTGAAAATGCCGCCTCTCTTGCCACGTTTTGACTCCCATATTTAGCTGTACCTCGCATTGTACAACATATGTCCACATCTTAATTTATGTGTTCCCCTTCTCATGAAGTCGTAGCCCATTTACCTGTATCTGACTAAGACCGTGCTTTTATTTCTTTATCTCGGTGCTCTGCTTCCTGTTACACTTTTGGATAGACTTGACGCAGGGTGGCTACAACTTCATGCCTCACATACTTTTATTCTGAGTTTAATCACGAGTTGTCTGGAGATTTTGTTTCTCATTTACTTGCGCGGTCAGTGACGGATTCAGGCTTTTGGACAGGGGTGGTTCAGCCCTTATCCTTTGGTGGCATGAAGTTTGTGTGCACACAGCTGGTACAACATTAGCCCAATTCATACTCCGTTTCAAGGCTTAGTATTTACCTCTCTGACATTTCGCCTCCACTGTGAATGTCCTGGAGACGCAATGGGGGGAACGAGTTGACCCCTCTTTTACCGCTTTCCCACTAAAATTAGCGGGTACTAAACGCGGGTTTTTTCAACACCCGCTTACAATTGGCAAGTGGCTCCTTTCCCGTTGCCAGCAGACCCTGGTCTGATCGCCAACAGACGAGCTGTGTGGCTGTTTTTTTTTTTCCTCTGGTGTGTCAAGTTGATGTCATCACATTGATGACATCATCCGTGCACCAAAACACGGCCATGTAAACAATGGAAAGGAGCATGGAAGCCATGGACACTGTGGTCAACTGTTTTCGGTACTTTTGTCCCGAAATTGTTTTAAAACTCTGTGCAGACTGAATGACATTCGAGTGCTGATGATACGAAAGAGGATGGAATTTGTTGCTGAGATGGCAAAGAGTCGCGGAAGTTACAGATTGAGGGGACGGTCACGATATTATGACGTAGGCATGTTACGCCAACGTCATCCCGTAAATTAGCAGGTTCACCCGAGTGTGATGTTCCCACTGGAGCCAATCGGAGGCAAGCCGATAAAAACCCGTGTCGCTTGCAGGGTCAGTCAACCCTGGTCTAAATGCTGATTAGACCCTTTCCCACTGCCGACAATTGTTACCGGGTTTAAATGGGTTTTTTGGCCAGTGGGAAAGGGGTAATAGTTACATCAGAGAAAGTAACAGAGGCGTGATTTTGGAGAGAAGGAGGCATGCAGACTCAGCATCCAAGCAGTATTGCAGCATGAATTGACACAGATTTCACAGCCTCGGGGACTCAATATGATTGTTTCTGGATGTACGAGGTATGTCAGAAAAGTTCCAGGACTGGTGTCACAAAAGATTTATTTAGAATCCAAACTACAAAATTAAAATTTTCCCCCTCGAAGTTATCCCCCAGGAGTCTAATGCACTTTTGGTAATGCACCTATACCTATCCTTCTCTGCCACGCTTTCATGAACTCCTGTAAGGATTCTTCCGGTGTCCTCTGCAGCTCCGTCCTCACGGCCTTTTTGATGTCGTCCATGTCTTCAAAACAGGTCCCCTTGATGACCCCCTTGAGCTTGGGGAAGAGGAAAAAAAATCACACGAATCCAGGTCGGGTGAGTAGGGAGGTTGCTCCAGCACAGCGATGTTCTTCTCGACCAGGAACTGTCGGATGCTCAGGGAATTGTGAGCAGGCACGTTGTCATGGTGAAGCAGCCACAACTTGTCCTGCCACATCTCTCGCCTCTTCTCGCGCACTGAACGAAGCGAACGCCGCAGTATCTCTTTGTAGACATGCTGGGAGTACTTTGAAGGGGAAAACTCTTAATTCAAAGTTTGAGTTTGAAATAAATCTTTTGGGACACCAGTTTTGGAACTTTTCTGACACACCTCATATATATATATGTAGCAAAACCCTGTTGCACTTTTGTGTAAAAGTACTGTGATTTGGGCTATAGATAATGTAGCGTCACTTATTCTGTGTGCCTATGTCCACATGTAGGCGGGTATTTAAAAAAACTCAGCCTGATTTAATGTCAGTAATCAGGCAGATCCATCTGGCTGAGTTCCAATGTAAAAGGATTGCCTGCAGCCCAAAGCAGCACAGCCCAATCAGCGACCTTTAGAGCAGGAAGAGGGAGATTTTCACTTCCCTTCTGTCATGCTTTGGTAAGAGTTTGTTTTCCGAAGTGGCTTACATTTTGTCCTTTCCACCACGGCAGAAGTGCCCAGCTACTACATTATGTGATTGGCCCATAATGACTGTGATTGACGGAAGAATCGTCCAGTCACCTGCCCGATACACAACTGAAAGGCTCTGCCCTCCCCAAACACTTTCTAGGGGCTCTTTCCCAGTTTAACTAGTTAAATATAAAGGACAGTCTATCTGGTGGGTCAGGTTTGTTTTCTTCCACTGTTTTTAATATTATCCCTATCCACACAGGTGCATTCAAAGAACAATCCCTGCCAACATGAAAATGCAATAATGCATAAATGCACCATTAAATGCTGTTTATTACCTTGTAGCTAAGAGGAGGGGTTACAGGGCAAGGAGCAGACTTTGACAACAGTCATGGTGTCTGCCTGCAATGAATGCAAAACAAAAAGATAGTTGGAGGCTGTATAGCTATTCCATAAAAAACCCAGCAAGTAGGAAATGGAGCGCTTTAATGGGAATTTTCTTTAAAGAGGCATATTTGGCTTATTTGAATTAAGGAGCCTTTCCAAACAAACGCTGCATTCCACAAGATTAGGTTAGTTATCTGTTAACTACCATTTATTTTTTTTTATTTATAAACAAAGGAAGATGCTTGGAAGTGACACATTGAAAGGTTCAAAGCATGAGGCAGGGGAGCTTCATCATTTTCAGCTTGTTTTTCTTGCTAAATATGTGAAAATTAAAAAAAAGTAAAAATTATGGAGAGCAGCAGTTATCTGAATAATTTCTTAATTCAATTAAACTGGATTGTGTCCAGGGGGACAGATCTAAGTACATCATAGTGCATCGCCACAAAGCTAGCGAAAGTGTAGTGGGCTTTACCCAAGCCAGAGCTTGACATGATGTATTTACTATGAAAATTCTGCAAAATTAAAATTTAGCTCATCTTGCAGGTCATCACCCTGAGTTAAAAGTAGTGGAACAGCATCCAGTAATGATACTGACTGCTGGCCAAAGTACACCCACAGTTTTACCCCAACTCTCAGTCAACTCCATATAAGCACATATAATTACTAAATGTATTGCCTGTTTCATTTCCAAAGACTTTCACCTCTAAAGCATTGTAGATAATGAGGACTTTAGATTCAAGAGACTGCTTGTGAAACCTTCTCTAAACCCAAAAGCTTCATAATCTTTGACACATTTTACTTTTGAGGTTTGAAACCATTTTCAGAGCTGTCTGTCAATGTCTAGCTCAAAACAGATTGTAGTAATTCTTAATACAGTAACAAAAAAGGCTTGGATTGAGAGCTGCAATTCGGTCTAAATCGAAGCACAAATGGGCCTGATGAGAAAGGCTGTCTTGGTAGGACTCCTGGAAGCCCAATGAAACTGGAGATTGACTATGTGCAGTCTGCTTTGTATTGTCGTGGCAGAAAGTCATCAGCTAGTGCTGACAGAGTGAGGAAATGGTCTCCTTGGGATGACTTCTCCTTGGGACATCCACTCTGTGGCCTGTCTTTGACAATCACTGTAATATGGAACTTGGCCTTCAGTTTGGAGATGGTTCTAGGGTCCTGTCCTCACGAAGATGAAAACATTTTCTTATTGAAAACATTATCTGTAAAGATGGAATTGTTTCAGTTCACGTGTCCATCCACACGAAAAAGCTGTTGTACATATGCCAGGCCTGTAAGTGGTGTTGTAACGCTGCTGCAGACAGACTCCAAAACCAGAGAAGAAGACATGGAGCATACGAGAAATGTGAAATGTAGAAATGTAAACAAACACTGGCGTCTGCTGTTCCCCGTGTCCCCTTGTTGCTCACCGTGGTTGTAGAGGAGCAGAAGATTTTGCTGTTAAAGTCATAACAAGCTTAGTAGCTTCTGCAGCACCAATGTGACACCTTATTCTGCCATTGTTTCTTTTGTTGTCAGGGTTCCTGCATGGGTTTTAAGGGAGAGGTGAGTCTATGATGTCATAGTTTCTGGAATCATCCTTATTCCTTGTCCACATGGACACGCTCAACCAGTATTTTCAGATTTATCCACTCTTTGACCCGTTCTGAAAGATGTGCGTTTTCAGGCACCTGAAACGCCGTTTCTGTGTTGATGAAACGCCTTAAAGCAGCACTGCAGATCTTTTGAGCCTTCAAATATTCTCTCCAAAGCCTGTTCAGTGGAGCTCGGCGCTGTAACAGAGAAAATGGCCCCCGCCCCCTTCCCCCCACAGCGCTTCCCTGCTCTGTTTAGGGGCTATGTAACTTTTGCTTCCGTGACAGGGACACATATCGCAAGATGCTGCGAGAAGTGCAAACTGCTTTACGGCACTATGCGAGATTTGGCTTCCAGCTAAAGAAGCCGGTGTTTTGCATGTAGTAGTAGCAGCCATGGCATCCGCAAAGCGTGTGAGGAGGACTCTTTCTCCAGATTCAAGGGCCAAAAAGAGACTATCGGACAACGCAAGGAACAAAACTAGAATTAACATTGGAGCCCACTTTGCTCGGTGGCGAGAGCGTCGGGAGATGGAAAATTGCAAGACGGACGCCGAGCTTGCAAAGTTACTGCTGGAGAGGTAATTTATGTTTTTGTCGGGTTTTCCCCCGTTCAACACTTGGTTTCAGTTGGTGGTTGCTCCATAGCATTGCATGCTTTGTGTAACTTGGTGGACGTTGTTTTGTCACTAAATGCTACCAGCGGTTATTTGCCGGCGAGTTTCTCAGATTGCTGGAGATATTCATGGCTCCGTGACGCTCGGTCATTCACTATTTCTTCTGTGTCTTCGGACGTCCTGTCGACTCGCTTCCCCCGGCTCTGTATGTCAATAAATGCACGTTGCTGTGAGGCGCTGTGTTACGACAGTGCAATTACACCCAACGACCAGAGCGGCCTCTCGAGAGCAGACAAACCTGAATCTTACATAGTGGGGCTTTAACGGTTAAAAACTTTTGCAGATTCACCTAAATTCTTTTCCATGTGGATGGCCACTGGGGCGCACTCAAATAATGCTGCATCTTGGTTTTGCAGAGCACCACCGTTAAGGTGCTCTATCACAAGTCCTATCCAGAAGAGTTAAATTTCGGATTCTTTGAGCAGACACCAACTGATCACTGTAGCAGGACACATGCCCACAGGTGCTGACAGTCAGGCACCTGGAGGTACCAGAAGCTCAAAACAAGAGTCAATAGCAACAGCAAGAGAAGCTGTTTGACATTGGCAGAGAAAATTTGGCAAATTTTTCATTGACACAACCCACACACTCAGCTCTGTTGCACCATTTATATCAGGCTTTATAAGATTCAATGCAAGAAGTATTGTTACAACAAAGAAATAATGTACCAAACACTAATTTCCTTACTTTTTGTGCTACGTTTCGTTCTAGCCTAATTTCTACTTTCAGGAAAGGCTAGACTCAAGCCCTTTGTCTGGCATTGATCTTCATGCTCAGTTTAGATGATGCTCTCCTGGCTCGAGACACAGATTTGGAACTTCACAGTCTAAGCATTCTTTTTAATACATCTAACCATCTCGCTGTCACCACAGACAGTAAGATGTCTGTTATTCATGAAGTCAGAGCGCTGATCTTTGGAGACAGAGACAGTTTCCACTGAACATGACTCAGGGCTGCATGCTGTGTATGCATGAGTGAGAATGTGTGCATGCATAACACAGATTTGATGTTGTGTAAGAGCCAGATTTGTGCATATTTATTGTCTGTGAATGTGCAAGTTAAGATGCATGTGTCTGTTTGTTCCTCTGTGCTTTTAGTTCAGACTTCAGAGAAAGCTGTCTGGGCTGTTCTCACCAAGTTTTTCAGCAGACACTTTGCATCAGATGTTTTTACTCCCTGCCTTTCATTATGTTGTCTGCCTCACTTCCCATTGCATCTAACCCTGTATTTCTCTCTCTCAATTTCCCCATTGGCTGCCTGTCCCATCCAGTCCTCACGTGTCACTTCTTCATCCTGTGCGTGGGCCTCCATCTCCCCCCTGAACTGTTTGAAAGAGGGTCATAATTGGATGGTGGACTGACAGTCAAACAATGTCAGTGAATCTCTATGAGGGTTCCAGCTTGTTAGAAAATAAAGGAGTGTACTTTGTCTCAACTTGGCTGAACTTCCCTTCACTTTCCCCCCATATGTACGTGGTTTGTTTATGTGTGTGTGTGCCACAGAGGGATGTCCCTAAATTCAGCCCTGAGGCAGTGTGCTTCTCACAGCATTGCACAGCGGGTGTGAAGTTCAAACAAAACTGAAGTTAAGTGAGCTCTTTGTGGATTGATTTCAGTTACAGTTTTTGCTTGCTGTCACCAGATGCAGTTACAAAAATTCATACCTTTGGTCTGATTACATGGAATTTGTGTTGCACAATGTCTAATTAATTGTTTGAGGTTGGGTGTAAATATATATTTTGAGTAGGGTAGCTAGTTGGTATATCCATCGCTTCAATGCAAACTGAGATATTTGAAAACCTGGTGACAGGGATGGATGGTAACATCACAACAAATAGCAATGTTAGTTGTTAGAACATATTTTCAAGTGGTAGTGTGGTGGTTTTCTGAGTTAAATAGTAATTTAGTGGCTGAGTTATTTTATTGATGAAGTAGTGCAGTAGAGTTCTAGCAAGCTGCATTTCCTTCGGCAAAGAGAGAGAGCAGAGGTGTACAGTAGAGCAGTTGCAGAGCACTCTGTCAAAAACACGCTTTAGGATTGGGAAAAAATAAATAAATAATGGACACGCAGCGACAACAGCTTTAGCAGGCAGTGACTGTGTATTTCTTTCTGAAGTGTTGCAGCTTAATACAGACAAAAAAGGTATAGTACACATAAAAAGGTATGTTTGCTACATGTTTTTAGTACAGTATAGGCCCTCCTTCTTCCAAAGCCATCAGGTCAGCCATAACAGAGTGGTGCATGAATGAGTTCAAAGGGAGTTAGCATTAAGCACCTATCGGTTCCCAAGGCTGAAAGTATATGGGAATTTAGAATAGCTTTTTGGATAAAGACCTCAAATAATGTTCATGACATGCAATTTTGACGATTAATCTAAAATTATAAAATGCATCTGATATTGCCTGCTTTTGAATTTTAAAGCACGTTTAAAAGGATGGCTGCTCACAAACTGCCAATAAGGACTACAAAAATGGCCAGGGATGCCAATGCAAGCATTCCTCTTACACCACTCATGACCAGCTTGTTTAAGTCATTTGATTAAGAGGGAATATTCAAAGAAGAGGTCAAAACATGACATTGGAAATATTTTAACTGCTTATAAGTCAAATCACAATGTTGTTGTTCCATGCACAGCAAACTGAGAAGAGTTCAACTTCTGTTGTTGGCAAAATTTCTGCAGTTGCAGAATAAATTATACTCTGGACGGAGTCATAACCCTGAAAATTTACTCTCTGTTGAAAAAGAGTTGGTGTGAAAAACCAGTATAAAAATGATGTTTCAGTAAAACAGACTCATAGGTGTCAAAGGTAGGATTTTTAACTCGAACCAACAGATGTCACAAGCCCACATCGTGGATACTTCTGTGAAAATATTGTCCCTAAATCACTTTGAAGCTTAACATGGGGTCATGTTAGAATATCCTACATATTGTAACAATTTAGCCCTCTGGCAATGAGGATAAAATCAATGTGTCCCTCTTGAAAAAAGAAGTTGCTCTTCCTAGACTCTAGGATAGGGGTCGGCAATTAAGTTTGGCCACGGGTCAAATTTTCCCAGGTCACTTTATGTCAGGCCAGAACATAATCAGAGGTTAATATATAGAGATGATTATTAAAGAAAATGCTACCATTGTTTTCCTATAATGAAGAGTTTTAGTTGATTTTGCCTCTTCAAGCATTAAATAATGTATAAAGGAGAGAAAGAGAGAGCGCTGCGGCGATCTACACTTGGTGTCTCCATTATGCACAGAATAAGAGACAAAAGACATTAATCATATGTCATTACTGTTTATATTATGATATCTGATGAAATCTGTTTATCAACACCGCACCAACATTACTGTATGTTTCTAGACAGCAAACAGATCAGCGAACAGTTTGCTCCCATTTGATCTGCTCTCAGATAAACTAAGAAGCATAAGAACAGATGATAAGACAAAGTTTTTTCTGTCTTTTCACCTGTTCCACATTTTATTTCTCTTCTGCAGCAATCTCTAAATGGGAAAGAGCAGCTGCCTTTATGTTTATAGGAAATAAAATATACCCATATTTACTTTAATAGGGGCTCACTCAATGTGAGCTGTTGTAACTTCAGGTTCTGCATTATGGGAACAAACTTCTCCAGCATTGCGCAGCACATTTTTGGTTTCTTCATGGTTTTTGCCCCTCATCACGTCTTCCTTAAAAACTCTCTCACCACAGAAGCACTTTGGTTCATCAGATGTGCGCTGATCGGACTCATAAGTTAAAAAATCCTCCTTAATCTTCAGAAATAAAAATCTCTATCTCACTCTGTGACATGACTCTGGTGTGGAGGCTGTGCTGAGTGCCTGCAGCAGGAGGAGGCGTCAGCTGTCTGCAGTGATGCTGTGCCTGAGGCATATATGTTCGTCTGTCAATGATTGTCAAAGTTTTGTTTGTTAAGAAAAATTAGTAAATACATACATAAAAGACATTTTCCAGATCACGGTGAGGGCCAGAAATTATTACTGGTGGCCCAGGTTTGGCCTGGGGGCCACTATTTGCTGACCCTTGCTCTAGCATATAAGACAGGAACCTTTATTATAAGTTAAAGCAAAGAACTTTAAGATGTATAGTTGTTTAAATGAGTCAAAAAAATCCCCTTAATACCAAAACAACTTTGGAAAGTTAAGTGCATCAGAAGAAACTGCCAGTGAGGCAGATTGGAGAAATTTTTTTTATCCATGCACACAATGTACTGTCTGTTACCTTCTGTACGTGTGCCATATGCCTAAATGATTGTTTCTTACTCTAACAGTGTGGGTTGCAGAGGAAATCTGAAGCAAGAAGAGCAAGATTGTTTTCCTGAGTGCACAGCTTGACTGCTCACGAATCTGAACTAGTATTTCACCCTGGGCTGAATCTACAGCGGACAGTCAGCCATGTGCTGCACAGGCTGCTCTGGCTCATCTGAACTTCATGTGTTCAGCCAGGCAGTGACCTGGAGGAATCTGTCTCTCAACTGAACTGGTTGAGGTTTGAATGAAGCAGTGAAACAGTGTGGGCATCAACAATCTCCTTGTGTAATAGGATGGACACTTCATGCTGGAACTTGACTAGAGGTTTACTCAGTTACTGTGCTTTTTCAATCTCTAAGTTGCACCTAAAAAGAATTAAAGAAAGACCAGAATTTAAGAGGTACCAAGGAAGAAGTATGGACTGGGCTTGAAAGTTAACAGGGAGGTGTTATGTTTATTATATGTTGATAAAGACATACATTTGGATGTCCAAATGACAACATTTTTTTTTGTTTTTGTGTCTTGCCTTACTACCAAGTCCACGACAAGCAGATAGACACCATTCTTTTGACTCGTGCAGTAACAAGTAAGACCGCTAACTAGCTTAGCTCAAATAGCTGGAAGTCAATGGGATTTTTTAGCCTGCCTCTGCCTACAGTCATCAGATAAACTCTTCAGCAGCTCTAAACAGCCCTGTTTGCCTATTGTGACCCTTTTTTTTCTGATTTATGTTACGTTAGCTTCTACTATCACCATATTATCTTCTTCTACTCCTAAACAGAGGCTTTGCTTTATTGACCTACTGCTGCTGCGGTTTAGTGGCATTTGCAAACGAGTCGAGTCTTTCGAACAGCTCTTTTAAGTGAACAATGAGAACCGAATTGCAGTTATGAGTGAGTTGTTTGTTTGCGAGCCATTCTTAAATTTGCAGGCAATTTGCATTTAGGCGGGCAGACTGTCTGCAGCATACAGACACATATATGTGTGTACCTGTGTGTTGTGTATGTCTGCCTCGCCTTTTGTTGTTATTTCCATCTATTTCTTTGATTTATTCTCACGTAACGTTATATTTGTAATAATACATACATCGCACACTGCTCCTGTAACTAAAGGGCTAGATGGTGCTTATGTTTTAATGACTTACGTTACATTCTACCTCATATAAGAACAGCACTTTCACTCTAGCACCTTAAAATGTACTTTAAATAATATTTATGAAGACCCCATGTACTTTTAGTATTTTAGTCTGTATTATGTTGACTTATATTTTGTAGGGTAAGCTTAACCCAGCCTGTACTGATTTTATTGTAACTGTATCTGTTATTGTTTGTGGTATTGTACTGTTTTTATGTCTGTATCTTTGGTTTCATGTTTCTCTTTTATGTGTGAGACTACAGATGAAAATTAGCATTGACATATTTATGTTGGTATAGTATGAACTCCCAAGATATACGTACATTCATCAACATGCACTGCCCCTTCCAAATAAACGTTAAATAACATCTGGCCCACCTACGCCCTAAATGTGGCCCATCAGCTAGTTTAAAACATTAGAAAATCTGACATATTCTGGCATAACAGCATGAAAAACAACAAAATCTGTCAGAAAATGTAGCTCTGATTGGCTAAAAATGCTTTAGTAAAAAATTCCCTTATATGCATTTGTCTAGCAGGAATACAAATGTAAATAAAACATACTTTTATAATCAGTAAGTGTTAACTGCATGTAAAATGTAGTTGAAACTTGTTTGAATACTGTTTTAACTTATTAGATAAAGTATTTCTAAATGCAATTGAGTTAAGTATACAAAATTAAAACCAACACTTCTAATAACTAGAAAAGCACTCAGAGAGCACAGACCTCCGCCAAGCAGCTTTGGTCCACTTTGGCGAAAATGGTCCTATCTGGCAATGTTAAAGAATCCTTTAAAAAATTCCTGGATCCAGACGGTGATCCAGTTCACCCCCAAAATTTAATCAGTTCTTCCATATCCCATTTCCGACATTTCCTGAAAATTTCATCCAAATCTGTTCAGAACTTTTCAAGTTATTTTGAACACAAACAAACAGACAAACAGACAGACAGACAGATAAAAGCTGGCAAAAACATAACCTCCTTGGCGGAGGTAATAAATGCCGATAAAGTAACTTCTTATGACAGCTACATACATTAGTTCCTTTCAGTACCCTTCAGATGTGGCCCTCTGGCAGTGAAGATCATTTTAATATGGCCCGCATGGAAACCAGAGTGACCCAATCCTGAACTACATTATACAATATTCAGTGCTGCACAATGTGTTTGTTATGAATTAGGTGGTTTCAAAACCACCCATTAATTTATGCCACACTGTTTGCAGACAGGGCTGCTCCCTGTTTATAACAGCACTTCATATGGAATTACCAAAATTAATTGATGACTTGCAGGAATACTAAAACTCATGATGCAGACAGATCTGTTTTAGCTAAAAGTAAGTCTTAAGGGCTTAAAAATGTGAAAAACTTCATTGTAAGTGGAAATTGGAAAGCATGTGTCAAAGCAATGGGCTGAAGAGGAAATAGGCCAAAGCCAGACCATGACAAAGATATAAAGACTTTAATCTTACACACAACCCAAACAAAGATTAATGCCCAGATTTTCTTTTTCCTGGATTAAGGCAGAGGACAGAAAATACCGCAGCACCAGTACAGAAAGCCCGTCAGAGATGATGGAAATGGAAAAAAGCATTTAACCATCTCCCACCTCTGTCATTGTTTCTCCTCCACTCATGTTCAAGGGTAAACATGGTGTCAGTCATAAAATCTCACAGGCTCCATCAGATTTTTGTGCTGTCTTTCCACAGAGTGTCTCCAGTGATCAGTTTTAAAAGTGAAAAAAACCAACAGCCCTGAGGCTCTTTGTATTATTCCAGGAACAGTTGGCAGAATGAGTAACCTGTTTTGGTAGCACACTTCTCCCTTTCAGAGCAACACAAAGTGAAAGTGTTCAGTTTGTGACTCAGGCAGGAGCTAATGTGATGATGTGATGCTGTTGTTCAGGCCAGAGAATGAACTGTGAATTAGGTAAGTGTGTTTTTTAGTAGGATTTTGACATCATCCATCTGGAAAGCCTTTACCGACCTGTGTTCTCCTTTAGTTCGAAGAATTGACATACAGCAGATGACCTATTGTGATATTATAGCTCTGTCTAAGATACGCTGAAACAGGCTTCTTCTACTGTATGTCCCCACCTTTTGGATGGCAGCAAGATATCATCTCCAGGAACTTCTTCAGTTGAGCTGATGGAGTGCTTCATTTGGAGCAAAGCAGGTCGACACTACCACCTCCTGGCTGAAAATGGTCTTGCATAAAGCTTGTGCACATTACTCTCATACATTTTTACAGTTGTTTGATCCCATTTTTTCACTTGTCAGTATAGGGCTGACCCCGGCTATTTGATGCCCAAGATGACATTTTAGTAAGGGTCACAAATCTGCCAGCACCTTATGATCAGCAACCTTCAGAGAAATTAAGAACCAATTCCCTGTGATTTTAGAAATATGATTTTTCTGCAACATTGTACGTCATATATTTGACAAGTATCATATTTGAGATATTTACAAAACTTATGATGTGTTCCATTTGATCTTGGAGGTTGGCCTGTCCAAAATGAAATTAGATACGTCACTGGGAATGCCCCTTTAGGTAGGACCATCTACTCAGGAAGTTGGGTGGTCTCATGTCTGAAATCAGACATGAGACCACCATTAGCATTAAAACATGAATTCAACAGAAAGCCAAAAATATGAATCAACCTTTCTTTCCAACCACCCATCCATTCATCCATCCATTAATCAATCATCTCTACCAGTTTCCCTTTTGGGGTCACTGGGGGCTGGACCCTATCCCAGCTCTTCTTGGATAAGAGGTAGGATACAACCTTATATAGTCGCCAGCCAGTCATAAAGCTGACAAAAACCAGGCACTCCTTCCACTCACGCCTGCAAGAACCATTTAACCTGATGAGCATGTTTTTTGTCTGTGGGAAGAAGCCAGGGAGATGCCATGTATTACTGAAAATTTTAATCATGAGGGCCTACCTTAAATGTTATCAAGTTATATGCCCTTAAGTGTGTTTAACATGTCTCCACTGCTTGATAGAGCACTTCTCTCAAGACTAAACGTCTGTGCACCAGGACTTTTCCCTCTCCCCCTCTTTACAGTGTCTGAAGCTGGCTAACATTGCCGATCTGTCATTGTTTCAACATCAGTTTAAGGCCACTGGCTTGCAGTAGCAAGCCCAGTGCAGAGCAGACTGGTTCCATGTGGGGAAGGAGGCCTTACAGGGGCAGGAGCTCAAACAAAGTGTTTCTGACAGGGAGAGAATACAGCTGGATCAGGGGCACTGTATATGAAAACTATTTTTTTTTTTTACTTTAGTGATTGTGAACATACCCAAGCAGTCATTAAAATGAATACAAGGACAAAAGCTAAAGCAAAGTGTTGGCTCTTAAAACACACTGTACAATTAATATGATTAAGCACATTGTTTAAACGTTATTTCTATTTGTATTAGTTCATTCATTGTGATATATTGTGCTAATAACGATCTTCTTATACGCACATATATATTTATATATATATATGTATGTGTGTGTGTGTGTATGTATATATATATATATATATATATATATATATATATATATATATATATATATATATACACACACATATGTGTGTGTGTTATTACAGCCTTAACAGCCTTGTATGGACAAAAGCTTAAGCTAAGTTTTGGCTCTTAAAACACCCTGTACAATATGATTAAGCACATTGTTTAAACTTTATTTCTATTTGTATTAGTTCATCCATTGTGATATATTGTGCTAATAACGATCTTCTTATGTATATTTATGTATATATATATATATATATATATATATATATATATATATATAGGTGGGTTCGTTTTGACCACCTGGATGAGTCTTCATTGTGCTCTTGGTGTAATTTTGGTAGGCCGACCACTCCTTCGCCATTGTTTCCAGTTTTCTCCATTTGTGGATAATGGCTCTGACTGTGGCGTCCTTAAGCCTTAGAAATGGCTCTGTAACCCTTTCCAGACTGATAGAGTTCAATCACTTTGTTTCTCATTTGTTCTTGAATTTCTTTGGATCGTGGCATGATGTGTTTCTTTTCGAGTTCTTGCAGCCTACTTCACTTTGTCAGACAGATTCTATTTAAGTGATTTCTTATTTCAACAGGTCTGGCAGTAATCAGGTCTGGGTGTGGTCAGGGAAATTGAACTCAGCTTTCAAAAAAAAAGTGGTCAATCACAGTTAACTCATGATTTAACAAGGGGGGTAATTACTTTTTCACATAGGGTCATGTAGATTTGGAGAGCTTTTTTCCCTTAATAAATAAAATCATCATTTAAAAACTGCATTTTGTGTTTACTCAGGTTATCTTTGTCTAATGTTAAAATTTGTGCGATGATCTGAAACATTTAAGGGTGACAAATATGCAAAAAAGTAAGAAATAAGGAAGGGGGCAAATACTTTTTCATGGCAATGTATTCACCAAATGGCCACCTTGTCAGTGGCTAGAATGGAGTTGGCCCTCTTTTGCACTCAAAACTGCAATAATTCTATTTTGCATGGATTTAAAGTGCCTCAGCAGTCAATACTTGGCCTAGTTCACATTTCCAGTTTTTTATTCAACTTCATTCAAATCTTTGCTAAGTGGACACTCAAGACATGAGGTAAATGGTCAAACACACCAGAACATGGAACCTTTAAGTTTCAGGTAAGCCAACACAGAAATACTTGCACACTCTTTCCATTTTATTGGCTTTTTGTTATACAAAAACAGGTATGAGAGAATGCATAGACCAAGTCCCACTCACAGCGGACTTCTCAACAACATGGAAAATTAAACAGGGCATCAGGAAAAGGCAACAAATCATTAAACAGATAAAAACAACACTGTTTGCAGCTATTCTTCTATTCTGAGTGCATACATACTTTCATGGTCTCTTACTCTCATAGACTCAACTGAGAATGATCGACTGTCATTTAAGCACACGAGAAACACAGACACACACATACACATACTTACTGGCACACAATGCAAACACGTTGGTGCAAAAGAATCATCACGGGATGTAAAGAACAATGCATCATATGAAACAAGTAAGAGATGCATATAAACATATGCTTAACAGGTGGATTTACCTGAATAAAGGAAGTATCTATGTTATGTTTTTTTTTAGGTGAAATGACCCTTTAACCAGGTTGGAACAATCAGCTGACACTACATGCACAGACCGTCCACCTGTCCTAGTTTGAAACCCATGGAAGTCTAGCCAGTAGAATGACTCAAATGTCCAAATACAGTGTGTAAATAGTGCATGATGTTGGTACTGTGTGGAACTCTTTCTTTCTTTTTTTAAATGCTGCTGAACTAAAGCTGCTGTAAAACTAAAGAAGTGTTCACACTGAGGATCTCTTACAAACTCCAGCTGAGAAAAGGCATCTGAAGCTATGAGGTCGACAAACTGTAACATCTAAAGTACAACCTCTGAAGCCTTCACGAGTGAGCAAAGTTAAGCTACATATTGCCCAAACTGCACTTCTCAGCGACTGCTTCACTCAAGCTCTGACCTAGTTTGCAGTGAAGTGTTTGTTATCAATGTGAGATAAGAACTTTGCAACATATAGACAACTGCTTCTGCGGTGAGATGATCACGTGTTTTCATGGTGGGTAAACCAGTGGTTCTCAGCTGGGGGGTCTAGACCAGAGACTGTAGAAAGTATTGGACAAACCAGAGTGATGTCAGCTGTTTGGATACTGGGGGGGTGGGGGGTGGGGGGGGGTGGGGGGGGGGGGTGTTGAGTCCAATCTACAGCAGCCACCATGTTGGTAACGCTGTCACAGACAAAGACACAAAGTCTGAAGTGAATCTTAAGCCTACAAACAATAGTGCTGGCAGTTGCTCCGACCTCTTCCTGCTCTAAAGGAAGCTGACTGGGCTGTCCAGCTTTGGGCCCATCAACCATCTTTGCAAACTGGAGCTTGGCAAGATAGGATCAGGCTGATCCATCTGCACTGCAAGGTTAATGATTCACTCCTGCTATATATATATATATATATGAACTATATTGGTGCCCAAGAATTGGTTGCACAGCTGTTTTAAGAAAAGATGTGTAGTCTCATTGTGACCTCTACCACGGAGGTTCAGTTTTTGCCTACATCTGTCTGTTTGTCCTTCTGTTTCTTAACGTTTTTGAGACACCTTAAAACCTTAAGAACTGATTTTGATGAGACTCCTAGGTTGTTCATAACACAAGGATGGGATTCGGCTTTGGTGGTGATCGAAATGTGGAACTAGGATCCTTGTTGAAATTGTGAGATCGATCAGTTTCTGACATTTTTGCTAATCACTCAGCTAATAATGTCAGTAATGCTTTGAAGACATTCATGCAGATGTACGTGGTGTGGGTCTGTGACAAACCACAGTCAAGTCTGGATCTGGATTAAAGATCAAATCCAATCTTAATGCCAGACCTCAGTCTGGATCAGGGGCACATGCACATTCAGCTGGATGGCCACTGACTGTAAATGCCTTGGTGGGGGTTTATGCTATGAGCACATTCAGTTGAGGATGTCCATATCAGACCACACACACAGCCCTGTGTCAGTTAAGGGCAACACAACCCTAGAGCCAAGGTTATTGCAAAGATTCAACATAGAAGTATAAATAAGACAGGATACTTGTCTGTCCAGGGCCTCTGTAATGGTTGCCATTTTTAACTTTTTCCCTAAGTGTCTTTGTTCAAGCAGTCGGTATGATTTGTTCCATCTTAAGTCCAAAGCTTGACATTTTTGAGAATACATGAAAGTGGTTGAAAAGTGTAAATTCCTGATTGAGGAGGTGGTTATGGACCAGAGAACAAAACAGATGAGAACCACTGGGCTGACCCATGCCCTGTAGATCTGCACTTTGAAGGGAAATTGCATGCAGTTGTTGACAAGCTAGGTTTTTGTGGGAAAGTTGCCTTCATGGTTTGTTAAATAAATGAGGTGAATACTGAACACTGCTGTTGTCTGATGATCTTACTGAAACATAACAGGCTACAGATATACATATACTAGCAGAGGGAGAGAACCTTCCTATTCAAAGACAAAGACATCCAAGAGTACAAAATAAAACAGGAAAACAGGTTGTTTAAACAGGTTGAAATGCAACACAACAGCAGGAGGGAACCAACAAAAGAATCACATTTTTGTTTCTGTCACTGATCTGCATTTTTTAATGTGCGCTTCATGAGAGCATAATCCTGGAAGTTTCCTTCACACTGAACTGTTCAAGTTTCCAGATTATACTCGTGAGGATTGTCCTCGCCTAAACTAACCTGGATTCTCCATCAGAGGGTTAAAAACAGAGATGAGGATTTTAGAGACATTAAAAAGTGCTTAAAGAACGACAGCTTTGTTGAGACAAGGTAACAACTAACAGGAATCCTCTCTCCTCGACAGAGGATGAACTACATGTTTGTATTCTTCTGTTACAGGGCAGACGAACGCAGCACAATCACGTCTTGTAGGTATTTTTTATATATCTATCAATATATCTGTTAGTTAAAATTAGTTCTTTACTTTCAATTCACAACCTCGGTCAGTGTTATACAGAGTTTCTTCTTCTTTATATACATTCCAGTAGTTAAAGTTGTGGATTATTCTCTGGTTTAGTTTAGGGATTGAGATTAGTGATAACCTTTCATCCACACAGTTAACACAAACACCAAAAGGTTGAATTGGATATACTTATCAAGAACAAGTTAGCAGATATCACTCCTTTAGATCTGAGGTGTTAATGCATTTACATTCCTGCATTAAATGGATATTCTGAGGAAAGCTGAAAACCTCGAAGTCACTGTGTTTATGTTCAGGATATGTCTAAAGGTTCACTACTATGGGCACCAGGGGCCTGTTTCAAAGAGGAAGTTCAACAAACTCTGAGTCTAACCCTGAACTCTGAGTTAAAGTGTAGACGGTGAAATTCTGAGTTTGCAGTCTCATAAGAGCTGACTTGAGTTACCTGAACTAGCTGAGTAGTTTCACTCCGAGTTCAGCCCTGTACAGCCTTCATTAATGGAGCATCAACACAACAGTTCACCATGATGAGAGGTGGCATCAGGTCCTCATAAGGGGAGTATGATGGAATGAGCGCAAAACAGAAAACTAAACAGACAAGATTTAGAGCTTCAGTCATAAATTACAAAAATAAAAATGTGATTATAGGCTTTTTATTAAAGCCATTAATTTACAGCATTCAAGTATAAAGCTGTGATCTTAATTCACTGTTCGATCTGTTATTTTACAATATAATATACAGTCTATTCATATACAGTATTCTTTTTGCTTCTGTATAAATAATCCACACTCGGTTTGATCGTTTTCCACCAGGATCAAAGCTGCTCCGGAGGCAATAAGGTTTTAATTTGAGCTTATAGCAATAACACGTCAAGTATTTCAACAAAAGACATTCAGAATAGATTACCTAATGATCACTTATGAAAATCGTCGCCCTAACAGGCTTACTCCGTCATTGGACAGAAGAAAATTGCTGCTGGAGTCGGTGAGTATTCTTTGATCATACTGATTACAGGTCGTGGAAGGTAAAGTCCAGTGGACCTACATTTTATTTTCATATGAATATATTTTGTTGTAAAAGTAGGTAAATTAAAAGAAACTGGAAAATCAGATACTCAAAGGACCACATTAATATTGACAACATTGAAGAATGTAAATAACTTCCAGTTGCTATTTAAACATACATTAGCTTTATTTAAAACATAATTCTGATGTTACTCACATAAATGTCATCTACACATATACTGATTAGTCCATTAAGAAGGCCTTATAAAATTTTATTTGATGACTCGCAGCAGAAAAACACAGCAACTAACGCAGCTCCTTGATAAAAGGATGTGTCTGACAAAAAGACTGGCACATGTTGTTTGTAGGCTGATTTGCATAAGTTAAATATATTTGAGTTTCTTGTTGAGAAACAGCAAATAACACTGAAATGACTAAGACTGATGAACAAATACAGAAATTATGTTGTGTGTTTGTGTCCACAGGAGGGAGAAGACAGAGAGAAACTCTGAGTTCTTTCAATAAACCTGCAAAGGTCAGATTCAAAGAATCAGGGTGTTTTCACACAAGGCCTCATTGTGTCGTAACAGGCCTGGGCATGACTGCTCCCCCTTCACTCTACTCCGGTTGCCTGCTTTCACAATGGTAAACTGTCCTGTGCCCAGGCACCTTTCTTAAATGTATAAATTCCAATATATCAAGTGGCTGTATGCACTCAACTGATACATGTTTGTCAAAAGACAAAAGAAGTACAACCATGTCTACCACTCATTTATGTTTCTTGGGGACGTGTTATACTACTACAACAGTTGACCCTCTTCCTACTGCCACATCTACCATGCAGCTGGATAGATGAAAAAAAGCCCATGCTGCACGGATACGTAAGGAATGTAAAAAGACAGAGGATGCTTAGTATTGCCTTTATGCTCCACTTGCTGACAAATATCCCATACTCAAGCACTAGTGTTCACAGTCTCTGCTTATCATTCCAAAATTACACATGAATTGTGCCCACCTGCCCAAGAACAGAACGTTTGTGTTCGCTCTTATAAAATTAACAATATTTTGATTTAAACTGAACTCAGATCTGTGCTCCATGACCTCCCTCTCTGAAAAAGAAACCTCAAGTTTTCCTCATCTCAGGGTTAGCAGACTCAGAGTTTGCACTAAACCTGCTTTCTGAAACAGGCCTCAGAACTCGCTCAGTACCAGTGTACGACTCTAAATGTCCACATTCTTCATTATAAGGGGTCAACCAGAGCTCTTCCTCCACCCACAGCCATCGTGCATCTTAAGCTTCATCACTTTCTTCACACAAGGCACGTTCCTATCCATGTCTGCCTCCTCTCCATTTATCCCTGCTGAACAAGCCTCAAGTACTGACTTCCCCTCCCTAACTCCAGAGTTGTCAGACACTTCTTAACTTGAAATATTTGCATTCTGGTCCTCTGGAGGGATGCAGGAAAAACTGAAAGATACTTATAGATTTTTTTTAAATTGACTCTCTGCGTGACAGCAAAGCCTCAGGGTGAATGGGGCTCAAATGCAATGGGTAGTATGTATTGGAATTAATGTATTTCTCTCTAATTATTAGTCTTGTTAGAGGCAGAGTATACTTATCTCAGATTGTGTCTTCAGCACTCTGAATCTGAGCTTTCAGAGGCAGAAACGAACATAACCCAAGGGAGAAAAGAATGAAATAAAAATGAAAATAGGGCAACCGTTTCTGTGCCACTGCTGATCCCCAAACCAACGTGAGGAACTTTTTGATTCTCCTTCCTGTGTTGGACCCTTTGGTTATAGAACTTAACTGCCATCTTAGTTTCAACAACCGCTCTTGTCTTCAGGCAGAGGTCATGGTGCAGTCTCTGTCTACTTCTGGCGAGCAGATTGTTGTGCCGGCTGCTGTGCTCTCATTCTCTTCTTTCTGTCTCCGAACAAGGGCAGGGCAACGTTTACAGTCTCAGAGGGTGGGGCGAGGGGACTTTAACCGTTCAGGAGGTATACTACCAGCTCATAGGTGCACATCATGATCGCAGTGTTGGGAATCTGTCGCACCAGGTGGGTGGTGAGGCCACGATACAGAGCGCGGTAACCCTCCTCTTTGGGCACTGTTCTTAGAGTTTGGAAGAAGGAGTTATACTTGGTGCCCTCCTCACGTAGCCGGGTGCGAATCACTTCTGCAAAGAAAAAAAAAAAAAAAAAAGAACTGAAGGGCTAAAACTTCTAAATGATCAAAAAACACAGCCTGTTTCCCATGAGAAACTCTTACCATGAGGATAAGCAATAGATGTGGCACAGGTCTTGGAGGTGGCGGCAGCGAGCATCATGCCCACAAAGTCTGAAGCATCTCGAGAGGCCTCCTCTTCCTCCTCCATATTCTGCGGTGCCTTGGCCTCCAAGAGGCGCCGTTTGATGTTCTCATAGATCACAAAGTGGATCACAGTCTCTGAAATACCGGCATAGGATGCAGACATACCCCTATAGAAGCCTCGCAGGCCATCAGCTTTATACACTCGCCGCACGCACTCAAACGCACTCATCCTTCGCTCGCCTCGATTCCTGAAAAAAGGCAAGAAAACAAGTTAGTTAATTTTTTTAGGTCAACACTAAAGGCAATTTGAGGAACTTGAGACCTTGCCCTAGGGTCATTCCTCAAGTATAGAGACAGTCCTTGAGCAGGCTCGGGTTGCTTTCACATACAAAGTTCAGTGGTTTAGTTTTGGGGTGAAGTCGCAACACTTGTAAAAAAACTGCATTGTTGCAATTATCATTCGGTTTGGTTTCTTTTCAGATTGCACTTTGTCAGGTCGACCAAAGTCTGTTAAGTGTTGTGTAATGTAGCCATCTTCCATATGCTAGGGCTGAAGTTCTGATTTGCCCTCCGAGTATTTGTAACACTATAACTAGGGATGGGAACCAAACACAGATTCCAGTTGAGCATTGATAACTCCCTCAAGGAATCAATATCACTAGCCTTTCTACTTAACAATTCCCTTATCAGTTCCTTCCTCTTTGTTCTGCACACCCTGAAAATCAAGTTAATGCTCACATCAGAGGTAATCAGCAGACATCATAACAAAGAAGTCAAAAATGTAATCATGGCAGACATGAGACAGAGGTGGTCAGAACTGTGCCTTAATTTTCAACTTAAAGATGCTTACCACACAACGCTTTGTGGGTGTAATGACCAACAACTTACAGAAGCATTAACCTATGTGGCAATGCATTTCACAACTGAAAACCTGTGTTGGCCAACTTTTGCCAACACAGAAAATCTACGGACTGATAAGAGAACTGTTACGAATCAGACTGATAAGTGGAATCGATAATGACACTAGTATCAATCAAATCTTATTTATTCTCATCCCTAAGTATAACCCATGAATGCACAACTCAACATCAGTTTTGTGTAGCATGAGGCATTTTGGCGGTATTTTGACAAAATAAAGATAAAGCTGTATTTAGGTTGTGTCAGATCACACTGGCATATTGACTGGAGAGATGTGTTACCATATTCCGCACAGACTTGTAGACATTAATCTGTTAAGAGACCACAGGCTGGCAGTACTAACGTTAGCTACATTCTGCCTGATATTGTCTATTAATACTACGTTAGCTTGCATACTGTTGTGGTATTTGGCCAAATTCAGTCCACAATGCACTGCTCTGGTTCACCTCCCTTGTTTAGTCCTTCTTTGGCTTCACAACACTCTGGTTGGCTTGGAAGGGAATAGAGACCCTTATCTTCAAGTGGACTAGCGTTCAGTTCTTACAGATCCACAGACATTCAGAACCTGTCACATTTAAAGCTCGCATAAGAAAATGTCATCTCATTCAGCCGGTTATGTCATGTCCTCAAGGCACCCAGGCGTCAGATATTTGCTTTAAATCACACAGCACTGTGCCCACAAGAATCCATTTGTTATTCACTTCTCTGTGAGATTTGGTTTACCTGTGTAAACAGTATTGATGAGCCTTAGACAGTGATTAGCTGAATAATCTTCTGTTAGTCTCAACACATATCACAACTTAACATTTTATCATGGATGTGGATAAAATCAATGTATTATCTCCACTCTGTCAAACAAGCCGACAAGCATGGTTGAGTGAAAAGAGTCAGAAAACCACAAGTATGTTCTTAAGTGATCCTCCCTGTGCCTTTATAATACTCCTCTCTCTAGGTTTCTCATCTGTGTCTTTGTGTGTGACAGAAAAGAAAACAGAAACAGGGTAGGAATGGCAGCTCATGCTGCTCCCTGCTTTATCGCTCTGGGAGGTCAGGATGCTCAAACTGAGAAAATGGATTTAAGCTGATATTGTCACTGAGCATCATGTCGCTTGCTGTCAGGGCATGCTTTTGTCCAGAATTCTACATAAAAGAAATCTTATTTTGGTTAATAAAAGAATGAGACCTTGTATTAAAATATTTCTTCAGTTCATGAGTTGCTTTAAAAAGATTTGTAGGTGACACAATGAACATGCACTTCAACCATGGAAAGCATCCTCTCAGAGTTCAAAGCCTGAAAACAGTATCTTTTAATAAGTAAAAGAAGCTCTGCTACTGTTTTAATTTAACAGCTGCAGAGCTGTACATAGGTAAATTACACGTACAGTAACTTACAGGTAAAAAAAAACATTTTTGCTGTTGTTTTTTTTTATATAAAAGGGGGACACTGGAAAATACAGTTCCACCTTCACCTTGTTTCACAGTGATGTATTTACCTTGCATCCAGCTGTAGTCGGGTCTTTATCAGCCATATTGGATTAGTTGCCGTGATAGCTGTAAACCCTACGGAAAAATGAAGAATAATTAATTTCTGTAATTCAATTAAATGATAACCTGAGCATTAAATTTGCTGGTGGTATGATAAACTGTCCACAAACACTAATACACAACAGCACTCTACATACATGTAGGTGTTCTGTAAGCTGCTATCATGTTTACCATGAAAAAAAGAGCACATATATCTTAAAATGAAATTTACAAAAAATCATAAAAGCAGCTTAGAGAGAATACTAGCCACTAAACAGACTATCCTATGTGTGCTAAGAAGGTGGCAACTGAATGCCAAATAACTGCATGTTGTGCTAACATCCATGAGATAGATCTTAAACATTAATGAAGACCTTCTTCTGATGCAACGGCCTAGGTAGTAACACAGTATTGGAGACAGAGGCAGAGAGAGAAAGAGAAGAACCAGAGGTAAAAAGAAGCAGAGATCTGTGGTGAGTACTCACGCAGACCAAAGTTACTCCTCACAGATGCAGCTAGAGACCCCTGGTGGTGCGGGGGTCTCATGCCCTTGTGAAAGGAGAGCTATGGTAGAGTTTAAGCCTAAAACAGACACAAGCTAATGTGTAGTAAAATGACCTGCATTAAACCACTTCACTTCCAGAAGAGCCTGTTATCCCTGAGGATTTGACCCACCATAATCCAGCCTCGTGAGTTGTAATGCAGCAGAAGAGACATGTTAGAAGAACAAAACTGTGGTCTTATTTGTGGAAAAATTCCTTTGAGATAACATGAAATCATATATGCAATGAAGGCTGCTTGAACATGGGTTATATTTAAATCAGGACTGAATGGTGCGGACCAAAAAAAACAAACAAACCACTATATAATTAGCTGAAAGATGTCACATAATATTTCAAAATCATTCTTTCTGTGGAGAATCGACATATGGTTTCATAATATGAGAACTTCATGTGATTGTTTAAAAAATTATTGAGACCTTTTGATACCACTACAACAAAATCAGAAATCACAGACAGATAGTATTTGCCATTTTTTTTTGGTCTTAGCTTATCAAAAATTAAACAAACTTCAACATTGTCTGATGTCAAGGTCAGAAAACATGATTTCAGCACCATTATTAGCCCAGCTTGACAGTTGTTGGGTTTCATCTGCTGCTAAAACTGGTCATTTCATCTTGTGGAGTCTGTCATAATTTGTAATTAGGCACAGCCATGTTGTCTGCTATGCTTTCCAGCCCATTTTATGGCTCCATGTTCATCTGACACATTGGTTACAGATCCAAAATTCATGTAATCTTAGCTCTGCATATTTTTTTTTTTTAAACATTTCCTAATCTTGAAGTAGCGAAAATATTATCCAAAGTAGAGAACAAACACTGTCTTGATATCATAAAAATATCTCAACCAGTCTGGCGGCAAAACTCCACTCACAGGCACATCTGCTGCATGCTCCACTCAGCCCATGAAGTGATTAAACAGGTTCTAAAATAAAAATGGGAGGGTAAATTGAGTTTTGACAGAATACACTTTTAAATAAAATTGTTTGGGCAACTAAAAAGACTCTTGAAAAAACATCCAAACTGTTTAAAAAGCGCAAATAAAAACATATCCGGTTTGGTGGCGTTCTTTCCTCCTGTAAAGTAAACTAGTCAGCACTGTTGGCAAAAGGACACTGAGGCTGTGGCGTGTTTCAAATAGTTCCTAATCAAAGCGGCTTGGTGAAGGGAATTTAATCTGATATGAACAGTTTGTAGCGTGTGATCAACCCACGCTGTTTTTATGGCTCGTTTTTTCCCACAATTGTTTTAATTAGGCAAAACGTCTGGCACCATGTTAAGCAATGACTAGCAATGACTAGCATAAGCGTCTGTCCTGAGATCTCATCCGTGACACTGTAACACGTGTTCAGGCTCATGCCATGAACCTTACACAACCCCACATAAAGAAGAATAATGCCTTCAAGATGATTTTACATCGTTAAAACAGTGTGTGCAATCACCTTTGAGATTCAAAACTTGCACTTTATTGTGAGGAACTACGGAGGTGATGAAAGGAAAGCACTATACAACTTTGTGAGTCACGTCAATAACTAAACAACTGGTCCGCAAACCCTTTCAGAATAAAAGCATTGTGTGATAATGTGTAAAGTCTCAGCAGTAAGGAAAACAGATTGGGCTTAAACTGTGAAGTCATACAGTGTTTTATGTTATAGCCATCGATATAATGATAGACAGGGAGCAGACCTGCACTGAATAAGCCCTGACTCACTTACACAATGAAACTCTCTCACACACACACACACTCTCATTTTCTGTCTCTAGAGTGAACTACACTCCCATCATATCCATGACTAAAAAACTGCTCAGTTTAATCTACATTTTACAGAAAATATGAGCGTGTTTATTCCCAACGCTGAAGCACAACCAAAAGTGTAATTGTGATTGAAACTCAATTCAAAGCCCAGCACTACATGTTCACACACGTGTTTTACTTTGTTAAGGAATACCTAAAAATTATCCATTTGCTGTTAAGCTCTACTCTCAACTCCATATCGTTCATAAAAAGCTGGATTGAGGAGTTTTTTATTTTACAATATAAAAAATTTGAGTATTATGTTTTTCAATGGATGTGAGTTCAACCACAGCTGTTGAATGTTTTAGAAAAAATATCACGTAAGTTTGTGGTGCAGGAAGCACGGCAGCAAGAGGAATTCAGTTTTGATGTTACTAACACAAACATATCTGATCTAAACTTCGAAGTACTCCACATGCTCAGTTGCATAAACAACCTAGGAGGTGTAAAATAGATGTTGCATCAGACCTAACAGTAAAGGATTGCAGCCAGAACCTACTCACTGCCAATAAATTGTGTAATTTAAAAAGTGTGTGTGTGAGTTTTCCTTCCGTTCTTGATAAATTCAAAAAATCAATTAAAAGATATTGGGTGGTTGAGACTCTAAATCTTGTTGCAATGGTATCAAACTGGTACAAGTATTATTGACGTTTTACTGATATATAAATGCCCCCTGAATAGCTTAAATAGTCACTCAATAAGCCCAAACATTTCAAATAGATTATCTTGTGGTCAATAAGCATATTGCTTTCAGTGTCCCCTAATCTAAACTTTTCACTGAGCATTATGCCTTGCATCTTTGTTTTCTACAACATCATTTTCAACATGAACTGTATTAGTACAAACATTACAGTCTTACCCTACATTCCATGTGAGAAAATAAACATGTACCTTGAAACATCAACACATTTCCCAGCCCTAAAGTCAAAAATTAAAGCCTGACCGGTGTGGGACATTTGACCTGAATATCTAAAGTAATGGAAAGCACTGAGGTCTATTGTTAGCTGTGGCAGAAGTCTGGTCTAACCTCTGCTGCTGGTTTCATGTATCATTGCACAAGCCAGATTAACCCCACAGTGTCATCACCTCATCACCTGTCAGTTCAGCTCAGTCAGGCTCCACGATGCTGAACGTGGGGGTTGCCATTGGAGTAAAACACACCGACGAAGGCTGACCTTGGATGCGTTGCTAAAAGGTCTGAGTCACTGTCTGCTAAAAGTGGCTGTGTCAGAGTAACCCCTTCACACTGTTGGCAGACACAAAACCTGTTGCTGTGCATGAATGACCTACATCTTACAGCCTGGCACTTCCAGGTGAAGCAGCAATGAGGGAGCGAATGGCGTACCCTTGACATTCAGAGCACCAGAGAATAATGACAAAGGTAGTTAAAATTCACAACAGCATTACGACACTTTTTTACTAAGCCTGCAGAACAGTAAAAAACTGTCTTTAATAGTGTAAAATATGGTGAAGAAAATAATAGTAAGCTTTTTTTGTTTTAAACTCAGAGGCCTCATGGATTTCTGTATTTTTAAAACCCAAAAAACAAAAATGTTGGAGCATATCAATAGTGCTATCAAATCTCATGTACTCTTTGCATGAATTTATACCAAGGGCATTGAAATAAAATGCCTGATAAGTAGGAATGCAAAATATTAGCTTTTTAAATTAAAAAAAATCCAATATGCCAATATTTTCAAACTAATAATCAAAGGGAAATATCTAACAATAGCAATATTACACCCTACTGATAAGGTATCGAGTCAGTGACATTAATCCCACTTTGAATTAATTTCTTTTACATAAAGCTTACTTAATTTTATCTGTCTCTTAACGTCTCACCTTTGTTCCATCTAAACTGATGTGACGTCAAAATTAATTTTTCTGTGGTTTACGTCTTATATTTTTTAAGTAATGATCTGCCTGTTTGGTCCTTTCATCACTTATTTTACTTTCCTTGGTCTAGCTGACCCTGAGTTTACTTTTATTTCTTCTCCTTTTTTGAATTTTAGACTTTCCTCTGTTTAACATGGTTGTTAATGTTTACTTATCATTTCCTGAGGGCATGCTCTCATTTTGTCTGTAAAACACTTTGTAAACATCTGTCTGTGAAGGTGCTACATGGATAAATATATTATAATAACTATTATTATTATTTTGCACAGACATACATCCACCCCCCAGGTAATATATATCCAAGCACATTAGTCTTGTAAATAAGGTGAAAATAAATAAAGCTATGCCTCTGACTGTCTTTTGAATAATAAAAGGAAATCTCTGCTATGACTGCATGTAGTGTGTAGACAAAACCACAACAGCTGTAGCTGCTGCAGAAAAAATCATGCTTCATACACCCCAGGAGTACAAAGTACACCCACATTTTGCAGGAACTCCAGTTAACGAATCAATTATGAATCAGTAAACGAATCAATTGCAAATCCAAGTACATGTTGAAAAAAAAACTGTGCTCAAGCTGATCAGAAAACAAACAAGGTGACACATCGAGATGTTTTCAAGGTCAAGTCAGTAAAATTACCTCAAGAAAAAGAAAATCCAGATTTTAGTGAAAAAAAATGACATAATTTACTCATTGGGCTGAGAATTTTGTTCTATTTTGTGACCAAACTAAAAGAGATAAAAGATGAACCATAACCAGGAAAGGTTTCAATTTCCCACACAGTTATTTAATTCAGCTTATAGCAGCTCTATCTATTTGTTAAATGTACTGTATTGATTAAAATAAGAATCCACATCCCTAATCATTTTGGGAAGAGAACTTTTTTTTTTTTTACATATTATGTCCAAAAGAGAAGAATCTAACACAGGAAAACTGGTTGGGCAGATACTTGCTCTCTACAGCGGGGCCAAAGTCAAAGCAGCAGCAGCTGTTCAGTCCATACGTTACACAAACAGATCAAGTGTTTGTAACTCCACCATCTACTGCATATCTGCTGATATAATTACCTGCCATCCCGGCCGACATCATGTGTACCTGAGTGGAATCAGGTTCCAACACATTGTTCAGTCTCTCTTTGGCCGTGGAGTAAGCAGCAAAGTAGATCGCTCTGGTGGAGGGAAACACAGTGAGGTCAGTTTGTGGAACTTTAACACGAGACAAAAAAACACTGAGCTCCCAGTTAACATAATGCTTATTAATTATTCTAATTCAACAAGTATTCCTGTTCTCCTGACAGGTTCAGCCTAATGAGTTTTTAAACTCTGAGAGCTACCAACAGCCTCTGTAAATCAGCTCTGCTAGACAACAAGAGGATTCAATATCCCTCTAATTTGTTTCTACTGATCATGGTGATCACGAGGTTGTCAAGAGTTTTAGTGATTTAATGTTTTTCAATACCACAAACTTGAAACAATGGGATATCATTATTTTTTTAATTCAATAGCATCACACTTTCCAAAAAATGACAAGAGTCAATAACGAAGGACAGATGGAGAGACAGAAATGTTTAAACCTTTTAGTTTCTTGTCACACCATCGAATTCCTTTTGATTGCGGAAATCTGCGATCAGACACAAAAAAGTTTGGACCTTGTCGTTTGACCATGGCTCAGTTTTGTGGTTTGCCATACTTTTTCACAAGTAGAAGAATGACAGAAGATGGAGTGAGGTGTAATTGACTGCTTTGCAATATAAAAACGGCAGCTGTGGCTCTTGTATGCAGAGGTCAGCAGTATCTCCACATCACATTTTGGTCTTGGCTCAGCTGACTTGGACCCTTGACTGAAGATGATTCACAGAACTGTACCGCGTACCAGGTAGAACCAAACCAAAGTAACCAAGAAGAGTCGATGGGGGCTTGAGCACTGAGCAATCACCATAAGGAGTGGAGCAGTAGCGACATGAAAGCCTGAACAAAGCGGTCATACAGGAAAATAATACACTGTTTTAAGTAGCTTTTAGTGGATATTGAAGCTAAGCGTATGTTTATACTAGATTTGCCTAGAACATGTGCTTCAATTGAAAGATTAATCAAATAATGATGGATTTTAACAAAATAATTAGTCAACTGTATGATGCAAGATATTCACACACAAAAAAATGAAGAATTATAAACCAAAGAGATGTTAACTTTTCCACACTAACAAGCAGGAAAGTGCAGGATTTAGATTGAACACGGCTGAAGTAACATCCTTTCCTGCATCATCTGTCTCTCTGTTCTTCCCTCCATCATAGAGTGCTCCAGTTTATTTACAAGACCAAAAATGAGTTTTGTAAAGTGTCTTTATAATCTGATTCAGTTCACACTTTGCAACAGCGTCTGACAGACTCCTGACCTGTGAACTTTTGACTGTGAGCTTGACATCACCGCCGAGCCACTGATAACCATAAAATGTCCTGATTAATAACCTCAAAACATGTAGAGAGGGCAAAATTATTACTACATAAACTTTTTGGAATATTACTGATCATTCAGAGGAACTACTTTATTTAGATAAGTATTATTTTCAACTTACTCATATTACTTAAATAATAAACATAATAAATGTTACTAACAATCTGTCTAATTTTGGTACATGCCATGACCCTTTCTAGTGTGCTGTTTGAAAGGCAGAAGGAATTTAATTTGAGTGTCCTGGAAGTCAGATTTTGTTCCTGTGGTAATGGAAAGGTATTGAAATTGCCTGAGGATCATATTCAATACCCCACTAGCATATTATTGCAATTTCGTTGTCATGGCGAGATGAGTGAATGCAAAAACCACACTGAAAAAGTCTGTAATTGAACAATAATTAAATAACAATACAATAGAAAATTAGAATTTTTAAATGCAGTAAAATTGGATGTTACAATGGCCTTGCTTGTCACCCTTTGGTACTGTCAGATGAAGCACAAGCAGCCTTTAAGCTGCCTGTAAATTCATTTGTGCATGCGTAGAGGAATATATATATTTTTTAATTCAGGAAAAAAACATGTTGCAACTGTGTGTGCTGTATAAAAGGGGGAATAGAATATGCTAGGTCACTAATTTACATGCACTCTTGCAATATCTATATTTTGGTAAATTATTGCCAATCATATCTAATCACATGCTTTTCTCATACCGTGCTGGCCCTGTTATCCTGACAGCTTTCAATGACCATGCTCACACTTGAATGTAAAAGCTAAAACTAAAATCTTAATCCTTTTAAAGCAAAGTGCAGTCTTCAGGTCAGCTTTTACCCTCATTTGCAAAATGAGCTTCATCAGGCTGTTAATGATGCTGAAACTCATCAGTCTAATGACGGGATGATGTTTGTCTGAGCATTAACCTTCACTTGAACCTCATGACTCAGGAGGGAGAGTTTCATTCATTCATGTAGCTGCTAGCAAAACACTTTACACACTCTTAGCACTGGGACCTGCTTACTGCAGCATGAGAAGCTGACCACGGTCATTAGCCCCGACTCTTCCTGCTGTTACTGCATAGGGGTAATGAGGATAATGACCAGTATATGTTATTACCTAACTGCAGTCTGAAAAAGGCCTGGTTTCCCTCTTCTGTTTCCTAGTTTCAGAGAAGAACAGCTGACAGCTAAGAGCCAAGTAGTGCTTACATAAAGCTGCTGTTTCATACATCTGTGTCCTTAAAAAATGTTCAATAAACTACCTAGAAATAGTGCAAAAAGAATCCCTGCTCACATCAAAAAGGCTGAATCTGACCCCATAAGAGAAAGAATAAATCACATATATGCTTAAACTTAAGCCTGCACAGTGAAGGAGGAATAAGGGGATGTGCTATTACATTGTGCAAGACTGCAATAGCCATGTATGCTGTGACAAATCAACTCAATTAAATGAGTCCATATACACTATTTAACTATTTACTGTCAGTATTTGCACATTGTCAGGTTTGGAACATGTGCTGCCCTAAACAAAGAAAGTTGAACAGCATTAACTATTCACAGGGAAGCTGACAGGTAGCTTGAGCTTCATTTGAGCATAAAAACTATGTTAATGCATAGAAGGACTTCATATGCAAGCACCTTAAATGTAAGTAGAAAAGTACTGCTTATCAATATAAAATACTTTTTCATAACTATGCAGTAAAATTAGACCTTTGTGATATGCTTTATGTGAATGTTGGAGAGGATGCATCATACTTTCTTAGTTTTATATGCCCTTAAGTGTGTTTAAGATGTCTTTATCACATGATAGAGTACATGTATTTTCAAGGCAACAAAAGCCCACAGTATCTAGACTTCTCCCTCTCCTTCTGTCGACAGTGCTTGTAGTTCCCTGATTCAGTTGGTTCCACTGGTCCCCAAATAGCCCTATAACTTTGTCATCATACCACTGTTATGTCAGTACTTCAAGCCAAATGACTTGGGTGGAAGGCCAAGAGCGGAGCATAGACTGTAGAAAGAATGCAAAGCTGCTTAAAATAGTGCTTACCCATGCCGAGCTGACTAATTACCACAGAGTAGACCAATCGACCCATCAGAACAGACTGGGCCCATGTGGGGAAGGGGGCCTTAAAGCTGCAGAAACTCTAAAACATCATCTTAGACTCAGACTTTTAAAAAGAAGAGATTGTGAACACATTCTAGTGGTGATCAATGAAAGAGCAATTAACTGTGCAGCCAGGGTACATTTTTTTTTTTTACCTTGTACCTTTTACCCTGTATTTACCTGAATTGATGCAAAAATAGATAAATCTTTGTATAGGAGGGCTTAACAGTATTTTGTTTAAAAATTACTACTGCAGTGCGTGCACCTGAGCAATTGTCTCAATGCAGCATGCAATGTCAATTATGTGACTTAAAGTATGTTGTGCTGACAATTGTGTGCCGTTTAATGGAAACCTAAACCTGCAGTTTTCTTGTTTCCTTGACTATCAACAGTAGAAGTTTATCTGGTACCATCAGTGGACGTTCTCAGAGATCACAACGCATACAGTCTGTGTTCTCTGCTCATAACGTCTATAAGCTACAGAAGATGCTTGCAACAGATACAGAGTAATTCATAGAAAAGACATGTTAATGGAGCCTTTCAGTTGACTTTTGTTTTCTTTAGCCTTCTTTTAATGATAACTATGTGCCCTAAAGGTCCCAAGTCCTGAAAAATCTTTGCTTTTAATGTTGAGGAAGGGGTTTGTGAAACAAAAGAACATGATTTCTTTTACTTTACTCTCAGTCTACAGAGAAATGCTCTGTGCCTCTTTATAGAAACTGCTGCCTAAAACGCTGTTTTTTACTTCCTTGGGATTATTATGTCATAGATATACAGCCTCCACCCACATGTGTGTTTTATGCTTGCTAGTGGCAGACACCATGACTGTTTTGAAAGTCTGCTCCGCTGCCCATAACTTCCTCTCCCCTTCCATTAGACATCATTTGGGCAGCCAATCAAGGCAGAGGTGTTATCATAGCCTCCTGTAGTCTCCCTGCGACTCCTATCAGAGCGTTTCCAGAGGGGAGGAAAAAAGAGCTGCGTCTGACAGACAAAAACTTTCATTTTCTTAAATTTTTCCTTAAATCAAGTCCTTGATTTATAGACACCCAAGACATGATGTAAATGGTCAAAAACACCAGGACGTGGGACTTTTAAGTGAACATTTAAACGAAGAAAAATATGTTGTACTGCAGCAAACATGGATGTCCAGCCACACAACATTGTGAGTTGTTTCAAGTTATAAAGAGAATTGGAATATTCTTTTTTAAACATCACTAGAAAATGTTAATGACCTGAGCTACAACTAATACAATTGCAAGCCCATGTTTATTTGTTAAGTCCATGAAGAAATACTCTCCTTCCTCTGTGTGTAAAATGGGTCCAATGCATTGTTGCATGAAAAAGACAGCATTTCTCTGGAATGTTCCTTTAAAAAATAGCAAAATATATTGCATAGAGAAAAAAGAATCGCAACATTATTCATTCCCAATATTCTTCAGCCCAACCGGGCACTCATTCGTTTTCATTATCATAAATTTTTCACTTTTGTTCTTTTGTGTTTGTTTCTGCAACACTTCTCCCCTTCAACGCCATCACAGCTTCAGCAGATGGCTGTTCAGCATGAGTCTGGTGCTGCTAAAGATTTCCTGCCGGCCGAACAGAAGGTTTGTTCTTGGCACAGAAACTTTTACTAAATGTTGCAAAGTGCTGTTCTCATGGTGGATTCATGTCGGATCTTAATTAACAAAACAATAATATTAATAAAATCAGATTAACTAAAATTAAAGAAATGTAGAGTAAAGTTCTGAACCTCTTTGGTAGCGTGTCTTGAGATATGTTAACTGTCAATAAAGACTAATTTAATGATTCATTAATTAACTGATAGCAGAAAGGACACAGATGAAACTAGGAAGCACTGGGAGAGCACAAACCTCCGCCAAGGTAGCTCACATATTGCTGTTACATAAGCATTAGTTCCATTATAAAGTTACCATCATAATATGATTCCTTGACCCTAAAAATTCACATCTAGCACTCAGAATCATGTTGATATCATTATTAGTTAGACAGTTATTGAGCAAAAACGATCGTTCGCTAATGGCGGTTATTTGAATCACCACCAAAATCTAACCATTTTTAAGTTGGGCCATTACCAACATCTCCTGAAAGTTTCAGCAAAATCCGTCCTGTAGTTTTGCGTAATCTTGCTAACAAACAAACAAACAAACAGATAAATATACGCTGGCAAAAACATAAGCTCCTTGGCGGAGGTAATAATAAGACCAGTGATGGCTGAATTTCAAGCCCAACCTCCTCTTTCCTGACTTTTATTTTTGCATAAACATTTTTAACTGATTTGCTGACTCTAGTTACTGTTTCTCATTAAAAATAGCAATAGTGTGCCCTTACTTTAGAAATACTGCAGCAGGTGCTTCACATTAATAACTTGTTGATTTTTCTTCCAGCTCTCTTCAGGCCCAGACTGGAACTCAGAGAACTTGGAAAGTGTGAGTGTTTACACTGCCAGCATAAGAGCTTCACACAGCCCCGAAGATGATGTTTTCCAGTCTGAGGGCGGGAGGGCCTACTGAGTATTCCTGGCACAAAGCAGCCATAGAGTGAACACTGAGGCTTCAGCCTATGTGTTAAAAAGTGTCTTAAGTTTTGCTAAATTAGAGAACCAAGACCTGGGATATGAGAGCTTACAGATTATATTGTACTTCTCCTGATTAGACATGTTGGATTGTGCAACTGTTTTAAAAGCTCTACTCGCAGTGACCACCCATTGATGTGTTCACAGCGGTGTCAGGTGTCCCGTGAAACCCTGCTGTCAATGCATACAATAGCTCTATGTTACAAGTCCAGTGTTAACATGCTGGTATTCATGAGCTGACATGCATGTTGTTCAGGTAATTATGAGCATGTTAAAATGGTTTCACTCAGCCAGAAGTACTGCTGTGACATAATTACTGCAAGGGAAAAATTAAGTGGACTGACAGTATAGAGTTATGTTAAGTCTTAAAGCTACAAAATTGAATACTTTGGAGTATTGTGTTTTATATATTTTAACAGTAAGAGGAGTTTTCTCTGATAAACTGAAACAAAATAAATTATGTTAAACACCAATTTACATGACCAGGGAGTGAAAGGGCTTACACTGTTGAGGATCTTCAATGTGTTCAGAAAAAGTCCACCTTGTGCAATTTCTATGCAGCTGTGTAGCTCTTTATTATCACCTATTTTGACTCTTTGGGGTTTAAAATCCAGCAGGTAAATGTATTGTAGCTAAGCCTATGGTGATAGTTGTGAAGTACAGACTCAGACTGCGTGTTGCATCACTTGTTGCTCTACTGAAGAAGTTTCTTTTCATTAAACCTACATTCCCCAAGGTTTATTTAATTAACAGTTACCACCAATTTCATATGCAGAATGATGCAGTGAGCGAGAAAAGCCAATCTTTTTTGCACTGGCTTAAACATGGGCGCTAATCCATGGGGGGACACAAGGGTCGTGTCCCCCCCTTCCATAAAGTTGTCCCCCCCAAAATCCTGTTGTGAACACAAATAAGTTTTCTGTAATAGCATAGTAACGTTTGTTGACGGTACAATACAAGTCATGCTACTTAAAAACTAACTGTCGGAAAATCTGAACAATTGAAAGATTACAAGCCCCCCTTCCCACGATCCTCGCAGTGGTTTGGTCCAACCATTTCTCCTGGCTCGCCTGCTGCCGCACACACATGCACAGACAGAGCACTGCTGCTGAGGACCATGAGTAAGTAAGTATATTAAAACACTGAACAGTTAATAAGTTACAGTATCAATCATTCCACTTGTTCAACAAGCACACTCAGAACATGAAAAGCAACATTTCAGCTCCTTTGTCTGAAGTCTGCCGGCATGTTTTAAATCAACACAGCACAGTACTTAGGCTAATTAACAGGGTGTTAACTGTTCAGCTGAAATGAAATTTGCACTGTAGCACAACTGTTCATCTTGGTTTACAATGAATCTGTGAATTGTCCTGAGTTTGTCACTGCTGCTGCAAACAGCCTCTGCTCTGCCTGTAGACAGACTGTGACAGTCAACAGTCTGACATCCTCATCCTCTCATTTATGACACAAATATTACACTGTTTTAGATGTCTCTAATGAGTTATTATTGTCCAGATTTATGAATTCATTTATGCAGGCTACTATTACTTTGAGTTTGATGTTCTATTATAGATTTATTGATTTAAAAAGAAAGTAGTTATAACTTTGACTTAGATGTTCACTTGAACAGATCCACCTTCTAGTGACATTCTGACTGTTCATGTCCACTCCTTATTATCCTCCAGTTAAATCACCACTCCTGATATCAATTTTCAAGTCAGATGCTTTCATCGTGGATATTTAGTTCATGCTGTGGAGTTGTAGCCTACACATTCATGCAAAAACATTTGTCACCAACTAAAGGAAAATTAAATCATGTCTAACTATTACGTGAGTTGAAATGGCAGAGAAAAGAAATTTTAGTTGCACGTTATGATTGTGTAAAAGTTTGTGTATTTTTAAGTTTTGTGAGGTATTCAGATTTTGTTTTGTTGCTGCTTGTTGACAGTTTGACAAAATCATATTTTTGAAGCATAGTTTGGTTATTCAGTAAAGTAATTCTTCTAGTTTTAGAACACTACTGATGTAGTGTTTATGGTGAGCAAGGAAATTCTGTTAGGTCACATGTGGTGTAATGGACAAATACTACCCAATACCAGTCTTTGAATTGCTGGTTTAGCACAAACAAACCTGTAGACAGGTAGGAAATGGACTTATAAGGAACAATGACATAATTACAGTCATTGTTTAATACCACTATGTAAGACATTTGAGAAAGTATCAGACAACACAGCAAAAAATATAGCATTCATTTTTAAGTCCCCCCGCAAGAATTACTCTCTGAAATTTCTACTGTTTTTTGTCCCAACCAACATTGAAGAGGGATTTTCGCCCCTGAGCATAAAGGACCCTACTAATCTTTACACTGAAAAAATACATATCAATACTGAGTGTTATACGCCTGATTTAACTGTGTTCATCTTATCTTGACAGAGGAAGCAGTTAGCTGCAAAAATGTAAAATACTGAAAAAATATTTTTATAAAATCTAGTTCAAAAGTTTTATGGTTTAGCTAGTAAAGATATTCACTGTTTAAATATGGCTGTTTAACTTTAAAGTTTAGCTTTTATTTCTAAAGAAAAAAAATCATCTAACATTGCTGTGTTTTTTTTTTTGTTTTTTTTTTTGCTGAGGGACAATTGTTCAAACACTTCAGATAATATGCAGTTTAATCAAAGCCAAAAAGATGTTGTTCCTTATATTAAGACAACAGTTTTAGCCCGACAGCACTACGAGCACACGCTGCTAAGACTGTAATTAAGAATACAAATACATGTAACAGCTTACCTGGAGGGTGCCACGCCGACCAAGTTTGGCCCCAAACCCCTGAATAGTGAACGAGGTCCTTCTTTCTCCAATATTAACCTTAATGTAAAAACAGAAAAACAATTATTATTTCTCTACTTACAAGATGACTTGTTTGCTCAAGGAGAACACTTCCACCAACAGGGTGCATTACCGACCCGTGCAGTCATTTTTACAGAATCCTTGTTAAGTGAGTTCCATCAAGTTCAAGGGACCCAAGTTTGTTTTCGGATTTTCAATGTTAAACTATGTGAGTCGAATTAAACCTCTCTAGAGGATTGAGTGATATTTAAAGGAACACTATACAAAAACAAAAATAATAGGAATGTTTGATATTGGCTATAAATGTGCCGATATTTCCAGACTCATTATCGTTGATACGTATATCGACACTGATATATTATGGAAAGAGCACAAAGGCCCAACTTAACTAAAATTGACCTGGTCCTTTTGTAGTGTCCGTCTACTTGCATTAGAAACACATGTGAAGCAGGAAACACAACATTTGATTCTTTACTAAATAGAGCTGTGCATCTTCACCAGTGTCATGATTTGATTCGATTGCAACTATCAGGTTAACGATTCAATTCGACTTCAATTCAATATCATGATACATCACAGTGGGTAGTGTCTTTGATTTTCCATCTTACTGAAACTGATACCAGGCTTCTTTCAAGATAAAAAATGCTAGCAGTCAGAAAAATATGAACTCCTTTTCTTGAAAATTATAAACTTGTTTATATACTTGTTTTTTCACCACAGAACAAAACTGATACTGCAGTCTAGCAGCAGCCTCTGAAGCATTAAACGATGAATGACTGTCTCTGCATCAATGCATCTTCATCTACGTCCACATCACAACGCATTGATTAAAATGTTCTGTTTGACACCCCTATTACAAAATGTTTTTATTTTTATTTATAAAAGTGGACATTCAGTGAAGATGGGGTACACCATTGTGGTACATTTGTATATTCTGCCAGTATTACAGTCAACATATGGGGTATTTATGGACAATTTTTATGGCTAAAATATCAGCTGTAAATACTGGCAAAAAAATTCATCTGTCGATATTGTTCATCATATTTTTAGGAAATTATCAGCCTATATCACTGCAATCATACTGTATATACCTACAAAATAAAAAATATCAGACTATAAGGTGAACAGTATGTTCGGGTTAGAGGTTAGCTTAGAGTGCCTGATGAACATAAGACACGTTTTCACAGTTATCTAGTTGTTGCTGAAAGACAGAAGAAAAAGTAGAAGCTTTGTGGTTCGCTTCATGTGCACATTTAAAGACGACTTCTCAGCATAAACTCTTTTGTATGGCAAAAAGGCAAAGACTAAACTCATCAAATAAAAGATTGTATTGTGCCAAAAAAGGAAAAAACTGTTAGAAATTTCTTTGAAGTGTGTTGCTTCTCAGATGATTAATTCTGTAGAGGAAATTTCACATCTGAAGTTAAGGTCTCACTTGCCAATTTGAAGTCCATTCAAATTAATCAAAAATAAAAACGGTGCAATCACAAGTCCCGTTGATAATAAAGCAGTTCGCTGAAGAGCGTGGCAACCTGAAAAATGATGTAAGACTGCTTTTAAGAGTAGAAATGTATCGCTGTGTACCAAAAGTGTCCTCCATATGTCCACTTTGAGGTCAAACAAACAACATGACCAAATCGCAGAACTTTAGGCGGAAAAAGATGAGTTTGTAAAAAAATTCCATCAACATTTCAACTCACAATAAAGCTCAAGTTGCATATTTTTTGGCAAATCTGCATGCCTTTTCAGATATAGTTCAATTCCTTGTTGCCATTAAAATCCTGCCATAAAAGCACTGGTGACTCTCATGCATCATCAGGGTGCGATGGAATGGAAACAGCAGTCTCCCTGGCACGGTGAGCATGACTTTCTGTCAACAGAATATAACTCTCCGTCTTTTGTCTTGTCACTGCACAAATACATTTTGCCTTTTTAACAGCCTATCAAAATCAGCTAATGTCCTAATATAAGGCGCAGGCAAAAGTCAAATTTATGACAAAGTCTAAAGTGAGGCCCACAGTTTATTACTGAAAATACTGATACTTACAGCTATCTCACTTAGATGTATATGACAGGGCGGAAATACTGATGCATCAATATATCGTCCCTTCTAAATGATGATGCCAGGAAATGAACCAAAAACTGCCAAAGGACCTTTTTTAATTTGGCTGGAGCACTGTCTGTATTCAACAGCAGTCTTGTTTGATTTACATCTAAAAATTATGCTGCCAGCCTACAGGAAAAGGTTTTCCTCTGCCACAGTGAGTTTGATTTTATTTAAATGTAACTTAATTCAGTGAAGCTGACACATGACATGGTGCCATCAAACTCACTTTATGAGCAGCTTTGAGCATAACAGAGACCATTCTGAGCATTTCCATTCCTTGTGAAACAGGCTGTATTTCCTTAAACATCTTGACTGGCCATGTATCAAAATCTGAGAGGCATTAATCCATGAGGAAATGACTAAAATCTAAAAAAGGCTCCTGTTCTTGAGAAATCAAAAACCGACGCAGATCTCCCACAAATAAAGTCAAAAAGCTGGGTTTGTGATGACATTTCCTGTTTGGCCAAAGAACTGATTTGTGCTCTGTGTTCAGACTGAGGAGCTGTGTTACAGGGAGTGGTTGGCCTTCCCACAAGGGAACATTGGCCAGACCAAACATCACAAGCAACAACACTGGGCTTACTGAGAAAAGACTCTGAAGGCAAAAGTCTGGGAAAGTAGGCAGGAAGAGTAAATGAGAGTACAGATCTCAAAAGAGCAAAACATTTTAAATTTCATCTTAAACTCCCAGTGTTTGAGGTGTCAGGTCAGATAGTTGTACATAGATCGTACATGGATACTGAATCAGTGAGGGCAGTAGTGCTGAGTTGGGGCCGATGTCTGAATTTAGACTGATCATCTCACCTGATTGTTTGCACTTTTTTTCTTTAATAAAGCTAGTTTGACTTTGTTAAAACAAATTAAATAAGAACATCTTGTTACTTTTAGGGATGGGAATCGAAAATCCAGTTCAGAATCGTTAACAACCCCCTCAAGGAATCGATATTAATTGTCATTTTGCTTGTCAATTCCTTCCACTTTGTTTTGCATGCCAAATCAAGGACGTCTTCTTCTCATTAGATGTAGTCAGTAACAATGATAACAAAGAAAGCAAAAAGTGAAAACGTGGCTGACAGCAGGCAGAAGTGGTCCAAATTGTGGCTTACTCTTTGACAAAAACACTCACGTTTAGAGATGGTGAAAACACCAACAACTTACAGAAGCATTCACGGGGACAGCTCTGAATATCAACAGTGACATGAGTTTGCCATCATGGTCACTGAAAATATACAGGTCAACTTTTCCCAAACCTAAAACCCTAAGGAATCAATAACGGAATTGTTAAAGAATCGAATAAGAGGAACTGATAATGGCATTGGCATCAATAAAGTCTTATCAATTTGATTTGATTTTCGGGTTGAAGCTCAGAATTGACAAATACTCATTATTTTAAATATCTGATTGGGATCAGGGTACAAAAAGCTGAACATCCCTAATGAGAAATGGTGTTTTGAACTCCAGGTCCGAATTAAAATGTCATATAACCAGGGTATCTCAGTATTGTGAGGAGTTTAATCAGTAGCTGGCTAAAAAGTTGTTGAACTTAGTTTGGCTGAGGGGTTCCCTCCCTCTGTTGTGTCCTCTCCTTTGCTCTTTAGTGTTTGGCTAAAGGAGGGTTGAGATCTTTCAGGCACACTTTGAGTAAACAGCTGAACACAGACCAGCAAGGAAGAATTTTTTTTTGCAACTGACAGTCGGCAATATACTTTAAACACAAATGTTGGGAGCATCAGTAAGGACAAGCATTCAGCTACAAATACTCTCTCTTATAATCTAAAAATGTCTTATAGATGCCATTGGAGGTTTCTTTATACCATAAGACAAATAAATAAATTGTACAGGTTTAACTAAGGCCAAAATGCTCTTAAGTAACATCTGTCTGCAACAATTAGTGATATCCTGTCACTGCAACAATACAACAATACACGTCTACATCGCTATGTTCTGTGAAAACATCCCATAAACAAGTCATTTCAAAATAACAGTTAACAGTGTAAATTAGGGGGAGAATTGATGGGGTTAGACAAAACTTTTCTCAAACTTTATTTAATTACATATCTGATGATGTGTTCATGCTGAAGTTGACTGCATTTTTCACTGAACTGTTTTAAAATCACGTCAGCCTTCATGCTCAGTCATCACAGACAGACAGGCTTCTCCTACAGAGTGTTTTTTATTTAATATTCCCCCATCACAACTTATTACAATGTGAAACCACTCTCTGACAAGCCCACAGTATTCTACCCCTGTGTCTGTGGAGGAGGTAAAGAAAGCTGCCTGTATAAGTCACTGTGGCTAAAGTTCATCAGATCAGAGGAGAATGTTTTTTCAATCGCTGTTGAGTTGAGTCAGTGAAAGTGCGTTCTCTCTCTCATGTTGGGAAAAAAGAACTAAATGTCCTCCCAATCTAGAACTTATTAAACACCGACACACAAAATATTGACCCAACTTATCAATAAGTAAAATGGAGTGTAAGAATGTAAGACGGTGTAAATATAACTCAAAACAGCGCTGAGACTTTCAAACAGCTTCTGCTGTACATTGATAATAATTAGTCAGGTAACATGATCCCCTTTGGTGACCTAATATGATGAGGTGTAGACAAAAATAAGAGAGAGGCCTCCCTGTAAAAAGACACTTTTTCATCAAACTTTGAGCCTTTTCTTAGAAAATAACTGAAAATCTAACATCACCTTGTATGAAGACATTGAGAGACACAATTTTGCATTTATGTCAAAATAAATCTAACATTTAAATGACTCTTCAAACAAAAAGATGAATGATATCAAGACCTTTTGCTATTTCTTGTAGATTCTTAACTGGAATTAGTTTTCACCTCCTATCCCTAGTAAAGAAAGTGTCTGAAGAGGAGAGGCAGTGCATGAAACATCACTGTATGTTTCTTTTTGTATGTTAGTTTGTTTAATGGTACATATTCAGTAATAAAATTCAATTAAATTATTCATTTGGGTGGAAGCTATATTCAATACACTGTAATTTCTCGATTATAACAAGCACCCCATATTTTCACGATTGTTGCCTGAAAAACACTGCACTCGAATTTAACACGCCCACAAATTTTGCCCAAACCTTACTCTCTCAGACAACTCAAAAATTACCTTTATTCAAAGTTTTAATCAATGAAATTTCAGTACTGTCCCAACCTATACACAAATTTCTCTCTCTCAAACGGATGCGGAAACACCTTTTGCCACACAAATGCACAATTACTTGATTTCTGCCCGAGCATGCTCAGTCGTAGTGTACCAACCAATCAGAGATCAGCTATCAACATGCCGATGTCTTCCACCAATCACAGCACAGCTATTTTGTGTCCCCTTGCTAACAAGATGGCAGCGCTCTGTGTTTGCCAGTGAGTGGTTACTCTTGAGAATTAAATGATGATTACACAAAAGTAAACTAATTAAGACCCAAAATATTTGATTAGAACAGTTGAAAAGCCAGTTTATTGAGAATTACGCAAGTTTGGCAGGAATGTTACGCAGAGAGAGAGAGAACATTTCGGCTTTTTGTATCAGATGTGTTGCAATCGCGGTGTTGGCGAGATGAAATATTTTAAGTATTTTGCTTGTACTCGTGTATAATATGCACCTGAAAAATTAGCTTATTTAAAAGCAAAAAAGTGCATGTTATAATCAAGAAATTATGGTAACAACATTTTATTTTTAACAGTATTCTCATAAGATCAAGTATTATTGTTTATTTATTGCAGATGTTAAAGCTAACAATGTGATATAAATGGCTGCTTTGTGTGGTTAACATACCACCTGTAGATATCTACAGAAATGTTTAAATCTGCCGAAAGGTATAAGGGCTAAAGCCTGTCAATACTGATCCGGTACTGATAATATACATCTGGCACAGAATCCCGAGTTCTCCTTGTTACAGAATCACGATGTATGTGGTTATGAGTGGTGGGAGTGTGACGTTTACAAGACCAAACACAAATCAGTAAGAGAAACACAGAGAAGCTAGATAAAACCATGGTACAACCGTCAATGTTAAAGACAACAGAGCATGTCTCTGCCTGTGAGACAGTTTGATGATAAATAATGTTGAGTACTCACTTGAGGCAGTGCAGAGGACCTGGTGGGGACATGCGGGCCACACTTGCCCCATTGACAGTATTGAGCTGGACCTCAGACACATAGAGAGTAATGGAGGACGACTGCAGACGGGTCTTCACGACTTCCAGTGGACAAGTCAATATGGCTCCTACAGTGCCCCCACATCTGTCAGGAAGAAAAACGTGAAAAAGGTGATGATGACCAGGCAGAAATTCACCAGCCTCAAAGTGAGCGTCCTTTCCTCAATGTCAGACACGGTCACAATGCTCATGTTTGTACAAATCTTACATAAATAGGTTAGCCAATGGCATGTGGTAAGAATTTTAACAATTCCTGGCATGTAGGACAAGATTTAGCACAGTGTGAGAGCAGAGAATGGCCAGGGATGCTTTGGGTTTCCTGGAAAATAATGGCAAGTTTGTTGTTCAGTGCCACATCAAATTCCACCCTAATGATATTTGTATTCATTTTCAAATGACCATTTAAGAAAAAAAAAGTTGTACTTTTTGTTCTACTGCATTGAAACTGTTTCTTACAAACTGACCATAAGATCTATTGTGTTGTACTATTTCACGGCTCAAGTTACCAAACACCCCAAATCAATAAAAGCACATAATAAACACAGCACTGAAAGCTTAAACCTTTACATACTGTACACACAACTGAGCCAAGTCTCACAAAGAGCATAACTTGACACTCTGTGTAAATAATGCCCCACATTCAGGGCATCAATCTATGGCTTGCTCTGGTTTTCCAGGACAGTCACCTGCAAGGGTAACAAATATAAGAGTGATAAGATAGAACGCAAAAACAACATCTAAGTGAACTTAATAAATAAACTGAGCCCGATTGAACTGTATGTGCAGGGCAGGGCCAGACACGAGGATATATGACAACAAAGCAAGCGCGACAGCAGTTATCTTTAGCCAGGTTAATTTTCAATCAGGACTACAGCAGAAATAGACTGTCTTGTCGACATAGTTTTTGGCAGAAGAAGGGCAATTGGTGTTAACTGGCTACCGCACAAACCACAGACAAAGCAAAATGCTGCACGGATAGAGCTCAGGAGAAGAAGAGAATTAAAAGTGATGGTATGTGTGCTGATCAATTATCCTAATTATAAAAACAATAATTATCATTTGAGTTGATTTAGTAACCATTTTTGGTCAATTGCATATACTTTTACGTGTTTTCTTAAAGCTGTATGAGCAGTTTGACAATAAAAGACCATCTTCTCAAAGTTTTAATGCTGAAATAAAACATGCCAAGAGACAGATTTCTTCATCATAATAGACCAAACTGTATGATTTATCAGCTCCATATGTCAACATTATACTCTGTTTCTGTCACTATGATTCCTGTACAAAAACAAGCAGAGAACATGTCAGGGCAGCAATACAAACTGCACCGCCGGCTAGGATTTTGAAGGAGTATTAAGCTGTAACATTATCAAAACTTATGGCAGGGCAAAACAAAATGGCAGAATTTATGCAGAAGTATAAACTAGGCCTTAAAAACCTGCTGGCATAGCATACAGTATGGTGCATGTTTTTGTTTGATTGCTGTTGAGAAGGCACGTTTTATTCCAAATGCTGTACCTCTCCGCTCTGCCCTCTACCACGGACTACACTGATAATTGTTATAAAGAGGGTGTGCATTGAAATCACAGTTTGAGCACCAGACTGGCAGTTCCACTCGCAAAGTGTCAGCGAGCAACATCTGGTCAAACACTTGAATTCACCTGAGGAGTGCTTTATCTTTAGTAACTTTCAAAGGCCCAAGTATTTTCTATAATGTTAATTATGAAAAATGCTTGGTTCTAGTCTGATTTATGTTTAAAAATAGCTAAAGCAATGTTTAAAATGCAGCCATAGGATGAAGCTCTGCAGTGACTATGACTGTATCTGAGTGATTCTGTGTATATCCAAAATGAGACTGATGTTGCCAGGCTTTGTCTGAGCAAACAACTTTAGCATCCATTTAACGTCCGTTGGCTCATGATAACTTTTAATGTGAAACCCTATCTGGTTGGAAAGCTACATTTCATGAAAAATATGCAAAGATAATGTCAGTAATTGGCCAAATGGAAGTCATCTTAATTTAATTATTTCACCAATTTGTGGTAAAATCTATGAACTTTACCTTTTTCCAAATTGTTTATTTAAAAAAACTCACTGTTATCAGACTTCTCTGGGTTTTATGTCGTCTACAAAAGCATGAAAACATAATCTTGTGTCCTCAATGCTTGCCACACAGCCCTCTATTCACTGGTTGACTAATAAGTTTTACAAAGGGCCATCTAGTATAGATTCGCACATCAACTTCAGAGTCCTCTGCAGGCAGATGAGGAGAGAGACAGTTCATAGAGCGCAATGACACCATAAAATGTCTAGAAGAAGACCATATAGAGGGCAGAATCCCTGCATACTTTTTGTAATTACTGCTTGTAATTGTGACGACATACTTCTTTTGGAATTAACTTTAATTTCAAGAAAGAATAATTCACTGTCCTATTTGTCTAATTTTAGGAAATCCAGTGACCCTTTCCACTTGCAGAGGTGCTGAAACAAGTATCAATATTGCCCGCTATGTGCTAGTTTTACAAAGAAGTTCAAAATTCTTGATTCTTGCATCACAGCAACTCACTTCTAACAGGGAGCAAGCCTAAGTGATGCATCGGTTGCATCTTCTTATTCAGACGTGAATTGTTTTTGGAGGTTTTTAAACACCAGCGAGAGCCTGCACAAGTTATTTTTGATGCACTGATGTTGTGTCTGATTAGACACCAACAGTGGACTCACATTTCAGAACAGCAGCCCCTTCAAAAACTTATTCTGAGGATAAAGCAGTTGTTGAGTTACTAATATAATGTAGAAATGTTGTTGTCAAAACTTGCCAAACTCTTCTCTGTTGTTCCCACGCAGTGGAATGAATTACCCAACTCCATTAAATCCACAGAGTCCCTACCTACTTTTAAGATAATATCGAAGACTCAACTGTTTAAGGAACACTTCTGCGCTTAAGACCCAGCTCTCTCTGAACAGCTCTGCACCGAGTATGTTGATGCTTTATATGAAGTTGATGTCAATGTCATGAGAACTTGATGCTGATGATGATATTAAGGTGGCTTTTTTAAAAAGTATACTTTATATAAAGAAGACAATGCCTCTCAGCACCTGTGTTCGAACAGACTTGAAGCAGTTTTTTGCACTTGCGTATGTTGTTCCCTCCAGTTTAGGTTCTTACTTGTGTTGTTCTTACCCTCAGATGTGCGTTGCTTTAGACAAAGGCCTCTCCTAAATGACTGTAACATTTGACTTTAATATCGAGGGTGTTCCCTCTATCAAAACACACTGAAAAAGATTTTTGGTCTTTTATTATTTTTTTAACCTGCACAGAAAGAAAAGGCAATATTTTATTTTGCAGCTCTAAATATCCAAAGTGGTGATGCACCAATAGCGAAAATCGGGGCCGATGCCGAAACCAGTGTATAACAGTTATGTCAATATTGATGCAGACACTGATGCATCTATCAGTACAGATGAATTATGAGATCTAGAACATGGAGTAAAAGATTTCCGAAAATTATGTTTTTGTTTCTGCTGGAACAGATTTACAGCAGCAACTTTACATATACGTACGATTTATTTTTTTAACCAAAAGTATTTATTTTGGACACTGGAGTCTTACACACTCTACGTCCTTACATGTAGGAAGCTAAAATCAAAATTTTAAGCTTAATGCTACAAATGCTTTGAAGACTCGCACAGACTAAAGAGAAAGAGTTCTGAATACCAGCCATATTGAACCATAATACACTGGAATGTCATTGTAACTTGTGACATTGAGCCAATCTCCTACGGGTGCACGTCTGTGGCCAAAATTAGTAAGCTGAAAACTGTCACACTGATGCTAACACGGGTCTTGATGCTTATATTAGAGCCACCCTGATTTAACATCAGCCCACCAAAATATAGATCCCACTAGGTGCAGCTGTTAGGTCACAGGCTTACGAAAACAATCAGCCTCTTGCCATGGGGCTAACTTGCTCGGCTCCTGCACGTAGCTAGGTGAAATGAGAATATACTCACCCTCCAGCAAACAGATGAACTAAGGTATCTCTTTGGCTCATTCTGTATCATATTCGAGAGCCGTTCACGGGGCACCGACACGGGGGACAAGGGGGCCGACGTGAAGACGCGGAGTGGGGAAACGACCCCAACTTGGAGAGCAAACGATACTCAGTGTGTCTGTGTTGTGGTGGAGGTCAGCTGCGTGGAAAGCGAGAGTATGTTGCTAACTTAGCTAGCTCACGTTAGCCAGCAGAGCTAACGGGTTTCCGTTGGTAAAGGTCGACGTCAGAGCGGCAGGTCTGCGTCTCCTTTGGACGCGGGGTGAAGACTCACGGAGCTGCGAGTGTGTGTTAAATATCAGTGAGTAATTCCAGTCCAGCAGTGATACCAGCGCCTCTGGAAACTACCCGGCCCCATTCACGTTGACGCACCTTCTCTCACTAACTGAGAGCCCAGGGGGTCAGGTTGCAATGTTTATCGTCGAATGGGAAGCCGCACAACAGATGCGCTGATTGGCTGCGATGCACCGTAGACCCGCCCACACGCTCCTATTTCACGTGATAGTGCTTTTATTTTGAAGGGGCGGGGATCAGCAGTGAATGCTGCAGCTCACGGAGCCTAGGTTACACCAGCTTTGAAAGTGACTGACTCCCGTATTAAGATATGCTTTAATTCAATTAAATAATTATTTAAATTAAATATGCAATCCTGAAAGCGATAAGTAGTGAAGTTGATGCATGGATGGTATGTATTATGCGTGAAAACTTTTCTGAAGTGTATGAAAGAGTTAGAATCACTAATGAGAGAGGTAAAACTGTATTGCGTACTTTATGAAAAAAGGAGAGAACAGAATACTATATAAAAACAACTTTGAGGGCAAAGTTAAAAAATATGGATTAAATTTTTTCCCTTTTTGCATTGCAGTTTATTCAGGAAATTGTACTTTCAGTTTATTCTAAATGTTTTTGTAGGTTCTCAGGCATCCAGGGCAGTGGTTTTCAAACTTTTCTGATTCACACCCAAGATTAAGACAAAATCTCAAGGTACAAAATATCGATATCCATGCACAGGTCTTTAAACTAAGTTTTACAGTATGTTTTCTGTCTGTACATTTCTTTTTGTATCTACTTGTGCCCAAAATTTGACAACTTCATGATGACATCTCGTCAAATTCATCGTGCACTGATTCTTTGAGCTGACCTTGAAGATATAATAATATAATCATGTCAGCATTTTATGTTAGAAAATGGACTTTTATTCTGCCAATTTAAACACAAATTTCAACAATGAAATAACATTTTAATCATTTAGACTAAAAAGGTTGTTTTTCTAAGATGACAGTTCAAAAGTATGGCATTTTGGTTTGTTTTGATGCGTAATGTTGATCCTGTTTACTACTAAACCTTTGATAGTACATTAAGTACTCATTGAATGATTTAAAAACTCATTCGTTAAGGTGTGGTTACAAAACTCCAAGGTACACCTAGACTTGCCTCAAGGCACACCAGTGTGCCCTGCCATCAAGGTCACTGTTATTTAATGCTGATCCAAGCAACAACTGAACTGGTTTAGATTCTTGAAAACGTTATGCCTTTTTTTTCTGAGTGCCAAGGGAAGAGCTACCTATCGTCCATTAGTATGCAAATGATCTGGGTAGTCACCTGAGAGTCATGGGCAGGGTTTACATTTCAATTTCATTCTTGCAAGGCAAGGGTCATCAGCTACATTTGTGCAAGGGTCAGTTATTTTCTTGAAATACACTAAAGGGGCAGATTTTGTAGTTAATGGGAATATTTCTGGTCTTTTAAGTATATTGTAAGTGTAATATTTTTATCTTTACATATTGAATGCATTTCTTAGCATTTAAAAGTGAGATAGTCCCTATCGCCCATACTACTTCACTCATCACATTACTCCCACCCTTCAACAGCTTCACTGGCTCCCAGTTACCACCAAATTCCATATAAAATATTATTTCCTACTGCTTCCTAATTTTTAAAAACAGAAAAATGTCAATAAAATAGAACTAGCGTGATATAAAAAAAAGTTCCCTGTACAGTGAAAGCACTTAGATGTATCATAGTTTTTGACTGAGTCAGTTTTTGAACCAGGCTGTACATATATTTATTTAGTGTGTAAAAACCGTAACCCTCAAGCTCCCAGGCCTCTGGTAGAGGACCCGAGCTGAAGAGGATGAACAGCCACCCACCCCACCGGGAAAAGGGGGGGGGGGTTTATATATATATATATATATATATATATATATATATATACATATATATATACATATATATATACATATATATGTGGGGGGTTTTTTGTGGTTGTCATCTTGTGTTTAAGGTGCATTATTGCCACCTACTGTGCTCAGGTGCAGGCCAGAGTAACTATTTCTACAACACAAATAATATACCAGATTCCTCTAAATAACCAAATTTCTCAAAAGTGAACTGGTTTTTGTGTTCCTGCCTCTATGCTTAAAATGCATTGTTGATTTCTTCTTGGTCTTGAAAACAAAATTAAACCATATTTAAGCTAATGTAGCTAAATTGTAGCATCCATTTCTGGATGGGAAAAATAAATGTTAGAGTTGATATATTTAGAATTTGATGATTTCCACAGCTTTACATTTACCTGTGAAATGTATGGCTTTAAAAAACACATTTTCTATGCATACAGTTATTAAGGTGTCAGGTTACTGCAGCCAGTCTCAAGTGGACACTCTCTCCAGGTTTTGGCACTTCCACATGGGCCTTCATTTACAGCCCCAGAGGTTGCTGCCTGATCTCAGTGCATACTGTTGATCTGACTTTTGACATTAAAATTTTTGTTACTGACAGTCCATCCCCGATCCTGGATGAATATAGAAGAGGTTATCCACTTCTAATCTTATCACTATAACTTCATGATAATCTTAGAAATAAGAGGGTCCTCAGGAAAATGTTACACTGAATATTAGGTATATGGTCAATGGTAAGCATTCAAGCACAGTAACCTCTTTCATTCATTTGTTTTATGTAATACTGCTGGACTAGGAGGCCAGCATTGAGTTCCAGAGGAAATAAATGGTTGTTACAGCCTAAAAATAGCCCCTAAGCTTATGATACATTTAGACATTGAGCTTAAAATGTTACTGTCAGACTAATCTGACCTAAATGTATTTGTATAAGCAGCCCAAACATTTTCTTGTCACAAATGGTTCTTTGTACATGCATATTCACTAGTTATATTTTGGTAAATGTGTGTATAGAGTAAAAAAGCAGGAAGGTGAAGTGAGGCTTGAGACTGTAGTGTAGTGTACAGACAGAAAATGAAGTTTTCTAATTTGGTCCGCAGAATAAAATCCACATGCCACTTAATTTCATAATTACAAATGCAATTTAACCAGGCCAGACCATGTGCCGCAGCTTCTCATGTAACCTAATCAGGTTACTGTGTGACAACACGAAAGGCAAAGGAGGCATGTGAGTGAGTCTGCGGCTTTCTCGTGTGTTCAGGAACAGAAAAAGTTCTTGGTCATATACAATCTGCAATGTCATGTTTTGTCCTTATGTAGATTGTGTCTTCTCCCTTACACTATGTGATGAACCAGGCATAAACTTTCACTTTTTACACCAGCACATAATTTTTTCTGAGAACAGCAGATATCATGGGGGGTCGGTGGCACAGTCTGATAGTACACTTGATAATCGGGAGGTTGCAGGTTTGAGACCAGCTCCGGCTGTCACGTGGTGATGTGTCCTTCAGCAAGACACTTAACCCCAAGTTGCTACCACTGCTGTGTCAGTGGTGTGTAAATAAGTATGGAAATGGTGTGAATGGGTTAGTTAATATTGATGGATAACTGACATAGCAACTCCAACCATCAGTGAGTGAATGTGAGAGTGAATGGGTGTGAATGGGTAGATGTGACCTGTGGTGTAAAGCAGCTTTGAGTAGTCAAAGACTACTATATATGCTGAAGTCCTTTTACCATAACACATCTCTCAAAATCTTTCCTGTGTAGCATCAAAAAAGTATGGGGACGGCAAAGAGCAGACTGACAAGAAGTCATATAGGTAAATTATAGATGTACCTGAAAAAATAGAAGCATATTTGGTCTCTCATGTTTCACTAAGTAAAGTAAAAAAAAGCTAAAAAAAAAAAAAGCAGAATCATATAAAAGTAATATGGCTTATCTAACTAATTCAATAAGTCAAAGACATAAATAGTAAAGCTACAATTTTACTAGCAAATTCTAACAACATGGTGAGCATAGCTCAAGAGCTTATCAACATTGTCAAACAAATAGATAGATAGATAGATTACTTTATTTATACCCATGGGTAGATTTGTCTTGCAGTCAGAGTGATTGCATTCCACAACACAAACCACACACAAACAATAAACAGACAGGTATTTGGTCAAAACGTTTGATTCTTGCATTTTTTTTTAATTTTCACTAAAACATGAGTGGAATAAATGGAATATTTCAACAGTATTTTTGCAGAACTTCTCTCAAATCAACTTACCTTGGGGGCAGCAGGGTGAAAACTGGCAACAATGCATGGGGCTGCACCAGTCAAGGCCACAGAGGCCTGTTACTCAAGTTACACAAAGTGCCAGTGGCAGGCAAAACATATGACTACATTGTTATGAAAATGTATTTTGGTCCCATAATGTACCCCTTTTCAACAAGTTTATACTAGTCCCAGATGCCCCCAGAACACGTTTTTGAAGTTTCTTGTCAAGGAATCTTCACAGGCACTGGATTTGGACATGCCTATAAACTCCTCAGTGTCAGCCCTGCTCAGAACAGACTGTTTGGTGTAAATCCTCATAAAGTGTTTTTGACCATGCTCATATCCTGCTTTGGATGTGGTTTCAGCTGTCCTCAAAGTTTTCTGTGGCCACACAGTCATGCCAAGACATTTTCCATCATCTGGAGCCTACAGGAGGAGGGCAGAATTAACACCTGGCACTGCAAGTGGAGGAGGATGTTGCATATCCCCAAATGATATATTTAGGGTAATTTCTCAAATAGGCAGTTTAAGAACACATTATGTAAGAAGAAGACAGAAGAGCGAGAGGAGGGATTGTTTTTATCATACTAGGAACATATGTATGTATGTATGAAAACCATTAAAACATGTATTTTGCATAATATGGATCTTTGAGGGAGATTAATTGGCATCTAGTGTCCCATAAGGCAAGGTGTGGTTACTGAGGAGAGTTAGAATTAGCACTATAGTTACACATATATTGAGTGCAGAGGTTGACTTATGAGCTTTCATTACATACACCTATGGGCAGTTGAGAGCAGGGTGTGGACTGGTATTAAACTGATACCACATGACAGCAAAGACAGCTGGAGACTCAAGACACTGGAGACAATAAGAGGCTGACTAAAGGCTGTTCTTTTGTTTTTGTTCTAACCACTCTACTGGTTTATGTTGCTCCATCTTAACTCGAACCAACAACTGCGAGTATCATGGTTAAGAACAACTGTCAATTGCAGGTACACATGAGCTTGTCACATCAGTTCAAAGCTGCATGGCAGTGAGTCAAACACACAATGATCCCAGTATTCTTTTTTTGTGAATGTAATATCTCAAGAAAGCTTCAGGGGAATTTCAAACTTCACCGAAATGCCCACTTTGATTGAAGGATTCTGTGATTTTGAAGGTCATGGGTGAAAGGTCATGTTTAGAGGACCTTACCTTTATCTTTTATTTGTATATGTAATCTTAAGAACAGGACATTCCAAAAAATCTTGAAGGAATTTCTTCTAACTTGGCACAAATGGGGTGAACTGATCAGATTTCGGAGGTCACATGTCAAAGGTCAAGACCACACAGTCCCTTGGTCATCCTTTGCTTGTTAAAGTGATATCTCAAGAGGTCTCTTTTAGATGCCTATCAAACTTTGCACATATATCTACTCTGATTAATTGATGAACTGATCATATTTTGTCATAGGTCAAAACTCATCAGGTGACATGTTTATCTCCGGCATGTAGGTGAAATATCTCAAAAATCCTTCAATTTTGTCTTCCAAATTTTATACAAAGACTACTTTGATTGATGGATAAGCTGGTAAGCTTTTTGAGAAAAAAAGACAAAAGTCTGTGAGTCTCATGATCACTCCTTGGTCATGAATTTCTTTGAGGGATTTCTGTTCAACTTGAGACAGATTTTCAGTGAAGCTCAGTGATAAGCTGAAAAAATTGAGGATGTACAGAGTCATAGGCCAAGGTTATTGGGTCTCATGTCCATCTTGTGCTTATAAGATTTTTATGAATCACTGTAGGGCATAAACCAACTTCTGCCCTTTTTCTTGACCTGCCTACAGTAATATCCCTGTCTGGTCTTTGTGTGCATTTCCTAGGCAAGAAAGTGTCAGATGGTAGATTTATTATTTTCAAAGAAACTGAAGAATGTACTTCAAGCACTTGAACAGTGGGTGAGATGGAGTCTATTTTCAGTCATGTTTGTTTTGGCTGTTGAGTCAAAGGGCCCAAATCTTGGTGTCTTCCATGCTGATCTGTCTGGTAACAGTCAAATATAAAATGTTAGTCTGAACTTTGAGAGCAAACATTTCCTCTTTTGGTTGGCCTCTGAGAACAAACATGGAGGGGCAGACAAACTTTTGCTTCCAAAGCATGTTTTGGATAATGTGGATGTACTGTACGTAACAGGATAGGCCTGTCTGTTGCACTTTGGAAACATTTGGAGTACTCCTGAGGGATAAAAACAAGATTTTTTTCTACAACTGAACACAAACATTAGAAAAATCTCCCCCCTACTAGTGAGGACTTGATTATATAATCAGTGAAAACACTTTCCTGAGTTTAGCACACTCGCTGGTAATGCTGCTGCAACTTGAGTTAGTCTGATGACTGCATAATAAATGCCTGCTTGAATAGCATATATATATATAACTGAAAATAGCTCTTCTTTACACATGCCCCTCTAAATAGCCAAACAGCCAGTGTTCATCAGAATTAATCTAGGCCAATAACGCTAATAGTCTCTTATGCTTCTTGTTGTTGAATCAGATTTCTCATGTGTCCTTGGATATTCTGGTCAAAGTGTGTCTTCATAAACAAAACGAGATGTAGTATGACCCTCTTGCCATTCACGGTTGCTGCACACTTTGAGCTTGCAAACTGTATTCAAAGTTCTAAATTGAAACAAAGTAAGAACAGAAAAACATTCAAGAAATCAGCAGTTTCAGCACTGTGCATGTAAACCTGACAGTTTGGTAAACACAGCTGCTAAGATGTGTGCCCTCAAAGTCACACACAGAGCTTCCTGTCCCGTCTATATTAGGGGGAACTGGTGGATGTGTGGCTGAGCAGCTACCATATTAGGGTGCTCCCTTATATAGGGAATTGATTTGGGGAATCCCTTTTTGTGAAGTAATCCCTGGCAAGTTATGTCAGAGTCACCATATTAGGGGATTGAGACATTGTTATATTGATGGCAGCAGTAATAACATTTTGCATATATGGCTATAATTAAATTATTTACTCATTTGTTTGGACTGTTAACAGAAATAATAATTAATAACGATTGTATTATCATTACTGAGGGGAGCCTCCTAAAATATTCAGAAATCAAGGTTTCTTTTAATGTGAAAAAGACCTTCAAAATCATGTGGTGCCTGCTGTACGAATTTTATTTGTAAGCTTTACTTTGACAATGTTTGTAAGTCTTGCATTGTTAAAGAGAGAAAAATAACTTTTCTGGGAACCTGTAAGGTCAACAAAGCATCAATGATCAACCACTGTTTGTCCATCTGGAACTCCGGTTTATTAACTGTGTGGATAAAGACAACTTCTGTCTTTCATAAGTATCCACTATTTTAGAGACATTCTTTTAAAGAGGAATTTCCAGGTGTTAATTTTTTTTGAATTGCACAACATTTGGTAAACATGTAAACAGGTTTTGTTATATTGAGAGAGTAACTCTGCATCATTTTACAAACACTGTACAAACAAGTGAGATCTATCAGGCCAAAAAGGCAGCCAGTTAAAGTTTAACCATCTTCAGGTCACTTGCACTTGCATGCATGCATCATGCTCTGCTCACATGTGCACCAACACCCTAACTGCACACACCAAAGACCCATTTCTTTTGATTTTGTCCTCATTTGCCTTCACCATTTTCAGTAACACAACATAAAATCTCTGGTTCTATCAGTGCCAAAGGCATAATTTTTTTTTATTTTGAAATTGAGAGTTAAAGCTGGGGGATGTTTTTAAAATAGTGTTTTAGGGCAGTGGTTCCTAAAATTTCATTCCTGTGAGCCCCCTGTAGTTGAACTTTAGCAGAGTCAAGTCCCACATGGGACCATGCAACTACATCAGTTACATTTGTTTTCTTGAAAAAAATCAGGATGAATGGGCTTTCACAGACATTCTTGTGCAAAGACTTTCAAATAAAGTCTCCCTTTAGGGAGTTTTTCATTATTCTTAGTTAGTATGTAAATCAGAAGGTTTTGGGGGACAATTTGAGATTTTGGGTCTCGAAATATTATACCTCCCCAGTATGTATAAATCATTGTAACAAGTTACTTCCAATGGAAATAATCCTGCAATTCAACAAAAGCTGACTGTTGTAAGGATTGGACATTGCCAGAGTGACATCATCCATTTGGTAATCAAAGCACTTTTGAAGCCAATGTATTGATGCTTCCACACTGTGAATACTCAATCTAACATTGGATCAACCTATGGCGCATTTCGACAGAGTGGTCTTGTTTGGTTCAACACAGTACATTAGAGTTTGGAACAGTCAGCCCTGATATCTCTTACATTTCCACTAACAGCTATGTACTCACAAGGGGCAGAGGTGTAAGCCGTAAGATGATGATCCCGCCAGGTATGTTCAACATACGCTTCAGTTACTCCTCTCCAGCATTGGCAAGTAAAGAGTGCATCACTGCACAGAGCATTGTGCCGTGAAGTCAGAACATAACTGAGCCTCCTCCATGTTTCACAGTAGGTACAGTGTTCTTTTCTTTGTATGCTTCATTTTTGCATTTGTGAACATAGAGCTGATGTAACTTGCCAAAAAGCTCTAGTTTTGTCTCATCTGTTCAAAGGACATTCTCCCAGAAGCTTTGTGGCTTGTCAATATGCATTTTAGCAAATTTCAGTCTCGTTTTTTTATGATTTGCTTTCAACAGTGGTGTCCTCCTTGGTCGTCTTCCATTAAATCCATTTTGGTTCAAACAGTGACGGATGGCGCGATTTGATTCTGATGTACCTTGACCTTGGAGTTCACCTCTAATCTCTTTGGAAGTTGTTCTGGACCTTTTTGGTTACCATTCATATTATCCGTCTCTTCAGTTTGTCATCAATTTTCCTCTTGCCACGTCCAGGGAGGTTGACTAGTCCAGTGGACCTTAAACTTCTGAATAATATGAGCAACTGTAGTCAGAGGAACATCAAGCTGCTTGGAGATGGTCTTATAGCCTTTACCTTTAACATGCTTGTCTATAATTTTCTTTCTAATCTCCAGAGACAATTCTGTCCTTCGCTTTCTGTGGTCCATGTTCAGTGTGGTACACACCACGATACCAAACAGCACAGTGACTACTTTTCACCCTTTAAATAGGCAGACTGACTGATAAGTTTGAAGACACCTGTGATGCTAATTACAGGACACACCTTAGTTCTACAAGTCCTTATGGTCAAATCATTTCAATCTTTTCTAAGGGTACCATCATTTTCATCCAGACCAGTTTCATTATTTTGTTTTTTAAAATGAATCTTTTGAACCACAATTGAAAATCAATGTCTGATTTTCATTAGTTAGTTTTCAGGAAATTTTTATTTTTTTATTTAGTGCTTTTTTTTTGTTCAGTTTCAAGTTTTTCAGTGACCATTGTGGATTTTTCTTTCTTTAACGGAAGGGCACCAACAATTTTTTCCACATCTGTATAGGGAGAGAGAGAGAGAGAGAGAGAGAGAGAGAAAGGTAGCTTTAAATGTAACACTACCCAACACTATCGGTGTAGCAAAGTTGATTTTGGGAATATGGGTTATCTATGAAGTCTATTCAACAACCCAACATATTTAAAAGAGGGTAATGATGTGCTGTATTAACCCTGCACAGCATGTGTGATTAAATGTCTGTTATCAGGCAGATCCACCTTGCCAAGCTCAAGTCTACAACGATTGTGAGCGCCCCAAGCAGGATGGCCCATCACAGTCCTTTAGAGCAGAAAGTGGTGGAATCTATAAGCGAGATGATAGTAGGAAGTGGCTGCATGTACAGAGATTAGCATAGATGCAAGCAGCTTCATTGGCAGTTTTATCAGATTTTGACCGCACTTCTTTATAAAATGAAAAAAAAAAAAAAAAAACTCTACAAAGTTGTCAATAGTTAGGATATTTTCACTCCACTTCTGACATTTGACGAGAGTTTGTTTTATGAAGTGGCTCATGTTCTTTGGCTCAGTAGTGCCCACCTTCTACATTATCTGATTGGCCCATAATTCATTTGATTGATGGAACAATCATCCAATCACCTGCTGGATCTGAAAAGTTCTGCTGATTCCCATTCACTTTCTATTCTGATTCCCAAACTCTCTTTCACCAGTGGACTAGTGACATATATCGAACAGTCTATCTGGTTTGCCAGGTTAGAGCTGTATGGCAACACAAACACCCACAGGATATACAACAAGTTGGAAATGAGAATGTTACTGATGGCAGTCTTACAGTGTGTTGTTGAAACCCAACAAAATTTATCCTAAGGTTATTTAAAATGACGAATGATGGTTAGTGGACTTGATGTAATGAAAGGTTAAAATGTTTGATTGGGGCTGCCAGAGTATTTAAGATTTTCTTATTAGCACCAGTCACAAAACAAGAAAAGGCTGATGGGGATGGCATTAATTTTGTCCTGGTATAAACTGGAGAGAAATCTGAAATATAATTGCAAAGTGTAGAACAAAATTTAATAGATTATTTATGAAGATGGCACAGGAAATGCACAACCAAGAACCTAAGAATAACAATAAAGATTTGTTATACAGTCTTCTCCATTCAAATCAAACTCACAGTCATGTAGAAAATAGCAACATCATCTACTAGGCCTAAACCCACAGCAGTCTGTTAAAATGGAGACAAATCAGTATCTCATGACATTCACTAGGTCTGGCTGCCAAACATTATTTAGAGTTTTTCAAATTATATAATCAAGTGTTGGCATTTAGACTACACCAATATAAAAAATATATAACTGGCACATGAAAACAACATGGATGTACAAGACACTCTTACATTGCACTCCTTATAGATACGGGTGAGGCATTTCAAATACAGCAACATAAATATGTACACACCCATAAACACAGACATGCCTTTCCCAATCACCAACACCACCCCAGTCATCCCCATCCCATGACTTCCATTGGTGCAGAGTGAGGAGGAAAAAGTTCAAGTTAAGTAGTTGCACGTTCGGCAGCCCGGCTCATATGACTGCCGTACTTTCATATATTACTGCTGCTGAGGAGGGAGGAAGCCAGAAACAATGATTCACTAAAGGCCTGGGAGCCTCTTGTGGGATGCCTGATTCAATCATCAATAATCACAGACTTACACGAGTTTGTTTCAGGACCCTTCTGCAAACGTAAAGGCCATGGAAAAAACTACATCAGGCCAATCCGTAGGACTCCTCAAAGGTTTACACATGTCACGAGACCGTAGCAGTCCTTCAATTACAGAAATGAATTAGCCATCACGTGCAGTAACATACATGAGCTCCACAGGGTAATGTTTTGTTTGGACTTCTACAAATATTCATATAATCAATTACATGAGAGTAGCCATTAATATATACACACACTGACCATTTAATTTGGCACATCCATCCAACTGCCTAGTGGTGGTAGCAGCTAATTAGCCATGGCAGCAACTGAATGCATTTAGGCATGTAGGGGCATAGTTGTTGCTGCCCAGAGCACTGTTCTGAGCATTTTAGAGACTGCTGATCTATGGGGATTTTCACTCACAACCATCTCAAGGATTTACAGAGAAAGAGCCAAACAATAGAAAATATTCAGTGAGAGGCAGTTCTGAGGGGAAAATGTTTTAAGGCTAGGTCAACAGAGAAAGGACAAAGCTGTTCAAGGTGATGGAAGGGCAACAGTTACACAAACAACCACTTGTTTCAACCAAAGTATGCAAACCACACTAGGTGGTACTCCTGTCAGCTAAGAACAGGAGGCTACAATTCACATGGGCTTACTGAAATTGGACAACAAAAGACTGGAAAAATGTTGCCTGATCTGATGAATCTTAATTTCTGCTGCAAAAAAAGGTGTTGTAAGGTCAGAATTTGGTGTGAACATAATGAAAAGACTGATCCTGCTACGGCCACTGCCATATACTGAAGTCTCTCTCCCCTTTGTGTGAGTGTATTAGCTTGTGTGTGTGTGTGTGTGGGTGTGTGTGTGTGTGTGTATGCCTGCACCTGCCTCTCTACATGCTCAAAGGTTGCCACTGCAGCAGGAGAGTGCTGATCCGGTTCACCTGCGCCAAGGAACCCTGATTGGCGCAGCTGACTCGCAGGCCCCACACAAGCCAATCAGGAGTGACCGGGGTGCACTATAAGAAGCTGGCAAGCCCGACGAACCACAGCAAGCTGTATCCAGCCATGCTCCCGTGCCTCTTCGCCTTAGAACTATTGTTAGAAACTTGAAAACTCTGTAACCCGTTTGTGAAGCACTAGATTGTTTTTTGTTACCTTTGAAAACATCACACACACGCTTGTTCTTTTTTTTGTTAGACACATTAGGGATTTGGGTGCTGTTTTGTTTTGTATTGATTCTTTTGGTTTGTTAGTCAGGCCTTGTTCTAATAACTCTAGGTTAGAGTCTCTTTTTATACTTGTTTTACTTTTATTTTACAGCACTCGTTTAGTTAATTGCCTTCCCTTTTGTCGTCACAATTTTACTTTTGTTTAATAAATAACTTAAACCACTTTAAGATCTTGGTTTTTATGTTACTTCTCTTTTCCCAAACGAGCTGGTTGTAACAGATCCATCTTGGCTTGCAGTGGTGGCTCAGACTGATGGTGGTGGTGTGGTGTGATATATTCTTGGTTCAGTTTGGGCCTCTTAGCACCAATTGAGCCTCATCTAAATGCTACAGCCTACCTGAATCTGCTTATGTTTAACATTACAATGAGGTCACTGTACTCCTGAAGCCTTCACAGTCACCAGATCTCAATCTAATGGAGAACTTTTGTAATTTTGTACAACCAGAAATTAACATCATGCATGTGCAGTTGACAAATGTGAAGCAACTTCGGGATGCTATCATGTCAGTTTGGACCAAAATCTCTGAGGAATGTTTTTGGCAACTTGCTGACCTATGACTCAAAGAATTAAGTTAGCCTTAAAGACAAAAGGGGTCCAACCCAGCACAAGCAAACTATGCCTAATAATGTGGCGGGTAAGTGAGTATGTGTTTCAGCACAGTAAACAAAGCCATCAGTCTGGCACCTAAAAACTCAGCTACCAATTACTGATAGTTACTGCTAAAGAGCAGTAATTTGCCATATTCAGAAAAATATGACAGAATATCAAGAATACAAAGTAGACAACAGAATCAGACAAATTGAATTTAATCTGGATGATAAATCCATCAGTATCTAGACGGGAGAGCCAACATCCTGTCTGCTGCTGCTCTTAATCAATAGCAACAAGCCAATAGATTGTGCTTATTGGATACTTTCTGTAAACCAGAGGCTGATATAGATAAATGAAACCGCATAAGTACTGATTAAAGTTTCCTTTTGGAGTAAGCCTCCAAAGCTCTGTATGGGTAAGAAATTGTTTGAAGTTTAAAACCAATATCAGAGTAGCATTAAAGGTTTAAAGTTGTCTATTTTACATAATGCTGTCAAGATCTGCCAGCTATCATTAGCTCTTAGTCATTTCAGAATTCAGAATAAAGAAAGCTAGGAATATGTCCTATGGTTTGTGGCCCTGCAAGGTATACAGTACAGCAACCAGACAGTAAAAATAATGTGATGTGTCGAGTAGAAGGACTGGAGAAGCTTCTGTAGTTAGCAAGGAATGAACGTGAAGTCTGAAGTCCTTGACTCTGAAGCCCAAAATCAAATCAGTTCATCCTTGAATCAGAGTGGATATTTGTTTGAAGGAAATCTCTCAAAGCATTCTTAAGATATGGGGTTCATAAATCAGGGTTGAGCATAGGGCTCCACAAGTTAAAGATTTGACCTATGACCACCAAAATTCCCTTAGTTCACCCTTCAAACAAAAAGAATGTTTTTGCAATGTTTGAAGAAACTCCCTTAAAGTCTAATTGAGGTTTTGTCTTCACAAGTAATGGTTGAACACAAGACCAGTTAACCTAGTTGACTCCTAACCCCCATTGGTCTGTCCCTCAGTTAACAAGGACCATCTTGACATGAAGTACTTTAAGCATTCTTGAGATCAGGTGCTCACATTTAAGGGGTGATCATGATCCCTAAAGACCTTTGACCTCCAAAATCTACTCTGGTCATCCTTCAATCACAGTGAACTTTTGTGCACAGTCTGAGGACAAAATAAAACTTAAAACATCAGAGATATCACATTGACAAGCAAGGGATGAATACAAGGCCCAATGACTTTGACCTTTGACTTTCAAAAGTTCACCCTTGAGTCAGAATGGAAATTTGTTCAAAGTTCAGAGAAAATCCCTCAAAGGGTTCATAAAGCAGCAAGGCTTACCCGGACAGGGAGAAGCACAAATCAATCAGAAAACATTATGCCTCTGACCTCTGATGTTGTCATTATGGAGGAACAGCATTACACTAAAAATATGAATGCAGTGAACTGAGGACAGGTAAACACAAATACAAGGAGCACTGAGTGACTGGATTTTCTTGTAAAGGGTTATTGTAACACAATATGTTGTGTCTGCTGCTAACTGAGCACCATTATGAGCTTTTCTTCAGTCTTTGAGTCACATCTCAACATCTCACCCTGACAGCGCCTGCACCGTGAGTAAACTCTTTACCGACCACATGAGCAGACCGCTGTGAGCTCCCTGCAGCCAGGATGACGCTGATCAGTGACAACCAGACGTCAGTACTGCAGGACTCACAGGAGAAGTTTGAAGGAGTGCTGTTTCTGTTCACTTTGCACTACACATCTTATTTTATGAATAATAACTTAAATCGTCACATTTGCTGATTAACATTGTTGAAACAAAGTCAAGATAACTGTTAACCCTTGTACTGTGTTAGCTTTCTCTATACATGCTCCACGCTAGGGTCAGTTTTGACCCGTGCCTTAAATCACCTTAAAAAATGTCTACCAGACATGAATACAGCATTCATCTAGCTATGCAGCATTAGCAGTGTACTATGAATGAATATACTCTTCTCTGTCACATAAACAACAAAAACTATGCCATCTGAGACGTTCATATTAAAACAAACACTCATTAAATATAATCTAACAGTGCACTTACTTCTTCAAGAATGCATCACAGCCAACTTAAAGATACTTTTAAAAACTCCACTGAAGACGTTCCCGGTAATCTCCGTTCTCCCTACAACTTTAAGGACCCCAAGCTGCCCGCATAAGCGCCTGAACAAAATCACGAGAAATCCTAAGGACTCCGGGCTGCCCACTTGGGTGCCTGAATGAAAAACTACCTAAACTGCTTTCAATGCAACACAAGAAAAACATAGGAAGTTTATATCAATTGTATTATATACTTTGCTTATATAAGCAACAAACTCCGGACTAAGTTACCATGGCAGGGCAACAATTCACAGAGTTAACATTTGGTTAAAACGGTGACAGCCATATGATGGTATCTGAACGGGATAAATATATTAAATTAGCATAGGGACTTATCAGTTAGCTACTGTTAGCTAAAATGCTAGCAACTGATAGTGCTATCAAACTAACACCTCCAGACTTAAGTTTCCTCAGCACAGCATTGATATACAAAGTTAACGTTTTGTGAAACGATGATGGCATAAGGACTTACCAGTTTGTCTCACACGCAGAAGGATGAAGTATGAAATTTAACCGCCTTTCCGTCTCCACCTGCCCAAATGCCCGCCAAGGTTTGAAATCCCTGTGAGTCCCGTGAGATCCCGCTGCCCCCACCCCCTCCTCCCACACCCTTCGCCCTCTCCCTCTGCCTACTCCATCAGCACCATTGAAACAATGTCAATTCATTGTAGAGCATTTCAACATTTAAATTGCATCATCTATACAACATTGATTCAAAGACAGTTTCTCAAACGTTGAAATGATAAATGTAATTAAACACTCAATAAACATAGATTCTTCAACCCCAACCAAAAATAACCAATCTGACCAAAATCCAACATAGAATTAATGTCCTTTGCTATCTGGGTCTCATATCACTAGCTATTTTAAAAAGGACTGTCTCAGTACTATGGCGTGTCCTAAAACCAGATTAGAGCGATTTGGATGTATTGTATCAGTTTATAAAGTCACCCAGCTGATTAAAAACTACTTTCTCTAAAGATTTTTGCTTAAAAATGTTAGGTTTGAAATTGATCTAAAATTGCTGGGTGTTAAAATATCCAGGTTCCTTTTCTTTAAAAAAGGGTTTTTCTACAGCTGTTTTAAAATTGGTAGGGAAGACCCCAAGCTGTAAGTAAATAACAACAGCAAGGACATCTTATACTGAATTAAAAACAGATTTTAAAAGAGAGGTAGGAATTGGGTCAAGGGAATATGTGGAGGGCTTCAGTGCTGTTACCCATAGACATATACACTAGACGCCTCACCGACGGGCCGTAAAATACGTCAGTGTGTCCGCCATCTTGCGACTGTCATTTCTCAAGACTTCAGCAACAATGATAATATGTAAGAATACTGTAAGTATGTTATAAAATAGGTAAATTTGTCATGTAATATGTAAATATGTAACAATAAATATGTAATATGATAGGTTATTATATAACAATAACTAAATATGTAATATGATATGTAATAATAAATAAATGTGTAAAAGGTAAATATGTACCAATAAATAAATATGGAGTCACGTGGAGAAGACCTTGGTAATGGCTGCATTCTAACCTAGCTCCAGAACCCCGCCGACATATTTCGACATATTACTACTTTTATTCGCCGTAGTGTCGGTCTCCTGTTGAGTGATGTTGTTTTATGAGTTATACTCAATCAAACATCTTCCATACTATAAAGAATAATTGAGGATGAGCCAACCGAAGAGAAGCGTGCAGACCCGCTTGAAAACAACCACCATGGATGCCAGCTTTGCTAGCTCAGCTAGCCCCGCTAGCCCTGGAACAAGCCAGAAAACTGAATGGAGTTGCAAATGATGTAGCAATAATTAAGTCAGACACGTCAGAGCTGAAGAATACCGTTAGTGTTTTGCAGACGCGAATAGAAGAGGCGGAAGCTCGTATTGCTGTTATTGAGGACGAAACAGCTAGCATCGCTAACGTAAACAAAGTGCTTGAGAAACGAGTGGAGCAACTTTGGAGCCGAGTCGACAATCAGGAGAACAGAAATAGAAGAAATAATATCAGACTGATCGGGCTTAAAGAAGGGAAAGAAGCAGGTTCTGAGATGAATGTGTATATTAAGAAGATTTTATCTGATGGCTTGGGGCTAACTGGGGACGAGTTTGAGATTGAAAGAAGCCACAGAAGCTTCGGACCCCGTCCGGAGGGCAACAGACCACCCCGGATGATTCTGGTCAAGTTTCTACGTTATACAGCCCGACAGAAAGTTTTGGCCGTAGCAAAGAAACGAAAGGGGATACCATGGGAAGACTGCATGCTGTCCATTTAGGAGGATTTGACTAAGGAGCATTCAGACCTGCGGAGACAGTTTGCACCGGTAATGAAAGCACTGTGGCAACATAATGTGAAACACATGCTCGCACATCCAGCCACCCTCAGGTTTACGTGGAAAGGGAAACGACTTAACTTTTCTGACCCTAAGAAGGCAGCAGATTTTGTTGAAGAGACGTTTCAGACCACGGAGGAGGAGCACTGAATGGCCGACATCCGGCGAAGAGATCAGAATTTATTTTGAAAGGTACGGCGGGGCTGGCGGGGATGGGTTGTTGTCAGAGCCTGGACAGCTGAAGGGGAGAAGGGGTTCGGCTGCTTAAAGGATTCTCCCGGACCATAGAGGCTTACTACACTGTTATGTTCATTTTAAAAACAGTGTTTCTTTTGTTTTTGTTTTTATGCTCTTTTGAGAGATGTTATCTCGGATATTTGTTTTCCATTTGTTCTAATTTCTATAATGGCAGGAACATGGTATTGACATATTATATAAAAGATGCAGTTATGGCAATGATGTACAAGTTTTGTTTTTTCAACAATGAATAGTGGATATGTTAACATAGTCTCTTGGAATATTAATGGCTGTGGCACACCAACCAAACGTAAGAAAACTCTTACCTACCTGAAATCAAAAAACACAGACATTGCTTTCATACAAGAATCACACTTTAGAAATGAAGAGGAAGCTTTAAAAATGAAACGTGATTGGGTTGGTAACGTGTTCCATAGCTCCATTTCCAGTAAGAGCTGTGGTGTTGTTATTCTTGTCAATAAGAAACTAAACTTTAAACTTTTACAACAACTTAAAGATAATGATGGTCGTATAATATGCATAGAGGCACTTATTAATGGAACAAAGGCTGTATTATGTAACATTTACGCCCCAAATAGAGACGACCCTACTTTTTATCACTTTATCAACGAAATGCTGGCTAAAATGGAGGGTCAAATCATTCTAGGGGGAGATTTCAATCAGACAACCGACGACTACTTGGATAGAAGTAAAATGAGCATAGATTTAAGTTCTAGAAACAGGAAAGCCATACATTTTTTGAGGGAAGAAACAGGTTTAGTGGACATCTGGAGATTGATAAATCCCAGGGAAAGGGAATATACTTTTTATTCCCACCCCCACAAAACTTATTCTCGTATTGATTTTTTTCTGATTTCAAAGCCACTTGTTAACTCGGTCATAGATTGCATTATAGGCGTAATAGCTCTAACAGATCATGTACCTGTAGAGCTGCACATTGATTTACAGTCGGAGAAAGGCACAGGGGGAAGATGGAGGTTAAACACAAGTATTTTAAGAGACGAACATTTTGTTACAAAACTGGGAGAGGACATCAAAAATTTTCTAGACATTAATATCGGATCAACAGAGAGAATAGCAACTGTCTGGGATGCACTAAAAACATTTGTTGGGGGAGATGTATAGCTCATAGTTCCTGGAAGAAAAAAGAAAGTAAAGAGAAGATAAAAAATCTGGAAGAAGAAATATGTGAACTGGAGAAGCAGCTGGCAGAACAATATGAAGAGGACAAATTTGGGAAAATCTGTAAATTTAAATTTCAGTTACATGAAATGTATAATGAAAAAGCCAAATACGCATGATTTAGGCTGAGAACTGGTTACTATGAAAATGGTGAAAAGACTGGAAAACTGCTGGCAAGACAACTTAAAATTCAAGATGCAAATAGAATAATTCCATCTATAAACAAAGATGATGAAATAGTTACCTCTTCAAAAGAAATACTATCTGTCTTTAAAGACTTTTATCAAGACTTGTATTCATCTACAAATACAACTAGCTCTGAGGATCTGAATGCTTTTTTCCAAATAGAGTTACCATCAGTATCCCAAGAAGATAAAGATAATTTAGAGACTCCTATAACTGAAACTGAGGTAAGAGCTGCTATTATGCGCATGAAAACCGGAAGGTCACCTGGTTTTGATGGTTTCACTTCGGAATTTTATCATAAATATACTGACTTACTTTGCCCTATTCTTACAAGAGTCTTCCATGAGGCATGGTAAATTGGTTTCCTCCCAGACAGTTTTAATGATGCCATTATTTCATTTATACCCAAAAAGGATAAGCATTTGACAGATCCAGCCAACTATAGACCAATAAGTTTAATAAATTTAGATTGTAAAATACTGTCCAAAGTGTTAGCATTAAGGTTAGAGAAGGTTTTACCTCAGATCATTCATAAAGACCAGGTAGGATTTATAAAGAAAAGGTCATCAAAAGATAACATGAGGCGACTTTTGCATCTTTTCTGGATGACTAGAACAAATGCATGTCCGGTGTCAGCCATATCGCTAGATGCTCAAAAAGCATTTGATAGAGTCGAGTGGGCCTTCTTATTTGCTGCTTTATCAAAATTTGGGTTTGGTGTCAATTTTTGTAAATGGATAAAAGTATTATATTCTCGCCCTAGGGCTGCTGTTTTCATTAATTGGATGATTTCCCAATTCTTTAATATATCCAGATCAACACGTCAGGGATGTAGCTTAAGTCCACTACTCTTCACAATTTATCTTGAGCCACTGGCTGCACTGATTAGAGAAGAGCCCAGAATTAAAGGAGTTATGGGAGGCAACAGGGAACACAAGTTGTTTCTCTACGCAGACGATATTTTGGTGCTGAATCAAGAACCAACCTACTCTATATCTGCGCTTCTGGAAGTTATTGAAGCATATTCAAAAGTATCTGGTTATAAGATTAACTGTCACAAGTCAGAAGCCATGCCTGTTTCCCAAATTTGCTCTCCTAACCTTCTCGCAAAATTTAACTTTAAATGGTTCCCTGTAGGCATGAGGTATTTAGGTATAGAATTGAACCCAGAAGATGAAGATATTATTACTACTAACATGGAAAAACTATTAAACAAAATTAAAACTAACTTTGAAAACTGGAGCAAGTTACGTTTGACTTTGTGGGGGAAGGTAAACATAATAAAGATGGTAATTGTTCCACAGATAAATTACTTAACTGGAATGTTACCTATATGTATTCCAAAGCCATTACTGCAAATATATAATGACATGATAAAACATTTTCTTTGGGAGAGAAAAAAGCCTAGAATACATCTGGATAAACTTTACCAACCTAAAAAAACGGGAGGTCTATCTCTTCCGAACTTAGAATATTACAGTGTTTCTTTTGAAATGTCTCAACTTGCAAATCACTGGGTAGAAATTAATCCAGAAATGGACTGGGTTCTGATTGAAAAATAACTCACTTTTCCATTTAAACCTGTTGAGGCTCTTTCACAAACATTAAGGAAGACCCAAAATAAAAGGGTGAACCCCATCTTGGCTTACTCCAGGACAGTATGGCAAATGGTTCATAAAAAATGTAAAGTCTCTGAAAATAGCCAAAAATATGCATCACTATGGTATAATTCTAATATAAAAATAGGTAAACAAACAATTTACTGGGCAAAATGGCTAAGACATGGTATTAGATTGATTGGGGACCTATTTGAAAATGACCAATTTCTTTCCTGTAATAGGTTGAGAGAGAAATTTAATTTAGAGGGCCACGGTCCTCTCTGGAAATATTTGCAAATTAGACATTGTATAAATAAAAGGTTTCACTTACCTAAGGAAAAAACACAATAGAGCAATATTTCCAGCTGCCGGTAATGTTTCTTAAAGCTTCAAGGTGGTACGTAATGTGTCCATGGTTAAACAATAATAAAGGTAAAAATCTTCAGAAGATTTGGGAGAAAGATTTGGGTTACACACTAGATGACGAGATGTGGGAGAGGATTCTTTCACAGAATGGGAGGTATATCAGAGAAGCAAGAGGCAAATTTATTCAATATAAAATACTGAATAGATATTATTACACCCCTGCAAGGCTTAACAGTATGGGTTTAATCCAAAGCAGTTCATGTTGGAAATGTAGATCAGAACGTGGTATATATTCATGTTTTGTGGGAATGCTGAATGGTTTTCCCACTATGGAACAATGTTCTGGCACTTATGGAGGACTGGTTGGGATGCCAACTTCCTAGATCACCTCAGCTATGTCTCCTGGGGGAGAAAGGCATAGTACCCTATTTAAATAAATACTCATTTAAAGTATTAGCAACTGGACTAACAACATGTGCTCGGTTAATTCTAAGATATTGGAAGGAACCAAGTATTCTGACACTGAAGATGTGGAAAGAAGAAATGATGACAATAACTGCTTGTGAAAAAATGCTTGGACAGCTGAACTTGAAAACTGACATGTCTAATGAACAATGGAACAATTTTAACCAGTTCATTTCAAGAGAATCTAACACATCATAGCTAGGATGTTGACATGTCATGTGCCCTGTGTTTGGTGATGTAACTGATACCCTCTACATCATTGTATTTAATTTTTGTAATTTGTTTACTGTCTATTATGTTTCCTGCCCGTTTGTTTTTGTTTTTGTTTTGTTTTGTGTTGTTGTTTATCTGTCTCTAAAGATGTTTGTTATAGTTTGTTATAAAAATCAATAAAATATAAATTACAAAAAAAAACAAAAAAACAAAAAAAAAACAAAAACAATAAATATTTAATATAACAGGTAAATAAGTAACAGTGAATAAATATATAATCTGATAGGTTAATATAAGAATAAGTATGTAATATAATAGATAAATATGTAATAGGTGAATATGTAACAACTATGTAATGTGATAGGTAAACATGAAACAATAAATATGTAATATGTAATAATAAATAAATGTGTAATAAAATATGTAAAAGGCAAATATGTAACATTTAATAATTATGTAATAGGTAAATATGTAGCAATAAATGAATGTATAATAGGTAAAAATGTTATTGTGTGTAAATATGTTAAAATATCTACATTTGTCCCACAAAAAATGTTATAACCTGTGCCCTAATGTACATGTTCACTGTACATAAATGTCATATTGTATGTAAATAAACACTTTTGCATATTTTTGTCATGGGCTACATCATGTTGCTGCTCAAAAATGAGAGTACAGCAGTCCCAGTATCCGATTTGCAAACTTCTTCCATTTCTTTACTTTCTACAAGTATGCTACATCCATAATTATATATAAATTTAAAGTGAATACAACAGTTCTTCACAGTCACGTAAATGTAGATTTTCGTGGTTTTCTTCAGAAAACACATCGCTGTCACATCGACTTGTTAAGGTTGACAGGGCAGATTGACGTACGTGCGTCGCATGGGGTCCGTCTACTTGCAACCTTGATCTGCCTGCCATAACTTTAACCTTCTGAACACGACAGTCTTGGTCCCGAGTCTCTACGACCTTCCGTTACCGAGACACACTCGAAAAACCCTTTTGACCAATAGAAAACAGGCACTTCCGGTCGTTGCAAAGACTTCAAGTTGGCACCATAGGAAAGGCATGTGTGATTTAGTGGGTTTACATCTTGGTTTCAACTCTTTAGCACATTAGGTACTCGAATTATTTCACGTTGTCCGCATTGGACACTTGAAAACTTCAGATCTTAAAAAATTCATTAAAAAATCAACCGTGCGTTGTACTGACTTGCAACCTTGATCCGTCTGACATAATTCGACCCTTCTGAACACGCCAGTCTTGGTCCCGAGTCTCTATGGCCTTCTGTTCCCAAGTTATTTCACTTTGTCTGCATCAGACACTTGCATCCCATTTTAGACAAACTTCAGATCTAAAAGAATTCATAAAAAATAAACTGTAAAAATGTTCAATTTTACTATGTTTGAGTTTCTAAAAATTGTTGTCTATTGTGGTTTTAATCAGTTAAACTGAACTCATCAGCTTAATTGTTTTGTAACAGTTAAATTTGTGAAATCAAAAGTTTTTATCTCTAAAAGGTTCCTCCCGTTCTCCTGTCCTGTCGACTGTGTTACTCTTGTCAACTGTGTTAAAAGTGTGTTTTGTGTCATAAATCTCTTAAATGTTGGATAAACTGTATGGATATCTCTGGAGAGGGAAGTCTTATATAAAAATGTTGAATAACTCTAAATTCAGTTTAATGTGAATTTATGTTGAAAAAGGTATCACATAACATCCCCATTATGAAGCTCAAAATTCATATTTATAAATCACTTGGACAGATTAACTCAAAACCCCTGTTGAATAGACTCAAACACTCTCAAACGTGTTTGCAAATCTGTAGTATTTCATATATATTTTGTTTGACACTACATTTGTCTGTAACACAGTTGACAAAATAATAAATCAAACGTTCATTTTCATGAAATAATTTAAAAGTCATTTGAGCTTAAGCTTGCCAATTAATTAATTTAGCACATTGAGGGTGTATATTATAGAAACATCTAGTTTATTTATCAAAGAAGAATACTGATATCTTGAGTTTTTGGTTAACATGACATGTACCCTGAATTGTAGAATGACTCAGAGATATATGAACCTCAGTTATGGGCTCTGTAACACGGTTTTGTGATGGAACAAAAAGCCAATAGTCTTAATCAGTGTGACTGTTTTCAGGATATGAATTCATCAGAGTTTTGTGTTTTACTATTTAACTTTATGTAGGACACATTTTAGAAGTCCGTCAAAGACTGCTGTTGATTTGGGATAGGAATAGTTTCTACTAGTTTTTGAGGCATTGGTATCGCTTTCATGGTCAACTATTCCTTTATCAACATCTTCCACTTGGTTCAGCTGGACGTGCAAAACAATGACAGTTTTCTCTATTGAAACGCAATTGACACAACCAACATAAAGAAAGTCATAGGACATAATCGTGACCGACAGAAGATGGACAGAGGCTGGCTTAAGCTGGCTTAATTTTACATAACAGGACATCAACAATGCAACATGCGATGTCTGAGGCTATGTGATTGCAAGCAAAGATGAGACTGCTAGCTACATGTTGAAACCTTTGTCAGTACGGTACAGCATTTGATAGTATTTCAAAGTGTTTCACGTTGTTGAGACAGAAATCCTGTGTGAGCATTTTTCAACACTGAAAAGCCACATGAATCAGCAAAGGAATCAATAAAGAATTGCCTAGAACAGCAGAATTAACCATGGCATTGGTACTACTAAAATGTTACGAGTTCTCATCCCCAGTGTTGATGGAAACATGGATTCTAACTTGTACATGCAGGTAATGAAGATCCGCTGTGATCCACTGTTGGCATCTGGAAACTGTGCCTCAGATTAATATAAAGTATGACATGTGAGAGTACACACTTCCTGCCTGTTTTAGAGTGTTCTGTGCGTAGTTTGTGTGAGTGATTGTGATGGTTTCTGTGGCGAGCTCCTTCAGGCAGATGTCTTTCACCTGAGGCGGCCTTGATAAGCCTGATTGGAGAGCAGCTGCAGAGAAGTGGTCCACCAATCAGAGAGAAGACTGACTCGGCCAGTCTCTAAAAAAGCCTACTAGGCAAATTTAACTGTCTGCCCTGCGCTGTGTTTAGGAACTGAGATTGTTAGTCTTGTGAATTAACTTGTGAACTTGGAGGCTGTGGAAATAAAAAAAAGGCAAGGTTAGCTAAAAAGCTGTTTGAGGTTGTTTTTGACCAAGTTTCCCTAATTTAAGTAACACTCTGCTGTTTTCTTGTGGTATGAATAGAAAACCAGGAGAAAATCAATAATATAAATCAAATTAATCTACAGACTTATTTTTTTCCTGCTTTTGAAAATACTCTTAAAAGGTGCATTGTAAATTGGAGAAACTGTCTGAAACCATAGTTGTACAAAATTCTGTAGAAGAAAAAAATAATAAAAATGATAACTAATAACTGATAAGGATAAAAACTACCAAATGAGTTTTTATCATGGGTTAACAAAATTAAAAGATTGTGTATTGAAAGATTTTGCATTTATGGACCTCTTTTGTTTTCACTCTCCATTTAAAGCAAATTTAGCTTCTCTGTAAGGAAATGTGCTGTATAAATAAAACTGCTATTGTTTTTGCTGTTACTCAAAATGCACTTTTAAGAGCAACAAGTATATTTACATGTATTTCCTATTCTTTAATGTTAAATACCATCATTTAAAAAATATACGTTTTAAAAAGTCCTGTGGTGTGTGTTTCTAATAAGTGAGTAAAAATGTCTCAGAATCGTGATCTCAGTATCTGTTAAAATAATTGTGATTGTGATTGTTGCTATGATTGAGCGGCGCTAGTGCAGACACTTTTGTAAACAATGTCAGAATTCAAAGGTTTGATTGAAGTGAACCTGTTAATCCCTGAACACACTTTCACCCCTCTCTTCACTTAGAGAGCCACCTACTGGAAACAAGACAGGAATATGTTTAAATTCTTACAGCTGCTTCCTGTTTTACCTGAATCTCCTTAAATATGACAAGAAAGCCAAAGACTGAATAACAGCACTGCATGTATTAAAGGTTGTCCATACAAGCAGCTATTATGGTTTATATTGATTGATGATGCCTCTGGACAGATCCTGTCAAATATTCAGTTGTGATGTCCAGTAAAATCATGTATGCAACACACTTTTAATACCTTTTAATAACCCTGACAGGAGTTGGTATAGCTTTTCAATAGCATATCTCCCATGTTTGTTTTGAAGTAAATAAGCTGTAAGTAATACAGATCACATCTGAAAGACCCTTCAGTTAAAAACAGCATGAGTATAGAGGGCAAGCACCTGTTTGACAGGCAGCACCACAGCTTTAGAGCTCAACTACCATGAGAAGTGCAATACAGTGAAAACAAATAACACTAAAAAAAATGAAAATGGATTTGTCGTAGACATCAGAGCAATTTATATTCTGGATTTTATTCTCTTATATGTGGAGACTTTCAAACAGTAAATGTTTTTGAAACACAAGACACATTTATTTAAGGCCCAGATGTCAACAAACGTAAGGTGTTTCATTGTAAAGAGCCTGAAATCTTATTCTTTTAGTTTAAGATTTATTTCACATATTATTTACAAATATTTACAACACTGACATGTATGGACATTAGTCCTCTGCTTGGTAGTAGCAGCAGCAAAAGTATGCAGCAACTCTTTTAAAGAATCGCTTTACACGCTGTTTTAGGCTTCTAGAGGCCGTGGTGTTGACAGGGGGGCCTTGACTTTCAGCCTTCTCACAGGACAAAGTGTTTGACTGCTTGTCTGCAGGGTGTCCGCAGAGGGAATATTCCTCCCATGAGTCATGTGATTTTGGTCCCTCAGGTTGTCTGATGATGGGACTTTGCTCTTTGGAGCTTTGCCTGTTAACACTGGGCATGAATGTTTGGGCGGCTCTCAGGCTAAAAGGAGGATAAGAATAAGTTAGTGAGTTTGTAAATCAATCCATGTATAAAAGATGGAATCACATAAAACATTTTCCTTTAGTAAGGCCTGAAAAGTGGAGTACTCTAAAATGTATTTTATGCTGTAGAAAAAAACCCCTAAAATTTCATGAGCTTGCATTCACCATTGACCTTATTCCAAGCAGCTAGCTGGAAAGCTAATTAAACCCCTATAGACTTTGACATTGTGACATCACTGAGGCTACATTTGTGTTTTATAGAGTGCAAGTTGTGAAAGGATGTGGTCACTTACTATGCCATGCTCTCAGGTTTCTGCAGGTGGCTCATTGTAATAAATGGGTGCTTAATGGGCAGAGAGCCTCTTATCCTCATCAAGATGCAGCAGACCCTTCAATAAGTCCACGAAGACCCTCCTGTCCTCCATATCTGCTGGGCATCCTTCTGGGTAATACTGAATTTGGAAACAGATTTTTTGACAGTTGATCATACATCTAAACCTTCAGAAGCACATAAATAATAATAAAATATTTCCTTGTCAAACACAGCTTACAGTACTCGCATCAACCAGGGCCTCCAGAGAACTCAGCCGGTGTTCATACTCAATATTCAGTGCCTTGTTACTGTTGACGGCTTCAAATGCATCAGCTGTCTGAAAAAAACAAACAAGACAACTGTTATTCAAAATGTCAATAAAGTCAGATTACCGACTCAAACAAAAAACAGTAAAATATGCTGTACCAGCAGACTCCATCTTGGCCCATCAGAAGTGTCTTTCTTGCTGAAAAACTGCGGGCTGTAAACTCCAGTCCTGAGCTGACGGTCGTCTGGCATGCCAAGTGTGTTCACCACGGTCCTCATCTGCGCACAAAATAAACAAAATAACTTCAGTGGACATTCTGCAATAAAGACGTACATGTAACTCGGTCTGTGGTAGCATACATACCATGTGATAGTCACACTCGACATTGAAGAGGTTTTTCGCCAGGTAGAGAAAGGCCAGGACGCAGCCTGCTCCTCAGGTGTCAATAGTCTCTGAAAAGGGGGAGGCCAAGACTGATTTCTGGAGCCCTAGAGAGAGAGAGCAAAGATGCAAAATGTGAAATATTTTAATTTTTTATTAAGATGAAGCATTCTGTATTAATGAAAGTACATTCTGTAAATTCAAGTATTTAGAAGAAATTCATGTATTTGTAATGTCATAGATTTAACGCCAACAGCATGGATTTCTAGACAAAAAATGGATTAGAAGATAAGATTTGATTAGGTGGAACTTCATTAATCCCTTTGGAAGACTCCCTCTGGGAAATTAAGATTCCAGCAGCAGTTTTGTTCAGTCTTCCTGTTACTCCTCCTCCCCACTAGTGAGGAGTTGTACAGTCTGATGGCCTGAGGGACAAAGGAGTTTCTCAGTCTGTTGGTCCTGCATTTGAGAAGGAGCAGTCTGGGGCTGAACAGGCTCCTCTGGTTGCTGATGGCTGTGCGCAGAGGGTGACTGGCATCGTCCAAAATGTCCAGTAGTTTTTCTGGTGTTCTTTCCTCTGCCACCGTCATGCCGACCCCAGAGCCTGATCATATTCTCTAGCCTGCGTCCTTCTTGGATGCCATGAAAGATAAACGTACCTATATCCAGTGGGCTGCAACAGCATACCATGTGATGTCTCGGAGGTTTTGACTACCTGGCCGAAGTCAATGAGTCTGACTTGGCGAGGCTTGCCGGGCTCGTTGATCAGTATGATGTTGTCTGGCTTGATGTCAGTGTGCAAAACACCGATAGAGCTCAGTGCATGCAAAGCAGTAAAAAGCTGCAGGGACAAAACAGGAGAATTTGAGTATTTTTATGAACTGTTGCACAAGTAATACTACATGCAGAACCTAGATACATATCTCAATGTTTTTATTTGAAAGGCAGTGTTACATCTATTGACCTGTCGTTGACACGTGACGAATATGACGCCACTCAGTCCAGCGGCTGATGTGTCTTCAATGTATTTTAGCCGTAACAAAGGATGAATTAGTGAATGTAACACACGTCAGAGACTGTCAAATGTGTCGGATCACTTTAAGGGTGCTCACTGAGAAACAATCAAAGGCTGGACTGAAATGCATGGTTTTATCTTCTACACATGTTTTAATATGCTTCATTGGCATTTATTTGACGAAAACAACACAAAGAGGCAAAGCAAGTTCTCTTCCTGCTTTTAACATCTTGTTTGATTAAAATGGTATCACAGATGATCAGATGCATTTGCCCATTGTGTCATTAAATTTAGTTTTGTAATTAAATAGATTATTCCCATCTTGTCTAAACGTTTTAGAGACTGTTATCTTGCCGTGAACATGCAGTCAGTGGTTCTGACTGTAAGCACTCTGTTATAACTACTGATGTAACTATTTATTTGAATCAATACCAGCCTTACAGATTTGAAACAGTATTGTATTAGCCTATGATTGAAAGTGTATCAACATATGTTCAAAACATACCTGTGTAGCAATGGCTCTGATTTCATTCAGAGAGAGAGGAATAAATTTTGCTGATGGAGCAGACCATACAGGTCCGTGCTGAACATCTCGAAGACCATGTATATTTGGCCTTTGTATTCAAATTACTCGAAAAACTTGAGCATACTGTTGTTGTCTGTAATAAGGGCCGAGATGTAGTTCAACATGGCCACCTGGGGAGAAAAAAAGGAGACACAAAAAATCATGTACCATCGGTCCTCTCAGGCTGAGGTCACAATTTAACAAAATTAAGTGAAATATCACTGACTAATCAACGAATCAATTTATTGATAAGAGAAGAGCATTTTATTCTCATAAACCTAATAAGTCACATCAACATTTGACGTTAAAGTGAGGTTTGGGATGAACTAAAAATGATACAGAATAATGTTTGGACTGAGTAATAAGGAAATACTGTGGTTTTAGCCCAGAGTCGTCACATTATCTTATTGTGTATTTGGAAGAAGAGAACAACAGACTGATTCGGAGGAGGCGGTGGGTCTGTTGCTGGTCCATCAAGGACTACTGCGAAGTGGACATATGCAGGACAGAACAGCCCAGTTCATGAAGTCAAAATTTAAGACTTTAAAAGCTGGATTTCCTTTTCTTTATTATCATACAGGAAAGTAAGGAGTTTGGCATTTTGTAATTTAACAACTTCATCATCTTCCGACAGTGTTCTCCTGTGATGGTGTGGATTTGATTTTTGTTTTTAAAGTTCTCCTAATACAGTGTCACAGAAGTCAGGTGAGTCTCTCTCAAACAAAACATCGAATGTTTGACTATTTGATGTCACCCTAGTTTAATTCCTAATTCATTTTCCAAACACAGAAACACTCATGAATAAAACTCATCAGGTCTCCTTTCTCTGTCCCACAAATACTGGATTTTGCTCTTTTCTTTAAAAGCAACCTGCCGATTGCATAACCTATGAGATTTTGGTAGAACGAGACCCCATTGACCAAATAATCAACCATCTGATGTCAGGATGTTAGTCCTGGAGGTTTGTAGCAAAACCAAAAAGTAGTTGGATAATGTACCTCTCTCTCAGCATCCAGATGCACCTGATCAATCTTCTTGAGGATCTTGACGGCGACTATCTGGTAGGTCTTCAAGTTTAGGCACTTGACTACCTTGCCAAAAAAGCCCTCACCAAGAAACTTCAGGGTGTAGTAGGATGACGTGCTGCTGTACAGTGTTTGACCTGAAGCAACAAGGCTTTCAGGATCAAATTCACTCTGTTGCAAACAAAAAGAAAAAACATTTTAAGTCAGTGTGATTATGAATCCTCTCTTATGAATAAAGATATGAAAGAGAGAAGTGCTTTAGCTTCTACAGTCATCAGTACAGGCGAGTTACTTAAAGACTGAGATGAATGAGTACGTTAAAAGAGGTCTAAAATTATTGTAAAATTTACAGTTTCATATTAAATAACCTTAAAAAAAAACTTCACTTTGGTTTCATATAAGTTTAAACTTGTGCATGGTGCAGCCATGCCTCCAAGGTTTTTTGGGCTTTGCAGAATGTTTTTTGGAATACGTGGAGGTTTAGCGCCCCAGATGAATAAATAGATCATAGCATCCAGTCTATGAAAAAATGATTTGGGAATGAATACAGGAATGCTCTGAAATAAATATGTGAATTTGGGGAGGATGTTCATTTGAACTGAATTAATGCGGCCAGCAACCGAAAGAGGCAAAGAGGTCAAGCGTTTGAGGTTGAGCTCTGTCTGAGAAATTAAGGGGAGAAAATTACTTGAAAATAACTTAGAAAACGTATCAGTGATGCAGACTCCAAGGTACACAAATGTATTTGTCACTTTAAAAGGAAGAGATGTAAACGAAAGCTGACGGCCAGATTTATTTATGGGGAATAGTTCACTTTTCTGTAAATTAAGTTTGTAAACAGAAAGGTCATGAAATTGGTCAAAGATACGAAAAACATCTGGTAATGAATTGTCTCGGTCAGAGATGTACAAAAGCAGGTCATCTGCATAGAGTGAAACTTTCTGTCCCTGACCTTCTCTGAAATTTGAGTGTTGTGTCGGAGTGCTAGAGATAGTGGCTCAATGGCCAAAGCAAAAAGTAGGGGAGATAAGGGGCAGCCCTGTCTGGTGCCTTGACCTATATCAAAGTATTTAGAAAAGTTGTTATTGTGCGAACTGAGGCAGACAGGGAAAGTGTATAAAAGCCTAATCCAAAAGATAAATGTTTTACCAAAGCTGAATCGTTCAAGGGTATAAAATAAAAATTTCCATTCCACCTTGTCAAAAGCCTTTTCGGCATCCAGGATAACTAACAGTTCAGGAGTATCCTGGTTTGCTATGTTATAGATGATACTCGTCGCACATGAAAAAAAATAAACCCTGTTTTTAATAAAACCTGTCTGGTCTGCAGATATAATTTTGGGTAACACTGTTTCAAGGCGTTGGGCGAGAATTTTTGCGAGAATTTTCACATCTACATTCAGCAAAGATTGGGCGGAATGAACTGCAGCAATTAGGATCTTTATTCTTTTTGAGGAGAAGAGAAATTTGAGCCTGGTGTAGTGTGCAGGGTAAAAGGCCTGATTGGAATGATTCATTATGCGTGTTAAGAAGGAGAGGTAAAAGTTTGATAGAAAATCTCTTGAAAAATTTCACAGGAAAACCATCAGGTCCAGGACTCTTTCCACTTTGCATGGCTGTGATAGCATCGTTCACCTCTTTCTCAGTGATTGGGCTCTCCAGGGCCTTAGCTGTGTTAGGATCTAGGATTCTAGGAATGGGGAAAGAGTCGAAAAAATTGTAAAACTCTTCAAGAGTGGGGTTTCATTCTGAGGTATACAAAGATGAGTAAAAATTTTGAAACGCATTATTAATTTCAGAAGGATCATGACTAAGACCACCGCTAGTATTAATTTCAGAAATTAGCTGAGAGGCAGTCATCTGTCTGACCTGGTGGGCAAAGATTCTGCTTGGTTTTCACCATACTCATAATAGATGTGCCTGGACCTAATAATCATCTGTTCTGCATCGGTTATAGAAAGATTGTCAAACTTAGATTTAAGGAACTCTATTGATTTTTGTGGGCTTACCCAAACCTCTAACATTCCAGCTGGCAAATGGGACAGGGGTGCCTGTGGCTCCTAAAGTCAGACCACCATTACCCAAAGCCATACTTGCTGAGATAAGGAACTAAGTTTGACATAAATTGCATCAGACAGACCACTGCATTTTTCTTAAAGAGCCAACATACAAAAACACAAGATAGAACCAGGTAAAGTAATTTTCCCTTATCCCCCCCATCCGAACAACTCCAAGAACATGGTGCAGTTATGATCCCAAAGTAACCAGGTCAATGTAGACTAAATCTACCAAAATTTCAATTTCAATTTATTAAGGCATAACTCCTTGAGATGAATCATCTCATTTTCAAGGGGGGGCTATACACCAATACACATACAAAACAAAATATAAGAAACAAACCATTACAGCACAGTCATTACTCTGATATTACAAGAGAGACATTACAATACTGACAATACACAAAACAAACACATAAAGCTCTCCCAACCCAACAACCCCTCATCCACCACCCCACATTGGATATATGGTTATCAACAATAAAACTCAGACCCACACTAATGTAGCAACATACAAACATTTACATTATTAGGTACACATACAAACATTTCGGCACAGTCAGTCATTTAGCACATTAAGTTCTGAAAACAGGAGCAAGGTGTTTGTAAATAAATAAAGACAGATTTCTTGAAAACAGTCAAAGATGATATTGATCTGAGGGAATCAGGCAAATTGTTCCAGTCTGATGGGGCTTTGAATTGAAAAGCAGAACGACCAATTTCTTTTTAAATCCTTGGAACAGACAAAAAAAAGATTAGTTGTATGATGAAGATTGTACTGTGATTTATATGGAGTTATATATTGCTTAAAGGCGCAGTGTGTAGAATTTGGCAGCATTTCGCCGAACAGAAACGGTAAATATAGGATATAATGTTTCTATTTGTATTTAAAGTCCGTCAAAATAGCACCACAATCATCCCCATAAAACGTTGGTTTTATTTTTATTTAGTCAGAAAAAGCTTCAAATAATTTACATTACCGCGGGCCGCGTTCATGTAGGCCGACATAACAATCCGCCATGTTGTCTACGGGTTGATTTTAGGGACAAAAAGAACGAAACGCGAATCTGTCCGCCGCTTCTGAAATCTACATGGAATGCAGGCCAAGAAGAGGAGAGAGGACAACAACTGACCTAAATCTGTAAAAATAATGGTTACAAACCTTGTCACTTTAGTAAATGATGCCCTGTTCACGATCCCTTTTGGTCTTCACGTTGCTCAGCGATGTGACGTTTTGGTTACGGTTGGGCTCATTCTAGAATCTGAATGATAGATGTCGCTCAAATGCCAAATTCTACACACTGCACCTTTAAGATAAGGAGGGCAGCTATAGAAGATACATTTAAAAATAAACAGCAGCCAGTGAAAGTGTCATCTGGATTGAGGGGTCAGCCAGTTCAATGAGTCATACATAAAGCAGTGATGAGTTCTGAATGGACTTCTTAAAATAAATCTACAAAGACTATTGTACACAACAGTATTAGACTAATACTAACAGTATTAGAGTGAAGATTGGCTTCTGAGCTGTTTTGGTACTCAATATCAGCATAATGAAGTACTGGGAGGATAAGTTGAGTGACAATTTTAATTATCTAACCAAACACCTAAATACTTGAACTTTTCTACTTCCACAAAAGAAGTTCCATCAAGATATCTGATATGCCATCCCTCGGATTGTAAAACTTTAGATTTGGTGCCAAACAACATATTATATGATTTTGTCTTATTGAGTACTAGTTTGTTAGAAGCAAACCATTTTTGTACTTCAACAAAATCAGTCTGTAATGATGACTGTATTTGCATGACATTCATTTTGGAAGTGTAAATAACAGTATCGTCTGCATAAAGTTGAATTTGAGTGTTTGAACAAATTAGAGGAAGGTCGTTAATGTAAATGGAGAACAATAAAGGACCTAATGATGAGCCTTGAGGTACCCTTTTTTCAATTAGTCTAAATTCAGATTGCGTTCCCTGAAGACTGACACTCTGATATCTGTGATGAAGGTAAGAGTTGAACCAAAAAAGAGAATGTTGTGAGAGTCCAATTGCATGAAGTTTGTCCAAGAGGAGGTAGTGATCCACCATGTCACAAGCTTTGGTGAGATCTATGAATATGGCCCCTGTGAGCATACTATTGTCTGATGCAGATGTGATGTCATTTGTAAGTTTCAATAGGGCTGTGGTTGTGGAAAAGTTGGGTCTAAAACCAGATTGATATGGGGATAATATACTGAAATCACTGATATATTGGAAAAGTTGATTAAAGATTATTTTTTCGAATATTTTGGCTACACAGTTGATTATAGAGATGAGTCTATAATTGTTAAGGTCTTAAGGATCACCATCTTTAAACAAGGGGGTCACCCTTCCAGTCTAGTGGAACTTCACCTGTCTGCAAAGATAAATTAAATAGGTCTGACAATGGGAAAGCTAAAACATGAGATGCTATCTGAAAATTTTAATTTCCAGACAATCTGGGCCAGCGCCAACATTTGGGCTGAGGCCATCTATAACCTGTTGTACTTCAGCTGGACTGATTCTGCTGAAAGAGAAAGAGTTGCTAAGGTTGGGACCAGTGTGGCATCATAATGTGAAGTACCAGGAGGATTACCACTGCTAACTTTTGAGAAATGCTGACTAAAGGCATCAACAATCACAACAGGATCATTTATAATTTCATTATTGATTTTTATGTTTGTGGTGGAGTTTTTTGGTGGTTTGCCGATCAAGCTATTAATTGTGTGTCATAATTGTTTAGAATTTTTAAACTCATTCATCAGGGAGTCTTTGTAATAGCTGGATTTTGCGTTTTGCGTTTTGGTTGTACAAATATTTCTTAAATGCTTGTAAGCGTTCAGGTTTTCAGGCTTCAGGCCATTTCTTTAGTAGAGCGATATTTTTCCAAGCTTTGTCCCGTTGGTTGAATAGTCTAATAAGGTCTGCATTTATCCATGGTAGATGTCTACCTTTAACTCTTATTTTTGTCCAGGGGGCATGTCTATTAATACCTTTATTTAGCTCTGTATAAAAGCAGTGCCATGCATCATTGGTATAAGGTATTAATTGTAATCTGTCCCAATTTATAGCAATAATGTCATCAATGAATTGTTCTAGATTCATAGTTCACGATTTTCTAATTTTTATGCATTTAGGTGGAAGATGTGGAATCTTAATTTTCCAGACACAGAAAATGATTGAGTGGTCACTTAAGCAGTCTGGTAATACCCCTGATTTCACAATTCTATCAGGATGAGAGACAAGGATACAATCTAGAAGAGTCTGAGATGTTGAATCAATTCTGGTTGGTTCTGTTATGATTTGTGTAAGGTTTGTACTGCAGAATAAATTTTTATCTTTGAGAGATGCACAATCCAGCCAGTTTTTGATAAAATTACCTAGTATAATCAGTTCTCCTGGAGAGTTTAAAGAGATAATGGTAGACAAAATACATGCAGCGGATTCTAGAGGAGCATGGGGGGGGGTGTGTGTAAATATCTCCAATAGTTAAGTGTTTATTTTGATTAAGATTTAATTTAACAAAGAAACATTCAAAGTGCAAAGAAGAAGACAAAATAGAACATGAATGCAAGCTGGGGTGACTTGAACTGAACAAACATGATGTGTGGTGAACAGACACATTGTTGGTTAGTGCGCTTGAAGCCAAAGAGTTGCTGCTAAGTTGCAAATAACATAACAACACCGCACAGTAACTTAAATTCAGAGTAGTTGCTCAAACTAAATGAGTAAGGTCCACAGGTAATATAGACGGCACTGAACGAGAAGATGAACTTCCATGGCTGAAACAGCAAGTGGCGCTACATACCGACAAGTGAATGTAAACAGAGCTACCACCGTGGCTTGTCCAAACTGTAAACAACATGGAGCTAATTAGCGGGTATGCTAAACAGCCGGTTATCTGTGTAGTGGAGCAGTGTTAGTTTTACCTACAGGGTAGGATGTTTGGCTGCTTTATCCAGTCTCATCAGCGGCAGATGATGTTCCTCTGGCGCTGTTAGCCGTCTTGGAGAGCATGGCGAGGAACGAGCGCTCAGCCTCTCCATGTAAAGTGATGCGGAGCCTCGCGGGTTGGCGGAATCCGAAGCGGGCTCCTCGGATGAGCCGGAGCCGTCTCCAAATGCCGCTCGGCGCTTTGCCTTACTGCTGGACAAGTCGGGGAAAATGTGGACCGGACGCCCGTCAACGGTATCGCCTCATGGAGCTTGCACGAAACACGTCTACATCGGTTCCGCACAACAGCGCCCCCTTTTAGATTTAAGCTTTTGCAGACCTGGCCACGTTAATACAAATCACAAACACAATCACATGATCAACTTGTTTGTCCCTCAGGCCATCAGACTGTACAAGTCCTCACTTGGGGGGATGAGGAGTAGCAGGAAGACAGAGGACGGGAAAGAGCAGTAGTAGCCAGCTAGTAACCATTTTTTTAGAGTCTGTACTGATGCTTGAAATCCTTAAAGTTGCAAAAATAGTGTTTTCTGCGTTAAAATGGGTTCTGATTTTGGAAAAGTGTGCAAAGTGTTAGGGATTGCAATTTTTTTTTCTGCTTTCTGACTGAAAAGTTTGCATGTTATTTAGAGAAATCATATAAAATAGATTGTGATGTACATTTACTGTTATGAAAGTATATCCTACAACCACTGCTGGAATGTTTTTAAAGATACAGTTAGGAAAAAAAAACAGATTTTCTTTGGAAGAGGCAGTAAATAGAGGAAAGTCAGGGTATATGTCATCATTTTTCATGTTCAGTACAATCATTTTTAAGAGGTTATTTTTTACTTCTGCCATTGAGTTTATGTTTTTGCCAGTGTCTGTCTACCTGTCTGTCTGTTTGTGTGCAAGATAACTCGAAAAGATTTAACAGATTACGATGAAATCCTCTGAAAATGTTGAGTATGATGCAGGCAAGAGGTATACCATGATTTCTCGATAATTTCCCTTGTTTACAACACGCACCCCGTTTTTTCATGCTTTTTTCCAGGAAAAACGCTGTGTTTAAATATAACACGCACCCACACTTTTCCCAAACCTTACTCTCTCAGACAACTCAAAAATGACCTTCATTCAAAGTTTTAATCAATGAAACTTCAGTATTTTCACAACAAATGCTGTACACGATTTTCTCTCTCAACCATATCGGAAACACCACTTGCTTCACACATGCTCAGTTGTAGTGTACCAACCAGTCAGAGAGCAGTTATTAACATGCGGATTTCCTCAACCGATCACAGCGCGGCTATTTTGGTCCCCTTGCTCACAAGATGGCAGCGCCCTGTGTTTTCCAGTGAGTGGTACTGTAACACTTGAAAATTACACAATGATTGCACAAAGGAAAACTGCTTAAGACCTAAAATATTGGATTAGAACAATTTAACAGTCAGTTTAATAAGAAATATGCAAGTTTGACGGTAATGTTTTGCAGAAAGAGAATATTTGGTCTTTTTGTATCAGATGTGTTGTAGTGAGCTTGTGACATTGCTGGGTAGGGCAGGGTAATTAATCAAATTTAAATCTCAATAACAATTACTGCCTTAAGTGAGTAACTGAGCTTAAAATACTACTGTGCCATATGACGTAATGATTTTTTTTCTTTTTCCATTATTATTATCAGCATTATTTTGAGGTATTTGTATTTTTACAAGTATATTCCTATTTATTGCCCATTCTTTAAAAGCATATATGTTCAATGAAAGCATGTGGTGCATATTTTAAAATCAATAAGTAAACATTTTTCAAAATCGTGTTCTCAGTATCTTTCAAAATAACTGTGATTATGATTTTTGCTATAATCGAGCAGCCCTTGCGCTGGGTGACACTCTTTCTCATGTCATTCAATTGAACAGATCCGATGACGGCCAAAGAGAAGATCTCTGGTCTTCCAAAAATGAGGTCTAGTTACACTTCTACGTGAACCAGCGTTCGGTTTGCAGTGGGTGTTAAAGCCATCTAAATTAAACAGGAGCCACATGAGGCAAGCACATCAAAGAGTAGGGCATTCTGGCTTGAATTGGCCGAGTAAAACAACAGTTATTGAGCTAATGTAGCTTTCACTGCCAATGTCAGGCAGCACTGCCAGCGTTGGATTCTCTTAAAAGTATACAGTCAACTGAAAGACTGCAGCTACAGCCTTAACCAGCAGCAGTTGCACACCATTTGACAGGCTTTTTCTGCCTGACAGAGTGCAGGGTGAAAGGAAACTGAACCAAGTGAAAAATTAAACAATGTTGCAACTTCACCAAACTGAACCAAGTCTGCCAAACTGTAGCTGTGAAAGTGCAGTTATAGACTGAATTTCAAGTGTGCCATTGATGCAGGACACCTATTCATAGTCATCCCTCCTCTTTGTGCAATACATTTACCACCGGTTGCCTATGTAGATGATAAAAAAGAGGATGTTCTTAATTTCAATGAATAATACCGTGTTATGGAGAATGGACTATTAGTTAACACCATCCTTGTTCACCCTGTCAAGGTATCATAAGTCAGTGCAAGTAAAAACAGCTGTCTGGATATCATGGTTATTGAAGGAGAAAAAATGAAAAACCTTTAAGAATCTGAGGTGGACCTTTGTGCTTTGTGCACATAGTTGTAGTTGATCCCAGGGAAGTTAAAAGATACACTGATTTAACATTTACATCTACATGAAAATTGTCTGGAACAATGCAAGTGGAACACCAACAGAAACTGTCTGTCATTTCTTATAAAGTATTGCTTTTATTTCTGTGAAACACAAATGCTTTACCCTGTAGACTATCATACGTGCTGACTAAAGCAAACTGCTGCTTTATATTGTCATAATGTTAACACTGTTGGTACCCTGAACTATTGAACTATTATCCTGGTTCCTTAAATCCTTAAACTTTTTCTTTATATTTCTTTGAATGTTTGATAAACGTTGCTAGTCTTGCTCACTTGAACAATCAGAGCATAAAAAGAGACAGAGCCCATAAAATTGCCTGAATATATGGCCACTGCTCATGCCTTTAATTTTAGAGGTTTAAGGAGCTAATATAATGCTTTTTTTGTTCTAGTGAGTTTAAACTCCTCCCAATGATGCAGCAATTCTGTGAACCAGACTGGAGTTCCGCAGCATAAGCACCACCTTTATGGTGATAGTAGCAGCTTGAAATGGCTTGTTACCCTGCCCCCCCTCAACAGACCTACTGGTGTGATGTCCTACCATTGTTTTGTCATCAGTTTGAGCACATTGGCTCAGGGTACCAAGCCCAGTGCAGAGCAGGGGCGGTAGAAGGAATGCAGAGTTGTTGACAATGTGTAACTAAGTAGTGTTGAAATCACCAGTTACCACAGATTTGAGCTGACATCCAATCAGAGTGGCCTGGGCCCATGTGGGTAGCCTTAAGTCTGAAAAGTACTTTTGCCGAGATGTTCTGATTGCTTTGTTGTACTGTTTCATTTTATCTGTGAGTATGTTGTGATGAATGTCTAACCAGGTTTTCCTCCACCTGTGTTCAGCAGCTCTACAGTTTCTCTTCAGTGCAGAAGTCTCATTGTTTTTTCATGGTATAGGCGATGTTTTTTTATTTTCTGTCCTCATTTAACATACTTTGCATGTTTCAGTCAAATTTATGAACAACACAGGGGAGCAGCAGTCTGGTATAGAAATGAAAAATAATTTTAAAGGACCTGTAGCAGATGTACTAAAAGTAAGTGTTTCCAGTTATTTTCTCTTTGCTTTTTTCTTGATATACTATTTTATACTTTTTGGCCTACTTTGGACTGTCTTTGCTTTGTCTCTGTTTTTGACATGCGCCTGCACTAAGTGCCCCTTTATTGCCTCTTGGAGAAAAATAAAGTGTTTTTTCCCAGCTATAAATAAAGTATGTTTTTGCATTTCCATCCAATAGTTAAAGTCAAGTGAAAAATATGATGCTTGCTCTGTCTTATGCATGAAACAGTTACAGTGTTGTTAAACTTTTATAAAAGATGAATGTATTCAAATACAGTATATGAACACATTAACTGTCACAGTGGGAAAGCTCTGATGGCATGATGTGCACCGCTTGCATTAGTCCAGTAGATGGGGCAGCAAGGTTGGGTTTTTGGCTGCTCTGCCACATTCCTGCCAGACAGACGGCGCTTTTTCCACAGCAGTCAAGTCAGCAATAATGTGCAAGAGCCGTATAGGAACATGGCGCATTTTGCTTGCATAGTAAAAGTATTCTATTGAATCTGCTCTTTTTCTAAAATAATAAAAACTTTAACATCCAGAGAATTTTAAATATCACTAGCACTGAAAAAAGATGAATAACATAAAGATACCTTTGAGGTAAACAGTAATTTTCTAAATTTAATTGCTCTTCCTTGATTATTACTGTTGGTTGTGCTTGTCAAGCTGTACTCTAGGTCAAAGGTCAAACTGTCCTAAGTGAGTTGGGTCTTTTGATGGAGGCAGAAATAAAACAAAATGAAAAAGAAGTATGTTTCAATATTTTATTTTCTGAGTATATTGCAAGTTTGTGGAAAATTGTCATAAGGTCAATCTCAATTCTCCGCCCTGTTAAGTAAACTATTCCTGTTGGAACTATTGTTTTATTCTCAAAACATCTCTTTAGATTTAATACTAGACATTTTCTGTGTACTCTCTGTACAGATGCTGTACGATTATTTTTCATTTATCTGCTCACACTAAGCTCAAAACTTAGCCCTCAATACTGTATATACAGTGCTTAACAAATTCATAGACCACCACATTATGTAAGGTTTATGCCACAGCTGCCCTATATTGACAGCATTGGTAACTAACCAATTTTTTTTATGTTACTGTAATGGTTAATATGCCAGCATGTAGTACCTCTTTAACCAACAAGATATTTTTAATGCTAAACTATAATGATTGTAGTTATATTGATTGATTTATGACTTCTCAGAGAGGCCCAGTGATCAGGCTCAAAGTTTGGGTGTAAAGAGGTGAATTCTGTTTAAGTTCTTCATTCCTGTTCCATATGTATGTCCTACAATAACATTTTCAGTTCTAAACAAGTTTTTAGATTCATAAAACATTTATGTTTTCTTGTTTCATGTGATTTTGGGTGTATATAAATGGTGTTGTACTGTATACTTAAGGAATCAAGATTCTCTGAAATGTTGGAAGCAATTTTATTTTATTTTGAATGTGTACACCGGAAACGTCGTTACGTATTATGCGTAACTTCACGCCGGTCTGCGCCGCACTGTTGGCAGTCCGTCTCACCGAAGAGACTGAAGCGCTGGATTCAAGTGTTTAACCTACTCTCCTCGGCTCTCAAACACTCAGTCCTTGCAGGTGAGAAAATGATCAGAAACGCTGTATTGTGGAGCACCCTAGGGTGCACCTAATGATGCACTTGCGCTGTTGCTTTTTCACGCTTTGGTCGTGCTTTTCTGTGTGTAGCGTTACAATAGTTGAAGTGACAAATTGTTGTCTCGGTTGCTTTGTTGGCGAATAGCAACACAAAGCAACATATTAATACCGTAACACTGATCGAGTCCTGCACTTCGTAGCAACAAGTCTGGAGGCATAAAGTTAAAGAAAGTGCACCCTGACAGACGTGGCTGACAGAGAAGCTCCGTGAGCTGCCTCTCTCCCACGGGAATGTTTCAGTTAGCTTACGCAGATTAATGAGCGTAAGTAGCTAGCTTGTTAGCTGACTAGTTAAGATGGTAACCAGATGCTATTCACGTTGACGTCAACGTTAAAATGCTGCAGTCCTCACGCCAAGGAACTGTCAGACCATCGGAGGTCTGTTGTTGCTTTACTTAATCACAAATGAACAGATGCATCGTTTCTGGAGGTACAGCCTGTTAAGGTATTGAATACCATTTACTCTTGGGGTTGGTGCAGCTGAATGCGGATGTGGTTGTCGTGGTTACATGTTGCAACTAACTCTAGATAGAGCTTTTAAAAATCCATCAAATCACGTTATGTCAATACTTTACACAAGGGAAAGTAAAAGTTCTCATGACAGTAATCAAAGCGGGACTCGTTTGGGGATTCTTAGATTTTGTCTGGTCAGGGACGGTCATTCATAAAAGCCTCTTGCAGCCTCCTCTTGCAAGTTCCCTCGAATCCCTTGGACAACATAATAACACATATATTGAAAAAAGGATATTTAAAACAAATTTATATCGGATATGTGTACTTCTTACTTGCATCTTGTAACTTTGTTTATACCTCCGCCATGGAGGTTATGTTTTTGCCAGCGTGTGTTTGTGTGTTTGTTTGTTTACAAGATTATGCAAAAAGTACTGGATGGATTTTGCTAAAATTTTCAGGAGATGTTGGTAATGGCCCAACTTAAAAATTATTAGATTTTGGTGGTGATGCGGATTTTTGTCTGGATGCAAAAAAATCTCAAATTAAAAAAAAAAATCCCTGAGTTAAAAAAAAAAAGATATCTCTGCCATTTCTAAACGGATTCACTTCCAGTTTTACAGGATAATATGAGGTCCATGTCATCATCAAGGTAAGTTTTATCTGGATCCGAACCAGATTGTTGCCACATAACAACATTGAACTTTATAGTGGGAAATCCCATTGACAACATTAAATAATTCATAAAAAAAATCAAAATATTAAATGATGTTCCCAAAACTTGTTACAGGATAACAACCTCCATGCATGTACTGAGTTTGGTCTGGATCCTGGCACTATTTTGGATCTAGTGATCCAGAATTGTATCTTTTACAGATCCAATACGTCTGTGTAGATTCTCATTCATCATGGTCATCTTGAAGATTCAAAAACAAGGCAACTGGACTGTGTTCCCAACAAACTCAACACAGTCCAGTTGCCTCGTTTTTGAATCTTCAAGATATCTTTTACAGAGGTTGTGGAAAAGCCACTGCTGGAACTGAGCTGCTAGGCAGAGGTCTGCACTCTCTGAGTGATTTTCTAGATTATTTCATTTTATGCTTTTATTGTAAAAAAAAAAGTAACTTTTTTAGAATATATCTGTCTAGTCTCTTATTTAATTCATTTGCAGTGCTGTGATACAATTTTAGGCAAGTGTGAAATAAATCTGTAAAGTTACAAATATTTTACATTTAGAAGTGAGAAAATTTTATTTTTGTGACCCTTATTTGCCTTCAAAGCTGTTTTAGTTCTTCTATGTACACCAGAGATCATCAACTGTCCGGTGGGCCACACCAGGCCTCCATAATATGATCGAGTTTGGTAAAATGTGAGAAGGGAAATAAATATGCTTTAAGAGACCTTTTAAAAATTGAAGCCTTACAACCAAACACCCAAAACAATTGAGACCTAAACAGTATCATCAAAAATGATCTCAAGTTTGATCAATTTTAAAGAAAGCCATTTTCTGTCAATATCAGGGAATATTTATCTAGAAATACAATTTCTTAGTGTCAAACCCAGTGATGAAACATGACAGCCCCAAAAACAAGGAACCAGTTATCCCACTTAACACCATGTGGCTGCCAACAGCGTGGGTTAAAGGGACTCATCTTGCTTACAGGATCTAAGTATTGCGTTCATTAGAATGAAATATGAAATCAGTTTGTTTTGAAACTCAGGCCCCACAGCATCCATCATGAGAAAAACAGACCCTTGTACTTATGTAGGTGATGATCCCTAATGTACACTTTCACGAAGTCAGAGATTTTGTACCATTACAATCAGGTGTATGAGCCAGTTTTATCAAACATGTGTGTATGATAATCATTTTAATGCATAGGTTGTTATATAATTATTAACTGAAACAGAAAATGCTGTGTCGGAGGCTTAATATTAAGGAAAAGCCAAACTCTGCTACCAAGGTGAAGCTATGGGAGACTGGTTCATGTCAAAGTTCATACACCATTGCAAGACTGAGCACAGCAACAAGACACAAGGTAGTCAGACTATATCAGCAAGGTCTCCACCAGGAGAAGGTTTCAAAGCAGACTGGGATTTCAAGATGTGCTGTTCAAGCTGTTTTGAAGAATTCACTAAGAAAATGGTGTGTCCACAAGCAGTCTTTATGCATGCACCCTTTAAGTCCTTCTCTTTCCTCTAGTTTTTACTTTAAAGTAAAATCAAGACATTAAATTTCAGCAAATCATTCATAAAACTAGAAAAGCACTCTGAGAGTGCAGACCTCCGCCAAGCAGCTCAGTTACGGCGGTGGCTCCGATTGGACGGCCCAGTCTCTGCTCTTGTCTGTCCATGTGGAGAACTCCTCCGCTGGCATTGCAAGGGAAGCTGGGAAATGTAGTGACATAGGCTTGAAAAACGTTGACTTCAGTTTGCAAATGAACTACAATTCCCATAATGACGTGCAGGGGGCAAAACGCTCCTTACAGCAGCCAAGGAGAAATGAATGGGATTTGCCATTATAAACTTCAGTGTTTTTTGTGACATCAAACTGGATCGGATCAGCACCAAAATGTAATGGCTTCTTCCTTGGACCAAACCACACCTCTGGTAAAATTTTCATGTAAATCCATCCAGTAGTTTTTCCGTAATCTTGCTTACAGACAAACAAACAAACAAACAGACCCTGGCAAAAACATAACCGCCTTGGTCGAGGTTATTAATAATCAGTATAAATGACATGGCAGTGAGGACATTGGCTTATGTTTTCTCGCTTGATGCTCACCTAAAATTAAAGTCTGATTACAATGGCTGGTGCAACAAGAAACAATTAAGAAAAGGTTAAGTCCATAGGTTTGACCACAAATTGAAGATATAATTTAATTTTTATGGCGTCTATTTGGCCAGTTACCAATGTAACTTTTGCATTTTCTTCATAAAATGAAGGTTACCACTGATATGAAACACGAGACGTTGCTTTCTGCCACGCAGCGGGTTGCACTACCAGTCTGTAGCACAAATTGTGATGTCAATGCATACCCTCTTTTGGGGATCAGGACCCTCACTTTGAAAAACATCGCTTTTGGGCACTTTCTGTCTTCAACTTCTGATGTAACTGTAACAATCACAAGTGTGGCTGCAAGTCTGCAGTTATGAAAGAGGCTCCGTCATTGAAAACTGTGTCTCAGTAATACATCAAGAACCAACAGTACTCATTCACCATAAATGACAATATCAGCTGAGGACAGTGTTGATGTTTCATTACACTGTTCTATTGGTAAAAGACATGACATTTTTTTATGTATGGTTTATTTTTAACTTCACTTATTTGTAATATTGTTAAACAATTCTTGAACAACATTCTTAAGCTACAGTTTTTTTCTGAGCAGGCAGTCTAGAAAGAGCACATATTACAGTACCTTGGTCAGACGTAGGCTTGAGCACTCCAGGCTCGAGGTATTTTTAGACAGCCTAATGGTAGGTTTTATTGTGTATGGTTACATTTACAGACTTCGAGCTTTTTTTCCTCCACATGCCTCTTTTTGGTTTCCATCCCTCTCACTTGTGAAGCTTATTCATGGAAAAGTATAACTGCTGGTTTTATGCTGGGAACTGGTACAGACAGACTTAAGGCTGTGTTTGTGGAATAGACTGATGGAAGATCACCAGTTTGGAGTCAAGTTAGGGCTTGCTTAAGAGGCTGAAGAGTCAGAAAGTTTTGTCTGTATTGATGTGGCTTTTTTTGTTAAAGTGATAATGATTTGTTCTGACTTAATATGCCCATTGATAAAGGTAATATTGGAGTAAATAATCCAAAAACCAAACACTTCAGGCTAGTTAAAACATTGTTTACACCAGTAACCATTTACTCTGATAGGCTTATTTGATCATAAGAAAATCTATTTAAAATCTTTATTAAGCCTAAATGGAAAATGAACATTTAAACCAACACTACGTATTTTTTCCACCCTAATATAATATTTCTAGAATCATTGTGATGGTACATCACCTTTCAACAGGTTGAATGACACCTCTGTCATGGTCTGAGGGGGTCTGTATCATCTTCACTGGCACTAAGTAATTTCGATGTGGATGGTAGGAACACCTCCACCCCAAAAAACTACAAATTTTTACTGCTTTGACTGCTTTACGGCATACGTCACTTCCCCCTCGAGGTGAAAGCTAAACATTGAGGAAAAGAGAATATAAGGCAGTTTATGAATTTTTAAAACAGATTTAATGAACAGAATTGAGTTTAAAGTAAATATGCACTTATTTTCCTAATGGAAATAGGGACCTCTGGCTCACATTCCTGCATAGTGGGTGGTGGTAATGCTCCTCTGACGCTGGATGCCACCCGCCATTAAACAAGAAGAAGAAGAAAGCTACATGTAGTGTTGTTATCATGGTGGAAGCAGCAAAAAAACCTGAAGAAAAGAAATGTTTATCGGAGGAGACGTAAAAAAGGAAGCTGGAGAGTAACAAGCTAAGTGCCCGGACAGGGATAAACACTGTCCCGGCGTTCACTCGCTGGCGTGAGCTGAAAGACGAGGCAGGATGTCCGACCGATGCTAATTTAGCCCTGCTGCTATTGGACTTGTAAGTACATGATGATTTATTCAAATAGAAACATGATCAGACTGTACTTTATCAGTCCACATGGTTTATTTGTCTCTCGGGACGTCCTGTCGGCTTGCTTCTCCTCCCTCTTTATGTCAACAAATGCACGTTGGTGTGAGGTGCTCTGTTTTACGACCGTGCAGTTACACTCAACGACCATAGAGGCCCCTAGAGAGCTAAAAAGTCGGAATCTTACTTAGTGCTGATTTAATGTGTTTCATTATATGTAAGAAGTTTGTATTACTAATAAAAAATCAATTGGCTCTGACAACTGTTTGATACCTTGTCAAAACAGTAGTCCAAGACACCCAATAATGGGGTGATTTATTGTTTTTCAGTATCAGCCACTTTTTCAATCATTTTAAACAACTTTAAAGCATTTTTCTGCTGCTTTGCTCCTTTTCCCCTGTGCCTTGGTCTTTATGCGGTGTTTTTCCTCTGTGTTCCCCTTCAGCAGTCTGCTGACCTTAGAGTTGACACCAAATTGCCACCAATTATTTTGAGGGGAGCTGGCAGCTGGCTGAGATTTCATGTAGTTGCCGAAATGTTATGGATGAAGGGCCCATGCACTCTGGTCAGATCTTTAAATTCTGGTCATTATAGCAAAGGGTGCGTGCAATAGGTAGATGTGGGGCAATACATGGCTGGGACTTCCTTGTATGATTCTAATTAGTGGTGCCAAATCTGAAGATTCTGCCCAGATTTTAGTGCCAACTGCATGGCAATTTTGTGACTCCTCGCTGCAGCAATTATGACATGATTGGGGGTATTATCACTTAAAGTAATTTGCCCCCCAAAAAATCCCTAACAATGGAATAATATCTATAAGTGTAACAAAAGTTAAAGGGCATGTAATTATAAACTGACATCACTGAGTAAATCTATTAATCCTGTATCTTAAGTAGAAATGCGTAATACTGGATTTTTTCTGATATTTCAAAACTTATTTTGGCCTATATCGATATGTGGAAACGACTGAAAGTAGCTCCTTTCAGATTACATGTACCTCATATGTAAAAGGGATACGCCAAGATTTTTTTTGTTTTCTTGTCTTGCGTCACTCCTGAGTTCATGACAAGCAGATAGACACCATTCTTTCGACACTGCGTGCAGTAAAAAGGAAGAGATGGGCAGAGCTCACCCACTGCGAATTTGCCTAGCTCAAACACTGGGAGTCAATGGGGTAGTGTTAGCCTGCCTCTGCCTACAGTCATCAAATAAACTCTTCAGCAACTCTAAACGGTCCTGTGTGCTTGTTGTGACTCACACTTTTTTTTGCTGCATTATGTTACGTTATCTATTTTTAGACTGAAATTAACACTTAATTTTTGAGAGTAAAACAAAACTAAACAGGGCACGCGCGCTGAGGAAGAGAGCAGAAGAAGATAAAGTGCTAATCTTAGTCTAAAAATAGATAACATAAAGCGGTAAAAACATGAGTCACAACAAGCACACAGGACTGTTTGGAGTTGCTGAAGAGTTTATCAGATGACTGTAGGCAGAGGCAGACTAACACTTCCCATTGAGTTCAAGTGTTTGAGCTAAGCTAATTAGCAGTGGGTGAGCTCTGCCCAAGTCTCTCTTGTTACTGCACCACAGTCAAAAGAATGGTGTCTATCTGCTTGTCATGGACTCGGGAGTGAGGCAAGACACGAAAACAAAACAAATGTCTACGTATCCTTTTGAATGTGGTTTTGATGGTTACGGTAAAATCAAGCTTTTTATGCCATTTTAATAGCTGAAACACTGATTTACTTTGCCTCATGCGGATTTAGCTTTTGAAACAATTATCTGCTGATACTGATAACATAACGATATTATTGAGCATCCTCACTTTTTGGGGCTTTAGGCTATCAAACACTGTGGTGGATGATTATGTGATTATCTTGTCAATATGTCAATTTTCATAGAATCAATAAATTGTTGACTCACTGTGGGCCATGTGTGTTGTGTTTTATTAGATTACATTAAAGCAAGTCTCACCACTTGTGATAATATTTTTTTGTTATTGTGTCTTAGACGGTCATAATGGATCATTTGTGCATTCTCTCTTTCATTCTTCCCCTCCTCCTGTTTACCCTGCAAGTTTGATTAATCCGATGAAGGAAAAGCCTCCTTATAGGCTATTTCTGCTGTTTTTTTTTTTTTTTTTTTTGCATGACTCAAAGACTCACAGAGACAGAAGTACTCTTGCTATGGTTGGAGGGGATGGTGTGCTCCATCAGCACACTACAAAACCTTTAGAAGAAATAAGTGCAACTAACACAACATAAAGCATATACATGTGATCCCGAAGATTGAAATTGAGAACCTGAACTAATCAGCACCATTAGTTGTTTGTTTCAAAATTTATCCCCTTTAAAGCTCTCTCTCTCTCTCACTTTGTGTGTCCAGTCTGCAGGGATGGTATTTGATCTGGATGGCTGACAGAAAAGGACGAGGACCAATCACATGATAACATGCTGGCTCGTAACCGCTTCCTCCTCCTGGTGGTGGCAGGCATAGCTGCGCTGGCCATCATCAGTCTGAGCCTCCAGTTCTGTAAGTCTGTTTGCTTTTGCTAAACACAGTTGCTTCATTTACTTGTTCTGTCTTTGAATACCTGGCTCAGTATTTAGTTTTAAATGTAAATCCATTTAGCTGAACAACACAGGTGCTCAGCTCTCCCGTCTGCATTTGTGTTATGAAAGCATGCATATCCTCTTGTTGCTTCCCCGTTCAAGAGCGCCCATTCATACCGAAACAAAGCAGAATCCTCTATAGACTTCCTATAAATATCCAGTACCAACAGAGGGCCCCTGAATGCTTTAAATCGGTCAGAGACTCTGTGAAAACACTCAAGTCTCCAGTGGAATGCCTAGGTGCATTTTCCCCAACAGTCATTGTTTAGCATCTCCTGAAGGTATTGTCTAGGCAGTTTATCCCTACCAGCCACTGTGAATGCAAGGAAATCATGGTGAGTGGAGGAGGTCTTCCAAGCACTGCAACCCTCACAGTCCTGGTTGGGAACCTTGGGGAAAAAGAGAGGCCGTGCAGTATCTGTAATGTCTTCTATAGGGTATATGATATTGAGCTACTTCCTGCTTTATTCCTGAAAACGCAAATGCAGTGGAAGTGATGGTAAGCTTGTGTCTGGACAAGCATAGGATTAAACTGGCATAAATCATGCTCTCGCTCACACACAGGATTACAGTGGCGTGCAGTTTGCTGTGCATGTTCACCAAGATTCCCCCATCCTTCATCAGCCTTTTAAGATTCTGTCTTTTTGTTTAATCTTGAACTCGACAATCTCTGTTCACTGAATGCCTTTTCTCTCTCTAAGTCTCTCTTCCTCTGTTATTAAATGCCAGGCATGATCAAAGGTGTAACAAAGAAAGGATGAGCAGGCAGGCTATTGCTTGTATTTATCTTGTGTTTGCACTCTGTAACCCCAAGTACTCATTTGACTCTTCCTGCCTACCACCATATAATACTCTTGACTGTGTGAGTTGAGGTCATGTGTGGATTAGTATTACTTCCTAGTCAAAGCAGATAGAAACCCTCTGCTTGTAATTTAAAACAAAGATTAAAAAATGCATTAAAACAACAGAAATCCATCCCACCATCCATTATTTGCATTGCTTTATTACCCGTGGTCACGGGGTAAGGCAGGGAAAAGGGCTGTATCTAACAATAATTGCTGCTATTGTTCAATCTGCTGATAGTTTTTTTGATTCATGAATGGATCGGATAAGGAAAAAACATTCCAACCCCGTTCACCACAATCGAAAAACAAATATTTTGGAATGTCTGTTACAATGATATGAAGCTGTGTTTTAAAAAGTCAAATTAAAAACCCTGAATGTTTGCAAGCACTTACTATACACAGCTATAGCCACTCTCACTTAAATAAACATATAGCCTTCTTTGTATTGTTGTTGGCCATGCTGATTGTGAATGAAAGGCTTAGTTATATAGGTGGATAAGATACTTTCAAGGAGTTAAGTACTTTTATAACTACTCCTGACGTCAATTTTAAAGAGTAAAAGAGACAGAAATATATTTAAATGGTTAATTTGTGGACACATATCTTTATAAGGTGAAGCCTTAGCCTTAAAAGGTTAGTGATATTATGATAGCATACAGAATTTAGTTACTCACTGATATGTCAGATTTTCCACAGCTTCTTTAGGCTAAATGCTCGCCAGACGCTCACACATGCACACATGGCCACTAGACCATGCACATTTTTCCTCTGTATATATGAATACATATTCTCAGCCCACTGCTAATGTTTTAGTCCCTCATCACAGACAAAATAACAACACCTCTGCTGCAGTTTTGGCACAGACAGTCGACAGATATAATGTATTCAGGTGCTTTTTTATCTTAAGGGGAGAGAATGCCTTTAAACATCATTGATAATATGATATACATAATAAGCCAGTCAGCAGACTGTGTTTGTTAAAGCTTGTCATGCTGGCTTCTGATTTGCGGCTCTTTATTACTGACGGCCAATCACACACACATACACACAAATTGTTGTCTGGCATCTGCACCCTTCTCGTCTACTCTGACAGACTAGAGGACAGGTTTATGTATCCTAAATAAACAGCTTAACCTTGCAGAGCAGATGGGCCTGCCTGATTCCTTGTCTGAAATCATGCAGGTCCATCTTGCCAAGCTCCAATCATCTACAGCTTCACTTGGCTAAAAGCTGAATGATCCAATCAGGGGAAAGAGGCGGGAGCTGCAGACGTGACGACAGCGGGAAGTGACTGCATGTTTGAAAACAATGGCTTTTGCAGTTTTATCAGAAATGGGCTTAATTTCTTCTATAAAAGAAGAGCAAAGAACGTCATTTAAAGCTTTTATTACGGGAAAAGATGTTTTTACTCTTCTCCCGACCAGTTTCGGTAAGAGTTTGATCTACGAACTGGCTCCTCTGGTCCTGAAAAAGATGGGAAGGACTCCAAACCCCATTGTGATAATCACGTCTTCGCTGGTTGCCCTCATGGACGATCAAATCAGAGAAGCCTGGAAGCTGGGGATCACTGCTGGGAAACTGGGAGAGAATGTGAAAATCCAGTTAGTCTATGGTAGTCATGGTTACTCAGTGATAGCTGGCGAAATATGATGTTCTCAGAAGTGTTCCGGGAGAACTTGGTGGGGATTGTCATTGACGAGGTTCATGTCACATACAAGTCGTAAATGATACATCTGTGTTGTATACTTTAATGTAAGATGATAGTCTAAGCGTCTAAGGACTGAGACGTAGTTTAAGCTAACGGCTAACAACAGGGTCTGCTGCTATGTCATACTGTGGCTTGATATGATTGGTCTGTGATGAGTGATGAGCAGAACGATCGTCCAATCACCAGCTGCAGCTTTTTTTAAAGGTTCTGAAAACAATTTCGAATGGCTCTTCCCCAGATGGACTAGTGAAATATTTCTGTGACAGATATATGGAACTGTCCATCTGGCGTGTCAGGTTATAAACAGCTTGAGCTGACTGAGTGCTGTTCAACACTCCAACAGTCTGTGAGTGTCATAAACAGCTCCATGTGGCAACAAGTGCCGCAAAAATAAAGTTTGTTGACAACATATTTACTTTTCAAATATCATATCATCTATTTTATCAAGATGTAGTTGCAGCCCTAGGTGGGAATTGATAATATTTTATTGATACCAGTACCATTATTGATTCTGATTATTGACCTGTTTCTTTATTGATCCCATTATGTATGCCTGTTGATTTTCTGTGTGATAGAAAATTGGCGTACATTGGTTTTCATTGGCAAAAATATCAAACATGCCATTCCCGCTGTTCAATACCGTTCTGCAGAAGTAAATGCTTCTGCAAATTGGTGTTTCTTCTCCTGTCTGCCATGATTACATTTTTCTCTTCTTAATTATCATTTCTGTTGTCTGCCTCTGAGAGCTTGAAGTTCTTGATTTACAAGGCAAGCAGAAGAAAGTGGAAAGAATTGATAAGGGAGTAGTTAAACTAAAAGACTGATGATATTGATTCTGTGAGGGAGTTTCTATCAGTTCTCAGCTGGAATTGGTTTTCTATTCTCATCCCGACGGGAGTGCAGGGCATACCCAGCTGTAATTAGGCAAGAGGTTGGATCCACCCTTGCCTGGTCGCCAGTCAATCATGGGGAATAAGAGAACTACACACTTTTCTAAAAGCAGAGGTTTAGATATCTGTAGACAATCTGTTTTTGACGGATAATTTATAGTTTGTTTTTTTATACTGAAGTCATGTGGGACTACAAAAATTTGCAGTGAAGAGCGTTATTGTGCCACATTGCTTTCTTACTATGAAAGAAACAAAACTTCTATGACATTTCAGTGATCTGACGTAGTATGCCAGACTTTAAAAGTTTAAGAGGCATGTAAGACTTAATGTGAAAAACATCAGGATCTTTGTAAAGTATCATGCAGCATAAGCTATTAGGCTGCACTGTTGTTTTCCAACAGAGTGCCAGAAAACAGGGGTTTTAAAAAAAAAAAACATTTGATAAGAATTTAGGCCACCAGTTGGTTGACCTGTTATTTAGTCAGTGATGATTTGCCTTCAGTTTAAAATCCTGGTTAAACAATAGTGTGTAAAAAAAAAAAAAAGATCTATTATCTTGTCTAGTTTGTCCGCTAAGACAAAAATGAAGTTTCTGACAGTGCTTTCAACTTTTGGTATTTTTGCATTTCAGATCTAGAGAATCAAGATTTTCATTATTTAAGAACTTCATCTTCTAAACTGTGGTTGACCAATCAAAATGATTAATTGCCCAGGCATACCCTGTTCTGTATTTCCTATGTTCACAGATGGAGGAGGGTGTTTTTCTACCTCCATTACCAGATCAAAAATTACATTGCTCCACAATGTAAGTTACTGCGCTTTTCATTTGGAACTGAAGGCAGGCTAAAGAACCATACAACATGGCTTCTATTACAGTCAGTGTAGAGAGGATTTTTTTCCTTGCTTCTCTTTCAAAACAGACCTGACTTTATTTTTAGATCAGTGGTACCGTTGGAGAAAAGCTGCTGTCATCATTTATTCATCACACATACTGTAGAGAAGGATTTGAGCCATTATCCAGGGGAATCATGTGATAAAAGCGTAAGGGATTTCTTTTCATGTTTAATAGATAGTTGGCTTTTATTCCACATTTCTTTTCATTTTTATAATGCATCTTCTTTACTTTCTGCCTGGCTTCTTAGAAAAGCTGCTTCATTTGTTCTTGGTGGATCATTATTACTACAATGAGGAGATGAGAGATGAATGACAATTAGATGTAGAGTAAATGTCTCTTTCTGGCTCCAGGGTAGCTCAAATTAAAACAGGATGGCTGTGAACACACAGTCATTTGCCATAGTGATTGACACATGAGGGGACTCCCTGATGAAAGGGACAACTGAGCTTCATGGCACTTGAAAAAGGACAAGTGCAGGAGAGAGAACTAAAGACTGAAACTCGGAGAGAGAGAGAGAACTATTTTGGGATGTAGGCAGAAGTGAAGAGGAAGGTGAAGCAGAGCTGGGTAGGGGATAAGTGCTCCTGGAGTGCTGCTGGAATCACAGTGAGAGCGGGGACGTCATACTAAAACAAAAAAAGAGAGAGGTTGACTGCCTGCAAGGAATGACTGAGAGCTGAAGAACAGAGATGAAGGATGTCACGTTGAGGCAAGTGAGATGTGACATGTTTGACAAAGAAGAGAGACCAAGGTTCCCATTGCAAAGCATTGTGTATATCAGCTTGTTTAAAGGGATAGTTTGGCTTTTTTTTAAGTGGGGTTGTATAAGGAACATGTAGCATAAACTTAGCCATAGTGATGGAGATCAGCTCTGCTCCTGAATGAGCAGACGTGTTATTTAATGATATTTTGCTGCAGGAAGGCAAATCTAAAGAAGCGTATTGACCATTTTTCCTGTAGCACATTAATATTACAGCATCCTTAACGAAGTTTGTTTAATTTACAAATGTTTAAAAATGTAATGTTGGCAATGACTGACTCAAGGATGAACTGATCAGAAGAAGTGCAAGGTCAAAAGTCAAGGGTTTAAACTCATCGTCACCCCTTGCTTGTGAATGTGATATCTCAAGAATGCTTTCAGGGATTTTCTTCAAACCAAAATACCCACACCGTCTCAAGGATAAACTGATTGGGTTTTTTAGTTCACTGTAAACTTGAATGTCATTCCTATATTTGCACATATACCTTTTAAGAAATAAGATTAAAATCAAACACAATACTACAAACACCACCCAGCCCTACTTTTAGACCCACTGGTGTACTGTCATTGTCTTGTAATTCTACAACTTGTAAAGGCATAACCAGTTGTTGATGTTCATACACATCTTATAAAGTAACATAAATTGACATAAAAGAAGCATTCCTCCCCCGCCCCAAATGCATGATGGGTATTAGCGTTGCCCACTTTTTTCATCAAACGTCAGCCTTCAGAGTTCAAGTTCTTGACCTGAACAAACTTTCATCATTGTTGATGTTGGTTCATGGATAAATGAATAATAAAAGTTATCAAAATTTGGTCAGAGATTTAAAGACTTAACACAAGAATGTTTTATTTGTTTTCATGCTCTTGGGACCATCAGTACACCAAACAGATAGAAAGCTGATCACAGTGTTGAGCAGTGTCAAACAGGCAGTGCTCTGTGCACTTTGCAAAGTCCTCAGATTACATTCCTCACATTTTTACTTCCTCCAGTTTCCTCTCTCACTGGTGAATCAGAGGATTGGTGCTGTGCTGTCAGTGACAGAGAAGTGCTCCGAGACAAGAGAAGAGAGTCAAAGGCTTTGCTAACGTTTCTAAAAGAATTTTTGACAGTCTTTGCCAAGTTAACAGCTCTGCAATAGTTATTGACACACTTATTTTCAAAGTAAAATGTTAACCCTGCACTTTTTCTTAACAGGACCTGGTGCTGTTTCCATAGTAACTATCAGTGACATGATTGAATGAGGCCTTTTTTTACAGTCCTCAGGCTGATTAAAGTGTTAGCAAATTTTACAAAATTAACCAATTTTCTTGAAGTTGTGTTTTATGAGCTCCATAAGCTTGAGCCTTCAAAGGTCAATGAAACCATGATTTTACATCGGCTTAAGTTGCTCGCTGCAGAATATTCACAGCTGAACCAGCTGCTCCTGTTTTGTTCCTGCTGCACACACGCATCTCTGTCCTGTTTGTATTTACACTGAAATAAGTAGCCCAGTCAAGAAATAGAACCAGAATATCTTTATTGTCATTGCAACAAGTACAGCTGAATTAAAGTGTCATCCAATCATTATTCATTCATATGAATAAAAAAGTACACATGAAATAAAACAGCTAAAATAAGTAATAAAAATAGCTTAAATAGATAAACAAGCAGGAACCATGCCCACACACACAAGCACACATTCTGTCAATATTGCACTGATCCCTTTAAAACATTAATTACACATCAGATGATGATTTTAGCAGGATTCAGTGTGGTGACTGCTGTCAAGTAAAAGCTGTTCTTTAAACCGTTGGTCCTTGTTTTGATCGTTCTGGACCGACTACCTGACGACAGCAGTTCAAAAAGAGTGTGACGTGTCCTTGATGACGTTCTGAGCTGTTTTTAGGATGCTGGAACTGTAGAGTTCTTCCAGTGTTGGAAATACTATTGATTTTTATTGTTCTACAGCTCATCACTGGTTCTTTTGTTTTATCTACCCATGCACTTGGAAAAAAAAGAGGCTCTAAAACCAAAGATCTCATCTCTGTTGATGACAAGTGGTGATTGATGCATGATCATTTTTACTAGTGATGCCTTCATCAGGCCTTTTTGCAGCAGATATCAATCAGCTGCCAGTGAAATCAGCTAAATGGATGAAACTGATCATGTTATGTATTTTGTTGTAACAACTGGTTAAGTGTTCACTCAACAGGCATTAATTTAATAAGCCAACAGCTGCAGATATTTAGCACACCCTTTGTCTTAACCAAAACTGGGGTTTGGTTTCTGCAGAGAAGAGTCTCTCTCATGAAGGTTTGCATCTCCTGAATAGCACTCCCATTACTTTTGCCTGAGTCACTCAGTTTGTTCAAGCTCCCACACAGGGAGCCCATCGCTCCATCGGGAGCTGCATTCTCTTCTTCTCTGGACATATTGATGGTCAAGTAACGTTGATGCACCTTTGTTGGATCAAACAATTCACTGCTCCAGGTTTAATGTGCTGCTGCACTGTATCGTTTAAATATTTACAGTGAATATTTAGAGTTCAAATACAGTTTTTAACCCCAAGTTCAAACAGATATTTGATTATCGAGTACAAGTGACAGCCATATACTATACCACAAAAGAAACGGTTAAACACTATAATACAAGCTGTGATAAAAGGATCTGACGTGGCACGTAGGAATATGATGGAGCATGTGATCTCTCCTGTGTTGCGGTGACGTCACTTTGCTGTTTAAATAGAGATTTGCCCTCCTTCGTTGCCTATCACCTGACAGAGCGCTTGACTTCAGTGCAAATTTCAACTGACTTCATTACTGAATTAACGTTTTTAGCTAGCAGGACTGAAAACAAAGTCCCTAATGCAGCTTCTTTAAGAGGATGATGGAGCAGTAGATGAGTGGATGAGTGAGTGGGTGATTTGGCTATAATTTTAACCAGTTAATTGTGTACTTTTAATAAATAATCATTCAGCATATCCAAACCGATAATTAAGTTTATTGTCAATATTTTCCATTACCATTTTTTTTTTTAGAACTTGTTAATTTGTTGTTGGAGCTAGGGCTGAACGATTTTTGGCAGATATTGCGATTTCAATTCTATTCACGATTTTCTTCAAATCATGCTTTAGTGCAATATTCACTATGGAAACAGTCCAGTGTGCATCCCTAACATGTTTACAGCGTAGACAACAGTCAGGAAATCAGTGATCAAAAGCACATAACACATTATTCATCTTCTAATATTGGTGATAAATAATCTGTTTTCATTATTTAAGGGATACTCCAACTTCAACTCCGAAACAGAGGCTTTGTATTGTTGACCTGCTTACCAGCACTTCCTTAAATGCAAATTGCCTGCAAATTTGTACAATAGTTGACAGAACAAATCCTGGGTCAGTCAGGAGCACTGCAAAAAATTTCAGCTTCGGCGATCGCAGGATTGTGCGAAATTGCGATTTCGGTCCAAAAACAGTAAATCGTTCAGCTCTAGTTGGAGCCCTAACTTGAAAAATTTGGAGTAGTGTGGAAACTGTCGGTAGGTAAATTTGTGATAGGGAGCTGTCATGTTTCCTGATCATTTAAGTCACATTAGTATGAGGTACTCTATTGTCTCTGAACTAAACTTGGACTTCATCCTGAGGTTACAAAAAAATGTAATGAAAATAAAAAAATAAATAAAGAAGTAAAACAAAACGCATAAAAATATGTTCTGTAACAGCAGCAATACTATACAAATAATTGATTAATTTTAAGTTCAGTTCTTAAATTTACACACACATCACTACATTCATGTTCATAATTCATGTACGAATCACTAAGTATAAAAGAGAACCAACACAGATCGGTTGAAAACAAGGATTAGAACCCAGCACTTGTGAGTGCTTGGGCTTTACTGTGATTAGACAGTGCTCACCACTCTATCAGCGTGCCACTTAAAATAATTGCAGACTTAAAGTTAATATCAGATACATTGCACTTTGCTTGAGAGGATAATATATTAAAGGATTTGGATCAGCATGGGGGCAATCAGCAGCCTTATAAGTCTATCCCTGCCTTTTGCTCTTGTGCCAAGCATCGTTGCTTAATTAAATGTGCTGAGGAGGATGTTAATCTTTACTCTTATGTGGTTTGCATCCCAGTAGATTGTTTCCAAAGCAGCAAGCTTCCATTTCTGTTTCATTAGGTCCCTGTGAGCTAAAGTGTGATTCTTTGTGTGTTTGCAGAAGACACCAGGCAGGCAAATTTGATACTGTTGACTGATGGATAGGTGCATATTGGCTTCCACACACACCTAACTTTGTTGTGTATATATTTGTCGCACTTAAAACTGGTTTTTAGGTGACTCAAGCACAAAACATTTTGCGTCAAGTAATGTGTGTTTACACCCTCATAACTCCGGGTCAAAATCCTCGTCCTTGAGTTTTTTCACCCCTGTAATTACTGTGGGTCGACGGCTGGCACCAATTAGTTTGCATGCAGTTTTGTGGCAGGGCAACCTGCTTTGATTATGGCCCTCAGATAGGAATCAAGCTGTGTCTCTGTCTGTGTAATGATGATAGGTTCAGCAATATACAAAAAAAAACAAGACTTAGAAGTGAATATATGTGTACTGGTAGTGGTGTTTATGTATGGGTTTAATTATGCTCTACATCCAATATGTGTGAGGGGTACAGATGGTCTTCATCCCTTTATCTGGTTTATTCAAGTTTTAGACAGCTGACTGAGATCCCTCAGAAAAAGAAGAATTCTTGCTGTTTTGTCCTATAATAAATATGACATTACAATGAAAACTAATGGTATTGTCAATTTTATTGTTTTATTGTCAACAAGCAAAGTACCAAAAACACTCACCATAACTTATCTTATACCGCTTTCACACCAAAATCAGCGAGTCAACGCGTGTTTTTTCAATGTTAATGTTAACCCGCGAGTGACTCCTTTACCGCTGCCAGCAGACCCGGGTCTAACCGGCAGCAGACAAGCTGCGTGGCTGTTTTTTGTCCTCTGGCGCATCAAGCTTATGTCATCACATCATCAGCGCGACAAAACGCGACCATGTAAACAATGGAAAGGAGCACGATTTTCTATACTTTGTACTTTTGTCCCTCTTTAAAAATGTACAAACTCTGCGCTGATGGTACAAAGGTGGATGGAATTTGTTGCTGAGGTGGCAAAGAGTCACGTAAGTTGAAGACAGAGGGGACAGGCGCGATGTTATGCCTTGAGCACGTAATGCCGACATCATCCGTAACTTAGCGGGTTGACCCAGGTGTGATGTTCTCACCGAAGTCGACCGGAGATGAGCAGATGAAAACCCGAGTTGCTGGCAGGTTAAGTCAACCCGGCTGGAAATTCCGATTAGACCCTTTCAAACTGCGGACAGGAGCCGATTGTTGGCGGATTTACACAGGTTTTTTGGCCAGTCTGAGAGGGGTATTACAGTCCCTCCTAATAAAAGAAGTGTTTAATACAATGAACAAAAATAAAACACAAGTTCAGAGATCTGACAGACACAGTGGAAGTCATTTGAGGGTTCTCTTGACTGATTATTGTAATCATAGACTTAAGGGTGCGGGCAGGTGTAAGTGTAAAAGCCCCGTCAGACAGCCATCTTTTGTTTTTCTAAGATTTAATCTGGTGTGCTGCAAAGTTGGAAACACATACTGTGTCCTGAACTTATTCTCTACCCACATCTAGCCTGGCATCATGAGTTTGTTATTATGTTTGTCTGCTACAGTGTACTCTATGTGCCAGCGCTGTGTGCACTTGGAGTTGGGTAGGCGGTTACAAAAGCCCCATTGTGTAGGTGACTGTGACTGAGTTGGCTACAGAAAGTTTGGTTGGTCCAGGCAGGCGGGTGTGGGTATGTGTGTGTGGTGGTAATGGCAGTGTATGGGGCACACAGCATAGAGGGGGCCAGGTTGTGGTAATGAATGCTCCAGTGTGTGTGTGTAGCTGAACCTCAAGCTACCGAGCAATCGTCAAAATGGTCTCTGCTGCTGCAGCACACCTTCTCCTCTTTCTTATCAGTGGTGAGTTTTTGCAGAACCCTTCATTTCGAAATATCTGAACTCTTTAAATAGAATATTGATGGTTGTTGTAAAGAAAGCCAGGATCCTGAAATGGACTGCAGATCTGATTTGTTTTAAATGTAGCCATTTTCTTCTGATTAGGAAGTCTCTAAGCTCATCATAACATCTCAACTTTGAGATATAAAACTAGCCTTTTTGTACTCAGTTGAAACATTACCTTACCATTTCCCCCCTTTTCTTTTTATTTTTTTTCAAATAACTTTAAATTTGATATTTAACTAATATTCTTTACCAGAAAAAAAAGTGTGCTAAGTGTAGGACTGGGTAGCATATCAAAATTTTAAGATATTTTCAAACAAAATATATATGACAGTTTTATTAATTTTTCTACCAGGGAGGCATGATATCAACACAATAGTAGTATAGTAGTGATAATAGTACTAGTATCAGAAGATAATAGCTTAAAAATAAGTGATTACTGGTATCGGATTCTGCTGACGTTCAAATTTCAGCCGATAAGTGCAGGTGATAAAAGGCCAAACAAATGCTTTTAGGCTATGTCTACACATAGGCAGGTATTTTTAAAATGTGGCTTTTTTTGTGTGTTTTGGTCTTCTGTCCACGTGTAATTGTCATTTTATGTCACTGAATATGAACTGCTGCAGAGGCAAAGATTTAGAAAAAAATCAATTTAGGGTGTCTCTGCTTAGCCTGAGAAAACAGCATTTTGGACCCAAAACAGCTCATAGGGCCCTTTAAAATCTGCAATCACAGAATTGCGGAGGGACTCATGGAATTGGACATTAAAAGCGGAATTAGATATGAACACGGAACATCTCGGAAATGGCTGACATCTTACGTAAAAGTTTTTTATTTCGGATTAAAAAGGAATGCATCTCTCGGGAAAATGCTCCGTGGGAGTCACTAAGGCTGGGGACAGTGCCACCACTCTTCCCCTCCTCCTTCCCTCATTAACAATGCAAACATGTCAAAGCTGCCACCTGAGACACCGGCTAAGTTGGCAAAGAAGCTACGAAACTCCCAGCTAACTACAAAGTACAGGGCAGAGCAGTTTCCCAACGATTATTATGTCAATCAATCAATCAATCAATCTTTATTTGTATAGCGCCAATTCATAACAAGTGTTATCTCAAGACACTTTACAATAGAGCACAAAGCTCTTCATATTATGGATACACATATATGCATAGATACATATATACATATAAAAATACACATATACATATATATACAAATATATACATCCAACACCCAACATGAATCCATATAGCCAATCATGAATCCCTCCATCATGGCGGCAAGAAAAAACCTTCTGTTAAGCAGCAGGAAATCTTGAATGTGGACCCCAGTCTCATGATGAACAGCAAATCCACACCATGCTGTGTTGGGTGTGTGGGCAAAGGGAGGGAGGTAAGTGGAGACAAGCGGACTAAAGTAAGAACTAAAGCTAGTGACAGATCAATGGACCAATCATAGACCTGTCGTCGTCAAATTTGTTTCTGCTGCAAACAAATTTATTAGAGGAGGGTCCTCATGTCTGTGTGGTTGTGGTGAAAATTTTATAGAAGTATAATCAATAAAAGTCTTACTGGAAGTAAGAATTTATGGTAGTGATGAACTCATGGGTGCCCAGACCACAAGTGCATCCCTACCATATTTGTCTCCGTTAAGTATAAATGTATTAATGGTAGACCTCTTGAGATGTGACACCTCATTCTCAGGAGGGATCTCATGTCCATGTGGAGCTAGAGATAGTTACTATAGATGTATCAACCATGGATAGAAAGATCATGTTAATATCAACATTAACAGCTATAATGATTATGAACTGGAGTGAGATGGCCAAATATGTGTTATGTCTGTAATTGTAGTTATTGAGGCTTCGCGACTCCACAGCAGCAGGCAGTCTCCACCAAGGATCCCAGGCAACCTAAAAGACAAGAGCCAGAGACAAGTACAGGAGCAAACAGAAAGGGGCAGAGGCAGATATGGAGAGAGAGTGTGAGAGAGAGAGGGATAGAGCCCAATGTGCCAGATCCCCCCGACAGTCTAAGCCTATTGCATCTTAACTATATGTCTAAACTATGGACTATGAGCTGGTCCCTAACTGAAAGCTTTATCAAAGAGGAATGTTTTAAGTCTAGCCTTAAAGGTAGAGAGGGTGTCTGCCTCCCGAACCGTGGTCGGTAAATGGTTCCAGAGAAGAGGAGCCTGATAACTGAAGGCTCTACCTCCCATACTACTTCTAGAGACTGATGGAACCACGAGCAGGCCAGCATTTTGGGAGCGTAATGTTCTAGAGGGGTTGTACGGCACTACAAGCTCTTTGAGGTAAACTGGTGCCTGTCCACTGAGAGCTTTATAGGTGAGAAGAAGAATCTTGAATTCTATTCTATATTTAATGGGAAGCCAGTGCAGAGAGGCTAATACTGGAGTAATATGGTCTCTTCTCCTAGTTCTAGTCAGCACACGTGCTGCAGCATTTTGGACCAGCTGAAGCGTCTTAAGCGACTTACTGGGACAGCCTGAAAGAAGAGAATTACAGTAGTCCAGTCTAGAGGTAACAAATGCATGGACAAGCTTTTCAGCATCGCTCTGGGACAGGATAGGCCTAATTTTAGCGATGTTACGAAGATGAAAAAAGGCTGTTTTTGAGATTTGCTTTATGTGACAGTTAAAGGATAGATCCTGATCGAATAGAACCCCAAGATTTCTAACAGTTGTGCTTGGCGTCAGGCTTATGCCATCTAGGGCAGTTAAATCATTAGAAAAGGTTTCTCTAAGGTGTCGAGGGCCCAGCACAATGATCTCTGTCTTGTCTGAGTTAAGGAGAAGAAAATTTTGGGCCATCCATTATGTGTCAGGCAATCAAATGTTCTGCAAATTGACTGTTGACTGGACCCGTAAAGATACGTGTGAGAACCACCTGAAGAATGACTGACTATATTTCATTACTTTATCCAGTGTCTCTGGGTTAAATTTGCATAAAATACTGAAATCCGAATTCTCAAAAAATTAAAAAAGAAAAAAAACAGAATATGGGAAAAATTAAAATGGAATTTGGGAAAAAATAACATAGATTATATAGGGCCCTAGGCAAACTTTTGCGCCAAACTATCCTCAGGGTATTGTTACACTGTGCAACATCACTTTTATGTGTTGCAGTGGATTTTGCTAAACTTTTGCTGTTTTAAGAGTTGATAACTGAACTACTTACATACCAACACATACGTTTTGTTGCTCCCTCAACAAAAGTAAAACCAGCTCTTGCCAAAACACATCGAGGTGGAGGGGAAATACTCTCTGTATTGAGAAATATTTTCAGTGTTGTTATTTGTTTTTTCATTTAATAAAGAAATGCAGTCCAGATCTGATCAATCTGCTATTGAAGCTGATAGCCTCTATGCTAATCTCTGTCCAAGCAGTCTTTTCCTGCTGTCGTCTCACTTGTAGCTCCCACCTCTTCATGCTTTAAAGAACACTATTTGGGGCAGAGCCATTTCGGGCTGAGCACAATCGTTGTAGATTGGCGCTTGGCTAGATAGACCTGAGTAATTATAAACATTGAATCATGTGGATTCAGCTGCACTTGAGGTTATAAGCTGGGACCATAGCAGGAAATTTACTGCTGGTCAAAACCACAAGGTAACATTCTCAGATTATCAGTGTTTAGTTTGCTAATTTGAGATTAGGTGAAGCAGCAGATTCAGTTGGAAATTCTGTTATAGTCAAACTCCTTTGCTGTGGAAAAAACGCTTCATTAATAATCGTCAAAGATAACAAAACAACTTGATTGCTAAGTGTAAAACTAAAATTTTGCAAGTAGTTAAGTATGAAGGTTGTAATAGTGTTGTGAAACCATTGCCTCTTTTTCTTTGAGCCTTGGAGGAGCCTCTCATTTCTCTGCAGCAGGGTGTTATATTTGCACAGTTCACTTGGCAGCTTGAATTTCTGGTGTGTGTATGTGTGTGTGTGAAATAAGTAGGATTTGGATTGGGCTTGTATTTTACCATGGTTCATTGGGGTTCAACTTCTATTTCTTGGGAGTTGAGTCTTGGTGAATAGACCTTCCTGTTCCCACAACATCTTCCTTCTTATTGGACCATTTCTCCAAAGGGTCACAGGCCACTGGTGTCCAGGCAACACTGAAGCACTGAGGGGTTTTGGGGTGCAGAGCTCTTGGCGTGAATCCCATGTATTGTAATGCCATTTGCAGTCATTCTATCATGTCAAAGTACACAAAATCATGAGATGTACTCATACTGGCTGTCAAGTGGTGTGGTGTGGCAGATCTATTTACAGGGCTTACTTTGTGAAATTAGATTATGGGACATGTGCACATTAGGCTTCGTGGGTAGCCCTCTGCGCAGGTTCAATATAATGTAGAAATAATTTAGAAGAGATTATAGTAACGTGTGCCTTTTGCAGCAATGGACTGTATGTGTAAAGACTCAAGTATTTATGATTTATGAAGTCTGTTGCTCTCATAGTTGACAGTTAACAGCTGGTTCAGAAGTGTCACTGTGCACATTTACCAGTGAAAGACTATGAACTGAGCTGTATAAAACAGTGTGGCTGAGTTAAGGAGAGGGATTATAGTCAGGTTTGGGTCCCATAGCTCCATCCTGTTCTGTTGCTAACATAGTCAATGGTTGATGACCGGTTGGTCAAAATGAGGATTTTATCTAACATTTTGTTGGACAAAACTGCTGAAATAAGAGCCACAAAGTTTTTAATTACCTTATTTTCTACACTATAATTCGCACTTTTTTTCATAGTTTGGCTGGTCCTGTGACTTAATTATAAAATATACGTAATTTAACATGTTTTTAAACGTTAAATTATACTGACAAGGAGTAAACATTACCGTCTACAGCCATGACAGGGCGCTTAGGCTGGACTTAACAAAGTGCCCCCACAATGAAAATCCCATTCTACAGATAACAAACTGCAAGCAGTAAAATATTCAGCGGTAATCAAGCAGAAA
>JBAMNC010000224.1:600000-812500 GCA_037902135.1 Cetoscarus ocellatus | reverse complement strand
CCAGTAGCTTGTATGTGTTAAAATGAAATGCCGGCCTGTGAACTAGTTAGTTAATGTCATTTTGCAATGATTGCTTGTTTAGCTAACATAATGACAAAGGCAGGAGAATCAGTGAGTGAATGTAATGTCTATTTTCAATGATTCAAATACTAAAGAGAAGACAAATCACTTTCAACTGTACCGTTGAAAACATTTCAAAGAGTAGACTGATGAAGGAACCATGTTTCAATTTACATTTTTTTTTTTTTTTTTTAAGTTAATCTTGTTCTTGTCATACCTCCACTGGGGGACTGTCATCTTAAACTTGATATTTGAATATCAGTTTGAGCTTGGGGATTAAAGTCTGTTCTCGAAGTGTAAATAAATATTCAAATGTAAAGTATTAAGCGTAGCAGCACATCAGAGTGGGGTGTTTCTGCAGAGCTGCCAAGCCACCGTCTACAGCTCAACATCCGGTCCACAACTCAACATACGGGACTTCTCTGCTGAAGAGTTACCAGAATAAAGAGAGAAATATAAAATAAAATGTATTACCATTATTATTAATGTTATTATTATATGTGATTTATTAATTGATAAATCTTTGTGGTACATTTGTTAATTGTCTACACCGTTAGAGCACTTTCAGATTTGTGCGATGTAAAAAATGTATTTGTGGTTACTTGCTCTGCACAAGAGAAGACCACGGGACACTTCTTAGCTGAAAATACTGCACTTTATCTCTGAATGGCATGAAAACGGCTCAGAGAGACACATAAGCTAAAACTATCACCAAGCCGGGAGCAAGAATACAACAACACAGCAGAGGAACCCGAAGAAGAACTGTCCAACTTGACCACACTACCCCCTAGTGGGTACAGGGCTGAATTACACTTACATGTAACATGAGTAATAATCCTCACATTGTAACAGTATTATTATTATTATTATTATCATTATTATTATTATCATTATTTGCGATTTACGAATCTTTGTGTTACGTTTGTTTATTGTCTACATCGTTAGAGCTAAACAATCACACCACAGACCCCAAATTCCTGTATGTTGAGCTGTGGACTGGATGTTGAGCTGTGGACTGGATGTTGAGTTGTAGACCGGATGTTGAACTGTGGATGTGGCTCTGCGGCCCTGCAGAAATCCCCTATCGGCACATGGAGCTGCCTGGAGCAGCCGTTTGATCCAACAAAGGGCGCTCTCAGCGAAACTTGACTATCAGCCACATACACTGCTCTCTTGACCTCAGTAAACAAAGAGTGAGGTACATTTTAATAAAATGGAGGACGCACAAAGCCACTCCAGACAGACAATAACAACACCGGATCATCTAAAGAGCACTTTGTGGAAGTATTTTGGGTTCTACACTGTTGATGGCAAAGTTAAAATCAAAGACCAGGCTGTGTGTCCGTTATGTGCAAAGCAGCTTATTGACTCATCCTCAACAAATTTGCAGGCTCAACTGTCCGCTTTTCATCCAAGCCATGCAGTAGATGGGGAGTTATTTGTGTGTACGTTTGAAAACTGTTCAAGTTTGATTTTGGGGCATATAACAGCCTTAATCCCCACTGCAATGCCAGGCATTGTTTTTGTACTTTCTTCAAGTCATGCAGAACTTATGTTGATGATGTTTTGCCTCTGACCTCATTAATTAAATAAAATATGACCGACTAGCAAAAAAAAGTGTTCATTAAAGTTCCTATAATGCAAACTACACTTTAAATGTTAGTCATACAAAAATATGTCTATAGCTTGTTATCAGCATCCCCTTAAATGAAAAAAGTGCCCCTCCCTTCTGTTGATTTCTCCACCTCTCATGAAAAAATGAGTTAAAGTAGTTGGTTAAAAAAAAAAAAAAAAAATCCCCAAATGATGTCATAAGGGGATATGCCACCTCCCCTGACATGGAGACACTCCTAAGCCTGGTGCATGTTAAGCCTACGTGTCACTCCAGCCCACAGAACATGTCTTGCATGTCTGTGAGGCCGTGGTAGACATTAGAACACAACACTTGAATGCTGAACCCACATCTACCACCCAAGAGGAGTGGACTAGACAGCTCATGCAGACTTTAAGCCACAGGCACCTTAACCACATGTCCCTAACTGAGCCGAATCAGAGGCTGTAATAGACATACCAAAATCCAATACCTGAGTAGATATTTTGGCAAGAAACTCCATAAATATGTTTTTTGGAAATGCAAAATCAGTGCAAATTTATTGAAAAAGAGTAACTCATGACCCCTTTAACTGTTAAGTGAAGGGCTAACCTCTACTCCTCTTGGGTTTCTCGAGCCTGAGAATAAAGGCATTGTGCCCACAGTTTCAATTAGCACAGGTCAGAGGAAAGGGCACACAAAGCCACCGGGATTTAAGCTCTATTTCCAAGAAGAGCCCCAGCAACACATCATGCTTTACAAGAGGACCTGTGAGGGAGAGTGAGACACCAATTACCACCACAGCTTCTGACACCCTCACTGAAAAAAAATGCTGACTTTACAGCAGCTGTCAGAAAAAGAGCTTAAACAGAAGCAGATTATTTTTCTGCGGTATTTGTGAGGCTTACAACAACAGATAACAAATACATGTGTTATATTTATTGAAATGGTGCTGTATGGGCACTAAACTCACAAAAACAGCATGGAGTATGAGAGCATTCAAGTTCATTTAGTTTCCCCGCAGTCATGCAAGTTTGAGTGATAGCATGTGGGCTTGGTGATCTGCATATGTTAAGTCGTGCTGTGGTTCAGTTGTGTGTGTGCATGTGAGTGTGATTTTGGAGCTGTTGGCAATCTTCTTTAGCCTGATTAGAGCAGCGTGCTCACAGAGCAGCTCTGTTAAAGCAGAGTGGTTTCTGCCTCAGAAATTCTACTCCCTAGAATGAACTCCCGAGAGAGATGTGGGTGGATACACAAGCACGCATACACCGACGGATAATTAGCATCTTTATCTCCTTTGATTTATTTCCTTTTTCTGTCTTTTTAAAGTTAGCACTCAGCCTTAGCTCACACCAGTTCTTTTCCTCTTTCAAGAGGTCAGATGAGAGCTTCTGATTGGAGGTTATTAAAAGCCAGCATGCCTCTGCGCCTCAGCTGCAGAGGAAGTCTTAAACCAGCACTTTCTCAGTCACTTTTTTAAGTGTGTACTCACTTAAATTTATGCTAACTCCTCATGTGTATACCCATGTGCAATGATAATAAACTGAGCTATATTTGGAAACCAGAAAAAAGTTGCCCGGCCAGAATGTTTTACTGTGAGCACACACATCCTCTCCAAATACTCATTTAGACTAGTGGTTCTCAGTTAGTGGGTTGGGACCCAAAAGTGAGTCATAGAGATGGATTCAGTGGGTCATGAATGTGTGCCTGGAAAAAATAGTAAAATGCCAGTGATGTATGGGTGGATGAATATACATATGCTATTTTTACTTCATTTATTCATGAAAAAATAACATTTTTGTTGTTTTCAGAAGATCTTAACTCATTGTTTTCTTTTATTGTGGGACAATATCCCTGGTTCCCCATGATTACAGAGTCATTTTTTGAGATCTCTGTTCAATTCAAGTTTATTCATGTGGCACATTTAAGCAACTGGGGAATTCGAAGTTCTTCAAACAGAACATCATGGCAAAGGAAAAAGAAGCAAATCAGAATAAAAATGTATTAAAAAAAAAGCAATAAAACCAACGAAAGTGAAAACAAAGACTTAAATTCCTGTTTTATGTAGCATAGAAATTAAACTATGTTGGGTCTGTAATTAGAGATTACCACAGATGATCAGCTCATATGCATACAATTGATCGGTGTTATCCTTGACAAAAAAAATCAGCCAGACAGGAATTCTCAGATTGGCCTAGCCTAATCAGAATGAATGTATAGAAAACAACCAGTATTTATATTTGTCACAAATAGTGGTTAAATGAAAGGTTTGCATTGATGTCTTTCCAGGGTTTTATGTCATGGCATGATGGCTGAACAATTTAAAGTTTTTCCACTGGAGTGGGAATCTGGGAATGTGCAGTTCTCACATCACAGAATGTGAGATGTTTGTCAGGCTGACCCTTCCGCTGGTTTTCATGTTTTTATTTTCAGCAATTAATGAAAGCATGACTGCTATCACCATCAGTAATCAAAGAACAGATTGCTGTGCATGCAGTCTGTGGGTGTATCTCCTACGTGCCCTCTGGGGCCGCAGGTTTTGCTGCTCAAGCCGCAGACACACCGATATGGTGCTTGAGGCTATGTCCACATGTAGGCGGGGAATTTTGAAAAACTGAGGTTTTTTCTGTGTGTTTTAGCCTTCTCTCCATACGTAAACGTTGATTTAGGTCACTGAAAACACATATTTTGGGAAAACTCCAGCATAGATGAAGATTTTTGAAAACACCACTTGGGTGTCTCAGTGTGGAGAGGGACACCAGTGTTTTGGGCCTGAAATGTCATACTCTGCACCAACCTCTCTGAAGAAGGTTGACTCACTATTAGGGCTGTAATGTGTTAGTCGACTGGTCGACTCATTGGTCGATAAGTGCTGGGGCGCCCAGAACTCTGATTGGTTGACCAATCGTATTTTTTTGTCCTCTTCAATTTATTTTTTCCCGTGGCGATTTACAGTCATCAGTAGGAACTTACCAAGTGCTAATAGGGGTGTTTTCAGACCACCCTGGTTTCACAGGTAACTTGCCTGTCTCAGAACACCTCCTGGTTTTCACCACTTTGGATTCGCCCACCATCTGGAGACCTGACTGGAGACAGGAGGATTGAAGAGCGTCTACCTTAGCCTATTCAACGTCCGGTGGTTTGCTGAGTATTTATTAGTCAATTTTTGGTCGACAATTTCAGTGTTTCAGTCGACCAACAAATTCTTTGGTTGATTACAGCCCTTCTCACTATGCAGCATTCTCACTATTGTTTACGTTGCTGCCAGCATTGTTAAATTCTTGCTGTTTTAAAGTGTTGATACCTAGGCTGTTTACATGCCAGCACGGACCTTTTTGTTACTCCTTCAGTATAACGCTGGATTAAAAATACTCCAGCGATAAAAAGGCTGCAGACGTTTTGGACGAGACTCAGCGGGATTGTCTCAAAAGTGACGGTGTTGACTAGTGACCCAGTGTCGCCTTGCTCTGTGGTTGTTGTAGTTTTAACAGTTGTTGAAACCAACAAGAGGACCCATGACAGTGTCTAATAACGGGATTTGATCAAGATGATCAGATATGTCTCAAACTGAAATATAAACAAAGATACTATTGAATACATCCACACTGATGCTGTCTGCTCAGTCACATCTGCGTGACTGTAGCTTTCAGTCAGGAGAAGATGTCATCAGGTGGTGTCCAACTTTCACTGGGCTTTTTGACCCTGAACCACAAAGCCCTCCAGTTGGTGGGTTGGTAGTGGTGGCCAGTCACTGCCCATCTCCTTCTGGCCCCCAGCTTAACTCCTCCCTCCTATGCCAAAGCCAGCAAGACGCTCTTTCTGCTGCCTCTCCCAACCTGCGGGCAGCTGCCTTCCTCTCCCTCCCTGCGATTCCCAGTGCTGTGAGTGTGTTCCAAACAGACTGTGCCGGGAAACCCCTGCACCTGACCTCCACTGAGAAAAGCCAGGTTTGCCACCCTTTGGCCCTGCACTGCTCAACGAGGTCCTGATACTTGGTGGCTTCCTCTCGTGAGCCTCCTCGCATCCGTCTTCCCACAGGACCGTCAGTTCAATCAGGATGATCTTTTTGCCTCCTCGGACCGTAGGACCACGTCCGGTCTCAGTGGTGTTTGCACAACCTGGGGGAAGAGTAATCTCCTTCCCAGGTCAGCCTTCATCTCCCAGGATTGTGCTGCTTGGAGAAGGCTGTTTTGGTCTTCTTGGGGGCTGTTGGTTTCTCCCCTTCTCTGATGAACTGTATGGATGGTTTCGACCTCGTACTAGTCTGACACTTTTTCTGTCTCTCCCGCTCCAAGATGTCAGCCAGTGCACAGAGGACTTTATCATGGCGCCATCTGTATCTTCCCTGGCTGAGAGCTGTCTTGCATCCCGCCAGTATGTGCGCCATTCTTCCTCTCCCTCTGCATAGCCTGCACAATCCTCCTTCATTCTCCATCTGTGGGGGTTTGCTGGTGATAGAAGGGTGTTGTACACTGAACGGAGCAGGAAAGAGATGCGAAAGGGAAATAGGGAAAGAAATATTTACTCAGCAGCCCTTCTGTCACCTGTTAACATAGACACAAGTCAAACTGTAACACCAGTCGGACATGGTGGTTGAAATAGATATGAAAATAATGTTGCTTTTGCATAAAAATAGCAAAAAAAAAGTGCACGTCATGGACATAGTTACACGGTATGAAACAGCATTTAAAGGTGTAATAATGCAGTTTGCCCAGAGATATTTTTATAAACGGAGGAGGAAAACCTCTGTTTAAAAAAATACCCACCTACATGTTGACATAGCTAGAGACACATACTCCATTGCACTTGGCTCATATTCAGTGACTTCTTTCCCACCATTGGCTGCACCTTGTTCTGCTGCTTGTCAGTTCTCTGGCTGAACATCTGGTCTGTTAATGGCACAAACTTGCAGCTGTGCTTGTTTATTCTACAGCTGTGGATATGCACTAGTGTGTGTGTGTGTGTGAGTCACAGGCAGCTTAACATGGTAAGCTTTTGTCTCATGGACCTGGATTGGGGACCAAAGGTTGGCAGGTTCAAGTCCCGACCGAGCCATGTTTAGAAGTTGGTTTGGTAGCTGGAGAGGTGCCAGCTGATCTCCTGTTCAAGGGCACTTCGGCAGTGCCCTTGAACAAGGCATTTAATATCAAAACTGCTCGGTAGTGCTTCTTCAGGAGCAGCAAGCCAACACTCTGACATCTCTCCATTAATGCATGATCGTAGGACCTGTGTATTTCAGCCTGTATTTGTGTAGCATGTTTCAACAACAGAGTGTAAAAAATTGAATTTCCCCATGAGGGACAAACAGGGGATGTCGTTTGTATTTTCTGTATTGTACAAAATGGTTGATGATGTTACAGTAACAACATAACAAGAAACAAGTTGAACAACACCTTTGGTCTCTCCACTTTTCCCCCTCCTTATCTGTGTGTGTATAAGTGTCTGCCTCTGTCAGAGTGCTGAAGTCATTGTGGGACACAGAAGAGAAGGGATTCAGATTTGAAATACAATTAACTTTAACCACCATTAGTGTCCAAAATCAGAAAAAAATTATTTATGAGAAATTATAGTCAATGCACTGGACATAGAAATTGAAACTGTATCTTGTGGTTTATGTCTTTTCTTAAGAGAAAAAAAAATCAGTTTGTATCACAAAAGTAAATAAAACAAAATGAAATGTCAGATTTTTCTAATTTTATTCACTCTGAATGATGCATTTTTGACTCATGTTTTGTGCTCTCTATTCAGTTGCATATTTTATCCCATCAAATATCCAAATTGCTGCTTTTTTCATGTAATAAATTTGAGGGGGTAAAATGTTTTGGAAATTTGAGTCACTTTTTCTCATCAAGAAGCTGATAGTGGGCCCTTAGCGTAGAAATCATTACTATGGCTTTGTAAACCAATCGGCAGTGGCTTCTATGTTGGAAACCCAACCTACAACTAACTTTAGAACAAGCAATAAACAGACAAAGAGGTCAATCTGAGACAGGACAAGTCATAACAAAACATTTTTAAGTAGGCCTTTAACTTGTCACAGTCACGTATTGAACATGAGGTGTGTTTGTGACTTCCTTTGCTTCTTCAGACAGCCTGAAGTGGACACTCGAGGAATTGCAATTTTTGCACCTCCACACTGGCTTCATTTTTACACCTGAGGTCGCTGCTTTGTCCTGAGGCTTGATCAGTTGAAAACCAATGATTTCAAGACCATGTGGTTAAAAATAAAAGACCTATTCACTATCTTTGGGTTGTGGGCTTGGATTTGGCTGATCACAATATTATGTAAAACCTTTCACTGCAGTAATATCAGCTTTGCACATCAGGTCACAGTGGGCTGGAAATAATCTTTGGAGCTGGCACAGTGGACATGTAGTTGTTTTTTACTGATTGGTAGCCTGCAGGTCAGCTTCCTCTGACATTTAATCATTTTAGATACTTGTTTTTTCTGTATCTTTGATCATTGAACCGAGGCTAAAGAAGACCACAGGTAGTCCAGCCATGTATGATAGAAACACATTTTGATACCATAAACTAACAGAAATCAAATTAGGCATTTCCTTTTTCTTATTGTTATTGGTTCCCTTATCGATTCCTGAGGATTTTGTGCACCAAAAAATCAGATCTACAGGTTTTCAGGGTCAGCTACACCAAATACATGGCTGTCCTGATATTTATTGCTGTGCAGCCGAGACAAGTGACTCAGCATATTGTTGGTGTTACCACAGTTGATTAGCAGTAAAAGCTTTGTAGGTCCACAGCAGCAGGCTGTCCATACCAAAGATCCCAAGCAGCCTACATGACAAGACAAGTCCTGATGGCACAGACTTTTAGTCCTGTTCATGGAAGTGCTCTATCACATGGAGGAGATGCGTTAAACACGGGTATAAAACTCAAAAACGCACAATATTGGCTCTTTAAGTCATTGTTTCAGGAAATATGGTAAAAGGAAAAGTGTCAAAACTTTGATATTCCATGTGAAAGCACATTTTAATCATTATTTTTTTGTGTGTGATAAGGATCAATATTAAAAGTCTATTTGTATTTAGTTTTACACATGGGTTGTATTACAGTGAAGTGAAGTATGCCCCAGGCTAGCTCCTCACAGAGAGCTGTGTGTGTGTTTATATGTGTGTCTCCTCATTGGCACCAGTATGCCGACCCACTGTCTCCGTCTGCGGTTAACTGAGCTCTGTTCAGTAGGGAGCATGTCTCCCTTTCCTTTTCATCTCAGCACTGATGTTTTTCTCCAGGTTTTAGCCTTTGTGAATCTGCACCACTCTTCTCCATTTGTTTTTATTTCTGTCTAACACTCTTCCCCCTGTTCAGAGCAAACCAGGCCATCTCATTTCCTCTTCTATCCACTCCTTCCTCTCACTTTTTCTTCATCTCCCCTCGATCCCTTACTCCCTCCTCACTAATCTCTTTCCGTCGTCCTATCACTGCTGATAATCCCTGCTTAATGTAATTGGGCGCCGTAATCTTTGGTTTGCAACAATCAACCTAATAGTCAGCCTGGCTGTCTCTTTGTCCACAGCAGAGCTCCCTTTTACTGACATCCTGTCTCCCAGTCGAGCCAATTAAATCTGGGTCGTCCCAAACTCCCCTCAGCAAACTGATCTGTTGATGACAGAGCAGAATGGAACGAAGTATCAAATGCATTTTACTGCGCTGATGTCCTAGCATGCCTCCTATTGCATCTTTTACTTTTATAAGAGTTATGATGCAGCAAAAGGAGAAATTATTGATACTGACAACTGCTGATGCAATAAAACATCAGAAAATGAAACCTTCAGCTTTCATCTAAAATGATAATAGAGGCTTTTATTCAGACATAATAGTGAAATGTGTGCCCTGGTCCATTTTATGATCTACTGTCCTTTCTCATTTAAAAAAATCCTAGTGCAAGACTTAGTGACATGAGCTTGTTTTAATGCTTTATTCCTGAACCAGTGCATGGTCACTATGGAAACAGTGTGTGTGTGCTAGTATTTTTGTGTGTGCACGCATCTCTTTAATCTACTGAGCCGGGCTGCAGCATCCACAGATTTGTTTTATTAAACTGTAATCTTCAATCGTCTCTAATCTATTAGATAACGGACTGCTCCGGCTGCTGCCCTCATCCCTTTGTGTCCTTAGTGTTTTAGTGCTTTTGTGTGTTTACACTATACATGCATTTGTCCTCAGGCAAAAAATAAATAAATCTTTCATCCTTTTATATCTCCATTTTTTACATTCTACCCCACACACATTAAAGTGATCTGAGAGGTAACAGGGACACCTTGTGGAAGATAAAGGAAGTGTCACTCACATGCAGTTCCATTCAAAGCATTTCAGTTTTTGTTCTCTTGTGACAAATGCTTCTTTACATAGGGTGACCATATTCTGAAAACCCAAAAAGAGGACCCTAAGCAGCATGTGTTGTGTCATGACGCACGCGGCATGCACACTCAACATCTTAGGTACACTGGAATAACACCAGTGGTCCAGTGCAGCGCTTTGTTATGTATATTTACCCTTTTGTTTCTATGTATATAAATAGCCACTTGGTCTTTTTTGCCTTGTTTGTCAATAAATGTGTCAGAATAAATTATTTTGCACCTTTTTTAAGTAAAAATAAAACATTCTAGTGGGTATTTGCCATTATTAAGTTGTAAATGCTTAAAAAAGTGTGTAATAACAAGAACAGAAAGAACAGGCATTCCAGTCTTTATCATAATGCACAGTATTTCACTGGAAAGCTCAGTTTCTCAGCTTTTAGAATCCGTTGGAATTATTTGGACAGCATGAATACTCGAGAGTTAAGGTAGTTTGAATCATGCATGTCTTTTTCTGTCGCTGGTAACAGCTTCGTCTGTAAAACAAGCTGAGCAAAACCCAGACATTTTAGGGAATTTTATAAAATCCCCCTATGACATAATTTTATGACCAAAAATGAGGACATGTCTGGGCTAACGAGGACCTATGGTCACCCTACTTCACACTAGCAGGGAAATATTGATGCTGTCTGAATTTGTTATATCTGTGAACAAGGGCAATGGTGTGTTATATGCCCTTTCTGGAAGGTCTTTTTTTCAGTTTGATCTTCACAGGACACGATGCAATACAAAAACGTCCCTTGAAAAATTAAAAGTGGAAAATGTTTGCAGCAGTGTTGATTCTGTAAGGTAGAAGAGGGCTTTTACTTTGACAAAAAAAAAAAAAAAGATGTCAGACTTCACTTTGAAAAAGTTTTAAAAGGGAATGCACAATATTATTTCAGCAACATTGGTATTGGAAGATAATTTCAGAAATTGATTGTTGGTATTGACAGATATGAAATTTTGGCTGACATGTGCAACCAATGCAGTGGCTTCACATATTGGTCTTTTATATCCCATATACTGGCTGTAAGGTCGGCAGAATGTACAAATGTACCATAATGGTTTACCTCATCAGCACTGAATATACACTTTTATAAATCAACAGTGTCATAATGTGAAGAATAAAATTGTGTTTGTCTTGCTTCACTTCTGTTTATAACACATATAGGCTGTCACCATTAAAGAAACAGGTGAGTTTTTATGTGGAGGCTTTGTGCTCTTGACAAAAAAGATTGATATTGGTTATAATGATCAGCAAGTCGGATGTCGGCAAGAATCTAGTATCGTGCATCCCTAGTTTTTAAATGCTAAATAAAGAGGGAAAAACTACGCCATTAAATGTAAAATAGTCCTTAAAATGGTGTGATAAATGTGAAAAGGACTTTGGCTTGTCCAGCACTTTTCTAGTCTGTGATTACTCAAAGTGCTGTTGCACTACAGGTGACATCCACCATTTTACACCCATTCACTCTTACATTCACTCACTGATGGTTGAACTTTCTATGTAACATATCATCAATAGAAGCCAACACGGTCATGAGCTTTCATTACCACATGCCACAGACTCAGGAGTGGGAGCAGTTTCTTGCCCAAGGAAGCATTGACATGTGACAAGTGGCTTAAACCTTTGACCCTCTGATCAATAGTGGAGCGCCTCCTCATATTAAGCCACAGTCAAAACCATAAAACCAAGAAAAAATCATACTCAAGTTGATGTTATAAAACCTTTTCCTTGATGACCCCTGATCAGTGGCCTTTCAGATGATGATAAAATTTGCATTTTATCTTGACTTCAAGATTTTATATCTAGTTTACTGACTGGGGTATTAATGCTTGATTGGCCAGTTGACTCACCAGACCTGAATCCTTTAATTGTAAAGAGTAAGATGAGAGCGAGAGCAGATTAAACAACACACATAAGCTGAAGGCTGCTATCAAAATAACCAGGGCTTAATAAAAACTCCACAATGCCGCTGCCACATTGCCCCCATTGAACCCTGACTGTGTCGATTCATGAACACACCATTAGAGTTTGATCTTGTGTAATATCTCAGTGTTTTGATATACTGGAGACTTGATTTTGATGACCTTTAAGCCTTAACCATCAGTAATAAAAGTAAATTTACAACCATTAATTAAAACAAGAAAAGATTTTAAATCTACACTTTATGTTATAAAATTTAGATTGTATCAAAGTTTTACTTTTTTAATCAAATCATAAAGGAATCATTTGAGATGCACTTAAATTTCATCTGCTACCCAAGCTTCTTTCATAACCAACAGTGGCTCTTGTGCTATATGGTATATGAAGATATTAACCTCTTTCAGCTTGTAAAGATGCCTTGGTGTATGATTTGTTCCTTGGTAATAATATATAATTTTATAATTTATAAGGGCTTTTAACCTTTTGTCATTCACTACCTTCAGGAAGCCATCCCACCCCCTGCTGAATGCCTTCATCAGTCACATGAGCCTGGGAGGTCTTGGCCACTTTGAGTCACCACTGGGCTCTCTTCCCCGTCTGCCTAACCACAGTGCCTGTGAGATGGGAGAACTCACACAGACAGGTGGGCAAGGAGGGTCTCCCAAAGACTGCACAGGTTCTATCTCATCTTAGCCTAAAGTGACCTTTGTTGACACATTTTTTAATATACCCGAAAGGCTTCAAATTTTGATCTGAAATCCAGTTAAAAAATTCTTCCAGTTACAGATCTGCTGAAATTTACTTCCAAAACAAGTAACAGGCAACCAAACTTGGCACACCATATGTCACCTGTCACCAGATAAAGTACTAGAATAAAAAATGTTTGCAGTAACAGAGTTTCAGTGGAGAAGCATTTTCTTAAGTGTGGACCATGACCCCCTGGTGGGCCCTAGAGGTACTGGAGGTGAGCCACCGGAGACCATTAGCAACAAAGACAAACTGTAGGAATATTGAATCAGATCACATTTTCACATTGTAATAACCAGAAGAAAAAACATCAGTGTTTATTTTTTATCTTTTTTTTCATCTAAAAAACTGAACCAGTGTTGCAGTTTAACTGATGTTGAATTAATTGGCGGCTCTCTATTAAAAATCTTACTCTGTTTGCCTCCTAATCACAAAATGTGTCAGTGATTTAGGAGAAGTTTATTTTATGAGGAAGAAGCCTACAGAGTCAACAGCATGCTTAAAAATATAATAGAAAAGGACCCCAAATGATTTTCAGGTTTCTAATTTCACTGCAGGATAAAGATATGTAGATGTCTTAACTGAATTGATTTGATTTCACTTTATTACTTTGTCATGCATCAACAATATGCTCAGCCATAGAAGCTCATTATACACTATTATGAATACAAGAGACCAGACAGCAAAGGAGACACTTGACAACATTACAGCTAACAAAAGGAACTGTCCTGATATTTCTTTCAGGCTTTAGCAACAATAGTGTCCAACCTTTACACATCAGAACTAAGAAACCATTTTATCTTGTCATCATCATTTCTCCAAAGCATTTTGAGATTTGATCATACATATCTTTTATCAATTGTATTCTCAACTCATCAGAGTAGAGACAAAAAGTCTAGATTAAATCTTTATTTTTCTTAAGTAACAAAGTTTACACGGTCTGTGTGCTACATGGGCATTTTCAACCCTGCTGACCACAATAGCATGAGGAATCCTGTCTCTAACTGAGCAATCAAAGGTCTCTGACTTCTAGATAAGTTTGCTTTAACTTAAAATTCAGTGAAATACTTTGATTGATTTGAATTCAGTATCTCACAAAAGTACACCCCTCACATGTCTGCAAACATTTTATTATATCTTTTCATGGGACAACGGTGAGGAAAACTTCAAGACGACCACTGCCTTGTTAAAGAAGCTGAGGGTAAAGGTGATGGACTGGCTAAGCATGTCTACGGACCTAAACCCTATTGAGCATCTGTGGGGCGTCCTCAGAAGGAAGGTGGGGGAGTACAAGATCTCTAAAGCCCTGTTCCACCAAGTGGTCCGGTATGGACTGGCACGGTTTGGCTCAGGCCGGATCGGTAAAGCCTGATCCTGGTTGCGTTTCCACAGCCAGCCGTACCCTACTTGGTAGGCGGTGTGTAAGCCAGATGCTGATAGCATGACGTCATAGCAGCGCAACACAGTGTACCCGGCTATTAAATACAATGAAGAAGAAAACGCGACACAGTAAACAAAGAGCAATGATTCTCTTCACCAAGAATACTGAGGAAGGTCTGCACCTCCACAGTAGACCATGGGGCGCTCGATCTTGATGCCATTTTTCAAACAAAAAAGCCTTGAGAGTTATCTTCAAGAAGACGAGTGGAGATTTAAACATGGCGGGGCTGTATTGTTCTTTATTGCCGCTGTCACACGGGAAGTGACGTCTCCTTCGACCAATCAACGGGCTGCAGCGTTTCTAGCTCAAACTTCTGGGGTCGGATCGGTAAGCTTGGCACACCAACAGAAGGGTCCCAAAAAGTAGGACAGTACGGTTCGCCTATAAGGGGTCCTGTCCTGGTTTTAGGTGATGGAAACGCCACAAAAAGCGAGCCGTACTGAGACGAACCAAACTGAACCCTCTGGTGGAAACGAGGCTTATCATCCACCAGCTCGGTGATGTGGTCATGGAGGAGTGGAAAAGGATTCCAGTGATAATCTGGTGAACTCCATGCCCAAGAGGGTTAAGGCAGTGCTGAAAAATAATGGTGGCCAAACAAAATATTGACACTTTGGGCACAATTTGGACACTTTCACTTAGGGATGTACTCACTTTTGTTGCCAGCAGTTTAGACATTAATGGCTGTGTGTTGAGTTATTTTGAGGTGACAGTAAATTTACACTGTTATACAAGCTGTACACTTACTACTGTACACTGTATCAAAGTGTCATTTCCTCACTGTTGTCCCATGAAAAGATATAATAAAATATTTGCAGATATGTAAGGGGTGTACCGACTTTTGTGAGATACCGTATATGTAAGCAGTTTTATAATTAAGGTAATTTTCTTTAAAATCAAGTGGGTATCTTTTTAAAATCGTGTTCACGCTGTGAGATAAATTATTTCCAAAGACATGTTTTAGTTGAGCTTATGCAAACACAGTATGAAGCTTGTCCATTAATGGGTATTTTTTTTTTGTTCTTGTTTTGATTTTTTTGTTTTTAAATTCTGTTCTGTTATGTGATGTTCAATGTGAATTTGACCAGAACAAACAGTTTTTGTCTAAGAACATCCTTGACTCAGTTTATGATGTAAAATAAAAGACAAAAACATGAATGAAATAAAAGTTAACAGCTGTTAAATCTGTTTTAAAGTGCTGGAAAATCAAACTGACATCCAGATACTGCTTAAGTTTGAAGACATAATCCAAATTTTATTTTTCATGAAACTGCACTTGAACACATCATTAAAAAATGTTTGTCTTCTTGTGTCTTCTTTTTCTACATTTTTATTAAACATCATAGTGACCACTGATGTCTGCTCATTAAGGAATTATAAGGCTTAATAAGTTTGTTTCTGACAGTAACCAACTGGACTTTTGAATAAAGTCTGACTGTGCTCTTCATGGCTGTAAAAAGCTGGCGAGGTGGATTCTTCTTCTGCAGAAGCCAGTATGGGTCTGTTCTGGATTTACCAGGTCTTTTATCCAAGGCTAGGGTGAACAGGAGTGACATGCAATGCTTAATATGATACACTATGCAAATGTGATTGCAGTTTATGTTCCCCCTGCAAAACCTGAGCAGTTAATTGAAATGATGCTCTGTCACAGGACCCACGAGGCTTGATAGCAGTGTAGATGAGCTTAAACGTTACTGATTTGCAGGTTTAGCAAATGCTGAATTTTCTTTACCTACTCTCACCACAGATATGAAGAGTCAGGGTCCCTCATATTGCCAGTTTGGGTACACATTGCTACCTCTCCTCTTAAAACAAAGCAGTACTGTGACATCTTGGTCCAACTTTTGTGCATGATTGCTTCTTACAGCAGGAGAGTATTCACCCCAGTGCACTGACTCCCAGCCAAAAACGCAGCTAAACAAATACAGATGGAAAACGTCAACAATGAATGAAAGCTGTTTATGCTTAAAACTGACAATCCCTAGTACATAACTTCAATTTTGTATGGATTGTAAACAAGAAATCATCTTTTCCCTCCCTTTCAGGTGTTGTTCAGCACCTTCGCAATGGGCAGCTTCTCCAACAAGCCTACAAACGCCACAACCTCCTCCCTTCCAACTGGTCGCCCCGCCAGGTGTGGGTTGAGACCACTGGTAAAAGTCGGACCCTCCAAAGCGGGCTGGCCTTCCTCTATGGATTCCTACCAGACTTCGATTGGACTAAGCTGACTGTGAGGCACCAGTGGAGCACACTTTTCTGTGGCTCAGCCTGTGACTGCCCTGCTAGGAACCGGTTTCTGGAGGAGGAGCAGAGGAGGCAGTATCGGCTGAGAGTAAGCGATACTGAACTTGAGAAGACTTATGTCAGTATGGCTCGCACTTTGCGTCTGCTTACCCGCGTGCTCCGAGCTGCTAACCCCATTGACTCTCTCCTGTGCCACCTGTGCCATGGCATTCCTTTCCCATGTGTTCCCACAGGAGAAGGTGGCTCAGGTGGATGTCTGACAATGCAACAGTTTGCTGTTATTCGTCGACAGCTGTTAGATGATGAGGTGGATGGCAGAAAAGCGGGTTTGTACCGTAAGTATGCCATCCTAGCTATGTATCCTTACCTGAACAGAACTGCCAACAAAATGGAGCGTGTAGCAAGGGACAATGAGGCCGGTCGTCAGCCTCGACCTGGTGGAGAAGAGGTCTTCACACTCTCTTCAGCCCATGATGTCACCGTGACTCCTCTGCTGAGTGCTTTGGGACTGAATGCAGCCCGCTTCCCACGTTTTGCAGCGAGGGTGGTCTTTGAACTGTGGAAGAGTCCTGCAGCTATGCCAAAACAGCCGAAGAAGAAAAGCGGGAAAGGCGAAAAATCAAAGGCGAAAGACGGGGAGCTGTTCCTCAGGGTACTCTACAATGGTGAGGACGTGACATTTCACACCACCTTCTGTCAGTCCCACGACCGCCACGCTGGCCAGCCCCTCTGCCCTCTGCAGAATTTCCTGTCTTTTGTCAGGAGAGACATGTTCAGGGCTGTCAATGCCACGTCCTACCAGGAGGCCTGCTACAGGCGTGCTGTTTGACAGACAGTGGTGAGGGTGAAGACATGGCAGATGGTAATTTCTAGTTGTTTTCCACTTTTTAAGACGTTGCACTTTTATGCTGCTCATAGTGTCTTAAAATTCCACATTTTTAAACCCAGACCTTGACATTCCTGAGCAGAAAAATAGAAACAAATATTCATTACTGCAAGTAATCTTTTGTCTGATGTTATCACTTTCTAACCTTTTTCTATAAATGTCTTCAGATTATTTTTGAATACTGGAAGTTTTCTAAAATGTATCTGTAAGAGATGATTAATTGAAGGGAAGTTGAATTGCACCTAGACACTTTATTCATACATTCCATAATACCATGGAAGTTTGAATTCTAGTATTTCTAAATACTTTTAATGAAGAGAAAACTGATGCTTGAAGTACTGGATGCTGGATGACTTATTCCTAGATATGGATGCACCGATACCACTTTCTTCTGACCAAGTATAAGTAACCAACACTGGAGTACTCACTGTAACAGTGTATAAATATTAATACTTAATTATGCTCTTTAGGGATGTGGATTGTTAGTTTTAATTTACATTTATTCCCTTTTCAGGACTGCCTAATAGTCAAAGTCCATAGCTAGGACTGGGAACCACAGGGTAGCTCAGGATACAATACACCACACAATACATGGACTGCAATATAAATAACATTATGATACAGCAATACTGGAGTTATTAATAAATTGTATTAATATATAACAGTGATATATGATGACATATGATAAACAGAGGAATGTAAAATGTCAAGAATAAGGTTAATTATTTACACAGCACTTTGATGTAATTTTTGCAAAATTTGTATAAAGACTGAGGTAAAGCAACATCCATCCATCCATTATCTACATGATTTATCCCTTTCGAGTGTGCTGGAGCCTTTCCCAGCTGACGTTAGGTGAGGTACACCCTAGACCAGTTACCAGCCAATCACAGGGCCACATAGAGGAACAGGCAACCATTCATGCTCACACTCATACCTAAGGGCAACTTAGACTCACCAGTTAACCAAATGAGCATGCTTTTGGTCTGTGGGAGGAAGCGGGATTGCCTGGTGAGAACCCACACATGCACAGGGAGAACATGCACACTGGATTGTACCAGCAACCTTCTTCCTGTGAGGCACAAGTTATACCTGCTGTGCCACCATGATGCCCCAGCAACATTCATAGTTTTTATATTTAAATTGAATAAGAAACAAATAAACTACTTAAAAATAATTGTTTATACAAACTATTTACAAAAAAGACTAATACAACAGTATTTGACTGAAGAAATCAGCTCATGTTTTTAGACTTTTAAAAACCTGCCATATTCAGTCAAATATTGATACTTGGAGTCAGTGTATCGATATTTACATCGCACATGCCAGAGTGATGATGTCTCATGATGTAGATATTTTTCTCACTCCTAATCAAAACCACTATCAATATTCTTCCATTGTTGGTAGAAACACAAGACAAAAATATATTTACTTCAGGTTTCTTTAAAATATCATTTTTTGGTGTAAAACCCCAGATGTAGGGCAGGAAGTGATTTCTGCAAAGAGAAGACTGTCAAATAACTCAAATTTGTGTTGTTCAAGGCTCTGTAAGCTGGTTTAAACTGGGGGAAAACATGTTTTCTGTAAGTTCACAGACAGATTTAAACCTCAGTCTACAATAGAGATGAGGGGTTCAGACAGCATTCCTACATGAGTTACCACTTGGAGGAGATGGTAATATTTCTGAAAACCTACAGTAATACTAAGTCGAGTGAAGTTTATTTACAGTTTGTGTTTTGCAACAACATGCCTATGGATTAAAATTTAGCAAAATCAAGATTCTCACTCGAACATGGTCTCTCAAGCAAAAACAAGACACTGTCATGTAATGCAGTTTAACATGAACAAAACTATTTTGTCTTCCAAGACTCTTAAGGTCCATCATTTGGCTGCTGTGTAGGAGATCTGCAGGACTGAGTATCTGTAAAACTGATTGCCTTAAGCCATGTAAATCTGTTGATCAATGGGGAAAAAACACTCTTCAATAATGTGTAGGAGTATCTCTAAAACTTAACAGATGATACCTGTTTGCAGGTAGACTTTCCCATTTCTCATTGATTCCCAATTGGCGTGTTTCACTTCCTACCTCCTGATATCTTGCGTCACCAGGATAATGTGACTAAAAGCAACCTACAGAGCTTGTATAAAGTAGGCAAAGACTTTTGTTAGTAAGCTGAAAAGGTTTAATCTGATATCTATTTCATACTGCTAGACAAACAAATTTCACTTCAAACTATGACAATACTGATCTAGCTAAAAACTGAATGTTCCTTGTCTTGATGCAGACTATAAATGCATCATCCTGACACTTTTATAGTCACCTAAGAAATACTTTTCAGAGCAGACCATGAACACATCATAACCTAACCAAAGTTTTGCCTGTAAAATGTGTTCATTACCAGTTTTATTGCTGATTTACACACAGATTTCAATTTTGAATCAATATTTTTAATCAACGGACTCACTGGAAAGTTTTCCGGTACATTTCATTCTAGATTTGAGCAGGTGAGGAGGCTGTCCTTCAGCAGCCATTGAAAAAAATGTGCATACTACCTGCTGCAACAGCAGTTATCTGAGTTTTTTTCTTTCTCAGCTGACTGTGGAAAGGTATGACATTTTGGTTTTAATAGATGCATTATGCAGATGTGCTCATGGCTTACATCGTCACACCTGTAAGAACTGATGAGTGTTTGTGCACATGTATGATAAGATGATGCTATGTCACAAGACGCATTGGACACCAAACCAGTATATTGATTATATGTTTATATTCAGACCTCTGTTTCGATCTCCATCCTTAACTCCATTTTGGTCAATAAAACTGTAGAAATAATTTGTTTTATTTTCATCATACGACACTTAACAGTTTGCTGTCATCATGTGTAGATATCACGAACATATGTCCACCTCACCTACCTGCTCAATTTTTGACAAGCTTAAACAACAAATGTAAAAGTATGCGTACTTGTCTTGGTATTGACACTAATACCCAGTGCTGGCATCGGTGCATCCCTATTCCATGGATAGATTTTGTGTAATTAAAATCTTTTTAATAGATGTTACACCTTTTGATAAAAATATCTCAATATCCCACAGAAATCATTCAGCTATTATTTTGATTTTTAATGTTGATTTTTTCTGATTAAACTGTCAGGGATTTTAAGGGACCATTTCACTTTGACACTCTGACTTTTGTTTTAATCAAACAGTACTCGGTACGTAGAGAGGAAAAAAATGTAGGTAGCTACATCTGTATTTATAGTTGTTTAAAATATGGCATTCCACTTTTTGTTTTTTTTTCTTTTTAGGAGATCTAATAAAGGTTTTTCAAAAGCAGAAATGTTTTGTCTGTGGCTGGTTTCATGAGAAATTTTCTGATTTTGATTCATTCGTGTACATGGTTCAAATATTAGAGTGAAAGCTAAATCTGGCCGCAAACGACCCAAGACAGGTTAAATGTGACATCTTATTTACAAGTCCAAAAATCAGTGGTTTTACATGACTGTCCTTGGAGAGGTGTTTAGACCAGGTTAAGGTTGTAACTTCTAGATGAAAAAAAATGTAAATAATTTTGTTGATTTACTCATTGTAATATTGTAAGACTTAAAAAAATGACGATTTGGTGGGATTTGTCTTGAACCAGTCTGCAGGTGCAGTTTAAATCACAATTACAAAAGGCTGCATTTTTCAACACTTAAAAAATAAATCAAAATGTGGTGCTTATTAGTCGTGTGATCTTAAAGCTGTCCTGCAAAATGATTTTTCTTTACTTTTAATGTTGTTAGAGGGGGCTTATGAGCAAAAGAATATGCAACCTTTTACTGAACATTCAGTTCATTCTCTTTCTTTAAGGAAAATGCCACTTAAAACACTCGTCCTTTATTTCCTGAGGTTTATCATGTAATAGCTAAACAGCCTCCATCTGCATGTATGTTTTCTGCTTGTCAAAGGTAGACACCATGGGCTCTAATTTCGTAGATCAGGCGCAGGCGGGGCGCACCTGCCCTGCGCCGCGCCTGCGCCACACCAACGGGGTGTGTCCAGGGCATTTTGCAAGTTTCGTGCACGGCGCAGTCTGGCGCAGGGAGACGCACCCACGCCTCTGTCTCTCCCACTGGCGCAAATGGCAGAGAGGGAGGAGAGTAGGCTTGAGTGGGTTTAACACAGCCGAGTGTGATCTTCACCAATCAGATGAACGCCTCTCCTCGCCTTTAAATGCGCCACGGGCGAGGCGCAGTGACAATTTCACCTTGCTGGCGAAGAAGGTCAGAGCCGCTGTCACTTTTGCAGCAACTGGGAGAGCGCAGTGGCCACCGGGCCGCGCATCGGAGGACACGACGCGCGTCACTGTGTGGACCACCTCACGGGACAGATGTAATCTGTTACTGTCTTATAAATATGAGAACAAAATTAAGTGATAATTACATTTAAACACAGCAGCAGGCTAATCCATTCATCATGCTTGTGATCCACCCGCATTCCTGGTCTGTCATTGCCAAAAAGCAGCGCCTTAGGTGAAAATATATCTCCTCCTCATCCTCCTTGCAATAATGTAGGCTACTCCATCTTTTTAGATCACGTTACGAATAAAGATTAAAGCAGATAAATATGGGCAATCACAGGTAAAACCTTAAGACACCGAGTGACTTACATTTATTCAGCGAGCGTCTCTTTTTTCTTTTCTATTTAATTTCATGAGATGAGAGAAGCCGGATACTCCGTGTCGGGTGATGTGGCTGTTTGTGGTTGGCTTGAGAGATGTGAACTCGTTAGTTATGACAAACGTCTCTGATCTGACATCAGATATGACGGGACAATTAATATGGTTGCTGTGATTGTTTATTGCATTGAAATGTGCCTGACACTCTGGATACCTGCCTGTGAGGTTTTGGTGACGTGTGCGCACTGTGCGCCTGTCAGCCAAATTACCACTGCACCGGGTGCGCCTCGTCTGCGCCGTGAATAGACCAGGTTGGAGCTGGTGAGCTTTCGGGATGCCTGCTGTGCGTATTTTTGGCACAAAATTGTCGTCACACCCATCTTGGCGCAGCCGGTCTACCAAATTGCCGGACGAAATTACCAGGCTGCGCCCCCCTGCGCCCCCCTGAGTTGCGCCAGGAAATTAGAGCCCCATGTCTCTTTGAATGTCCACTCTGTGGCCTGTAACCCCTCCTTCACTCCCATTGGACATTGTTTGGGCAGCCAATCACCACAGAGCTCTTCATGGCATCCTGTTGCCTCCCAGTCCCCTCAGATTCTAGCGTTTCCAGAGAAGAGGGGAAAAGAGATGCATCTGTTAAAAAATATCTCTGCATAGACACCAAAGACATGTTGTAAACAGTCAAACACAGAAGGATATGGGAGACAGTTACTCTTGAAATGGTGGAGAGGCTCAATATAACTGTTATGTTACCATCATCAGCAGATCATTGCTTCAAAAGTGAATTATGTTTGTCAGCACATACGATCTTTTCAGCAGCTGTTTACTGTGGGTATTAGTGCCTTCATAAGCATTAAGTTAGTATATTTTATGTAAATAATTTTAATGTGGAGGTATATCCTTCATAAACATAAGGCTAATTCTCTGTCAGCAGATTTTTACATCACCATTTGCAGCTCTTAAAATGACAGATAATGCTCTTACCGTTATTCTTTTTTTCTTTTAATTATGTGTAATCTAAAAAAGCAAGAACAACTCTAAGTTTTATCATTATTCAGTATCGACTTAATTAAGTTTGGAAATACTTGCATATTAAATATTGGCCAAAAAAAAAGTCCAATATTGTTCATCCAACAAGGGAGAAGTGGGAACACTGTGCTGGTACACGGGCTGCAGACTCATAGAAAGCGATGAATACCAAACAGGCTTTGAAAATGAAACATTAGTCTTGGCTGCAGAGAGTGCATTTCACTTAAAATCTGAGGCTTGCATGGGTGTGGTTGTTCTTCAGTTTTTCAAAAACTATATTGTAGTGCTGTACTACATATCAATTTTACCTGAAATATACAGTGAACAAGGTAAGAACTGAAAATTGATGCTAATGTGTGAGTAATCTTTTGACTTCTGCAGTTTTCTGGCCTTATCTTTTCTAAACATACATGGGGCTTTGACATATATGAAAAAAAAACATTCACTTTCAGAGTAGTTTTGTATTTCTGGCCTGACAGAGGAGGCAGCCTCATGGTGGTCAAAGAGAGGAGGTCTACATCCAGACCGTCTTAGAAACAGTGTTCCTCTGCTGTCACTTGCAGCAGCTCACCACTAGATGGCGCATTAGCTCTACAAACTGTCCATGCTCAGTCTTCCCATCTGCTGCAATCAGTTACCTACTTTGTCAACAGTGCTGCAGAGAGAGCAGCACAAAGTCAATATATTTATATAAATGTAAAATCCTGAGAGCCTTTTCCTCCAGCAGCAGACGAGTCATGCGTCTTCATCATTAGGGACACAATAAGACGCTGACATGATATCAATTGTACAGCTCATTTTCAAAAGTGCCTCAGCCTGCTCATGCTGCTTCTGTTCCATCCAGAATCCCCAGAATCAGGAGAGTATTGACAAGAAAAATGTAATAACAGGAGTAAGTTTGGTAAATTACATTGGAGAATATGAGCTTCGATTTGTCCTGGCAGAAGAGGACTGTTTGATGGCCAAAAAATTGCGCACAATTGATTCTGTGGATGAATTTCATCAAGGACAAGAGCCTTTATTTTCAAACAACATAGGCAGGCGTAAGATAAGTTTAAAAATGAGGATATCATTTGATTTAAAAATGGTCAGTTTTATGGATTTAATTTATTTGATCATTTTTAATCATACTGAAACCTGTTTTGATAAAATATTAACTAAACTAGAAGTCCAAGGCACCCAATTTTATTTGTATTTTGTTGTTAATAACTAAAATTTGCTTGCTATCTTTTACACAATAGTCTTTGCTGTGAAAATGTTGGTTACATCATGTTTGCTCAATTAAGTTAGTGCTCTCTCCCCTTTAATGGCAGTATTATTTTTTTGGTTAAAATAGCAGTAATAAAAATTTGGACAACTTGATCTGCCTTCCAGGTTCAGTGCTTTACCCTCCAAAGACCCCTAATTGTCAGGTTGTACTTTGTTGGAGTATGGGGTCTTTAGGTTTGAACTTCAGTGCTGAACATTTGGTTTCCACACAAGTAGACTGGAACATAAACACTTAAGCTCTCTTACTTTCTATGTGTAAATGTAAATAACAACGGGCCTGTGGAACATACCTAACTTGAGAAGTATATATAGGGCCTCAAGTCCTGGTAACGTTGGTGGAAATGCAGCTTACAGTGCAGTGCAGTGAACAAAAACAAATACATTAGTAACCCTCTGTTCCAGGTGCAGTCCCATGTCTATTGTCCTCCTACTCTTACCCATTTCCAAGGATTCTCTTTGTCCCCACCCTTGCCCCTGAATTGATGTTTAAGGAATATAACTTTGTCATTGTTATATTTATCAGCACAAAAAATGAGATTTTTTTAAAAGCAACCTATATAAATATCACACATTGATGTTATATTCCATTTTTTATTGAGGTAGTTTTCACCTTCATTTGAACTTGTTATTTAGATCTATTATTTTTAAAGATTTTAAGCCTTCGAATGCCAGGCTTTTGTCATGATGCCACAATGTTTTCTGATGGGGGGAAAAAAAAAAGAAAAAAATTGCAATATACTACACGTGGTATCGATATGTGTAAATGAATAAGGAGAAACAATCCCCATAAAACTAGATGGCAGTTTGCCATGGTCATCAGGAGCTGTTGGTGATGCCTGTGGTGGCTCCTCACTGTTGAGAGCTGATCATCATCATCATCAAGCGAGCTGTGAGGTTATGAAGGTGTTTCTTTCTTTGCTGGTCAGTTGGACCGTTTGACACAAGAGAGACAACACCATCAGTTGGCTGTTCAGGTTTTTGGGGATTAAAGAAAAATATTTAAATTCCTTTTAGTGGGTGAAAATAAACTTCTGTCATTTCATTATGGTTTTCTCATCTACCCTTAATGACCAGTGACTCCTACTCCATTTTTTGTTTTAGGTCAAATTAATGTTCTCATTTTGATAGCTTCGTGCATTGCAGTGGACAAAATGACCCTGTCTCCCTTTAATAAAAGGTCTTGAAACTTTTATTGCAGGGGAAACGTAACACATGAATTTTTTATTATTACTATTATATTTTGGATTATTACATCCTGGGGTGTCAATGATTAGCTGCAATGCTGATTTTTATGCTTTCTTATTTCCTGTACTGTGTCAAACACTAACAAATATTCATATCTTTTGAAAAAGATTTTAACCCTTTAAATGCCAGAAAAAGGAATTATTTTAATATGCTACATGCAAAGTAGATTTATTGTGTGTTGAATTAATACAGCATGCAATATGTCAAAGATTACCAGCAATATTGGTGCAGTGACAAATCCTCACACTCATACTCTATGGTTAGAAAGACGCCCTCTGGTGGAGAGTAGTAAAAATAATCAATTCCAAGGCAAAAAGCCAAGATTGACACCCAGAGATAATAAATTGCATGTATCATGTTTTAATGGAAGTGAGATCAAAACTGCCCTTGAATGGGTTTCAAAGGCGCATTTTGTGCACTTAACAGCATGAGTGTAACCGATGTACACAGTATTATTTCAGACTTACTGAGGAGCTGAGCTGGAAATAATAAGATAAAACAAAAATACATGATCTTGCTGAAATTCACTCCATATTCATGAACACAGCTAAAATGATCAGACCACGAAGAATGAAAATGCACCAACACACCCAAAGCATTTCTCTGTATCTTACTTGAAGTATCTTGCCCTTGAGTCCCTAGGCATGCTGGGGGATTTTCCATAGCGCTTGTTACAGAGTGTGACAGTCAAATCACCTCTATCCACAACACAAATCCTTGCAGCAAGAATCAAGGCGTTCTACCCTAGATGCAAACTTGCCAAACACAGGGGTGGTGTTAAGTTAAGGGGACAGAGTGTATTGGACTGAGCCATACCCTAACCAGCACTTCACATCTGAATCTCAAAGTTAGGCCTAAACTCATAAATTAATGTAAATTTATTCCCAACTTCCCCAGTCATGTTCCAAACCTTCTCCAGGGCCATTTTCCCATGTTATGCTATGACATCAGGTTTGTTAATGATAGGAGCTAACCTTTCCCTGGCTGACCTGATTCCTCATGCTCTTGTTCTGCCCTCTCCCACCAACGCCTTTTCCCTCCAGGCCCCCTGACACCGCACCGCCACCCTCGCCTCTGATGTCATCCGGCCTGAGTGAGGCGGAGCAGCAATTTTCTCCCGCCACAACTCGCTCAATCTTTGATGTTGTTACATTGCCTCCAGCTTTGGCTTATACACCGGCATCTCTCAGTGTGTGTGTATGTATGTGTGTGTGTGTCGACATGTAAAGACAGATCAAGGTGAACGTAATGTGTGTGTGTGTGTTTTCGCTTTTACTAAGCCTCTTTGTTAAGCCCCAACAATGCCCACTTAACCCAGTCCAGCTACATATAGATTTCTATAACACACCCATGACCGTCCAGGATTCATCACAACTTTAGCGTGTGTTTTTGCATGTGTGTTGTTTGGAGTGATGATGGAAAGACAAATGAGTGATGGGCTAAACAGTAGAATAGGATAATTGTGGTCAGAAGTAAAGACTGAAGGAAAGGAGAGGTTGTGGTTTTGGTTCCACGTTATGGAATCATCCTCAGACTCTGCTTGATCCAAAACCACAATTTGGAGGAATTAAAGAGACAAAGATTAAATATCATGTAGAGAGGAGGTTATTGAGGAGAAACAGGAGATATAATGCTACAGAGGAAAAAGAGGTTCATGTTTGAGGAGAGGGCTTAGATCAGGTTCAGGTTCACAGTGGGTTCCCCATCCCCATAAAGCCAAACAGAGCTGATTTTAGGAAAGGGCCTACAGGGAGGTTTAGCCCCTAGTGAAAGGAGGTTTCTACAATGTACAAACACTAATTCCATAAAGTAAGGATGTTGTGTAAACTGTAAATTAAAATAGAATGAAACAATTTGCTTGGGGGCATGTTTACCACTGTGTTACATCACCTTCCCTTTAACAACACTCAGTAAGCTTCTGTGATTTGAGGACACTAATTGTTGAAGCTTTGAAAGTGGAGTTCCCTCCCATTCTTGCTTGACGTACAACTGCAGTTGCTCAACAGTCTGTCATCTCTGTTGCTGTATTTTGCGATTCATGATGCATCCAATACTTTCAGTGGACAATAGAAGACCAGGTAGGTCAGTCCACACTCTTTTACCACAAAGCCGTGCTGTTGTAATACGCAGAGAATGTGTCTTGGCATTGTCTTGCTGAAATAAGCAGGGACGTTCCTGAAAAAGACATCACTTGGATGGCAGTGTATGCTGTTCCAAACATACCAAGCATTAATGGTGCCTTCATGGATGTGCAAGTAACCATGGGCACTAAAACACCGCCATACAATCACAGATGCTGGCTTTTAAACTTTACAATGATAATGGGATTGAAGGTCACAGGCAGTCAATGTTGTGGCCTTAGCATTTTACGTGCAGAGATATCTCTGGATTCTCTAAATCTTTTGTTGAGATTATGAACTGCAGATGATGATTTTACTTAAATTTTGCGAGCGTTCATTAAGAAAAGTTGTTCTTAAACTGTTGGACTATTCATGCTGTTGTTCACAAAGTGGTAAACTTCGTCCCATCCATCACCCCTAAATTCTAGCAAGAAACGGAGTTGAATGCCTCACCTGCAGGTGTAATGACCATGAAGGTGTTCTTTTTTGTTACAGACCTACAGGCCGTACAAAGAGGAATCAGTTTTATTTTTTCACAGATTTAAACTTTTTATTTATTACTTGATCCAATTTCAGAAAAGTATGTTCATCAAAAACATGGCAAACAGATTTCTGAAGTGTGAATCTGTCACCATGAAATGTTGAATCTTGACTACATTTTCATAATTTTTTTTCCTCTCTGTCTGCCACTTTCACTGTAGAGATACAAGTTTTTGAACTTGTTTTAATCTTCCTATTATCAATATATATTTTCTAGATACAGTGTCATGTTAAAGCCTCATTAAAAAACACTATGACCAGAGGATGACCTGCTCTTTGTGTGAAAGATTAAGAAAGATACCGACAATGTTGCAAAAGGATAATAAGCAGATAAAAAATGCTAACCGGACTTCAATCATCAAACCTTTTGTCGCTCTTCAGAACTTTTAGGCCCAACAGAGAAGTTAACAAGTTCTGAAGGACTGTGCTTTGAAGGACAACCACACTGATGTCTCATGCAAATGAGTGTCTACAGACACTCACAGATTGGCATAGTGACTCTCTGCACACATGAATAAACACAGCACTGACTGAAGATTGTGTAGGTAGAGCAAGATGAGTAACTCCACCCTCACTCGCTCACCCACCCCATCCCCCGAACACACTCACATGTAACAACAGATGATCGTACAGAGGAGAGGTATTTTGCATTATACAGGTTATTTTTGGGCGGTTTAATAAAAATATTACAGACATCCTGACCTTGGTGTCCTTGGTGTCAAGTATGAGAGTTTAAAACCCTGCCATTAGGCAACTTGTTATTTTAGGTAACCTGACACACCAGATGGATTGTTTCACATATCCATGAGATATATTTCACATCCATCTGGAAAAAATACCATAGAAAGGGATTGGGAGGGCAGGACTTTTCAAGAAAAATTGGAGGGTGATTGCATGAATGTTTTGTCTGTCACATTCATTTTAAGGTAGTTAGAGCTCAAGTCACTTCTTGATTGTGGCATGACTACATCAGATTCATTCTACTGTCTCTTTGTCTTTATAAGGATGCTTAAATTTTCTGACTCGGCATATTTGTCACAGTTTACAAGATGAGTCTGCCTGGAATCTGGTTAATCCATCTGCTTTGCAAGGTTATTAATTTACAGAGGCTGAGAGAAAAGTTGGGGGGCTTTACCCCCTTAAATTAGAGCTAACATCACCTGTGATACCAAATGTAAAATAACTTAGTCAGCTAATGCATGAAGAAATGACATCTCATCCTCAAATCAAGGTCTCCTTTTGCATAATAGAGAAAATCTAACAATTTAACATGAATCTAACTAGTCCTTGTCATGTACTTGATAACTTTACAAATACTTTCAAAAGACTGAACTGTGACATCCTCTCATGCCAAAAGACAATGTGACACCCTCGCTTTGAGTTTTGTGGCACTTAAGACAGGGAATCTTTCAAGACGTAAACTAGGCTTAATCCATTCAAACCTGTCTTGTCCTTAATTATGTGGCCCCTGCTCATACACATCAGGGTCTCTGATCATGAATATTTTACATGTTTCAGGGAGGCCTGATCCTCATCTAAGATGACTGAGAGAATTAAAATACTCTCAACACACTTAACACCACAGGATTATCAGTAGGATAAGGTTTAATATTATCGTGTAACCCAGCCTCTGATAGTTTGTGTTTGAAGGGGGATTCAAAACCAAAAATTGGGTTGATTATCTTGTAAGTTGTAGCTGCTTTTTGTAGGAGAACAAGTGGGTTGAGTGACATGTGTGAATGAAAACAATCAAATTTTACACGGGAACTGACAACTTTTCCTGCCATTATCACATCAATAACCATAACCTCCACTCAATGTCTGCCCTGGACTTGGACCCCTTTGACCAGTCTATGCATATCTATGTTATAGTTTGATGAAAGGACTACAGCAGACAACCTGAGATGATAAATTTACTTGCTGAATCAGAAGTCAATTTCCTCAAATCAGCGCTAAAACCCTTATCCTCTAATTCAGAAGCTCTAAATTTGTGAATCTTTTTTTCTGACATCCCCTGTCCTTTCTTGTTCTGCAATAACTGCAAAGTGGTCAACTACTGCTTGTTGTTTGTTTAGCTTTTTATTTCAACATAATTCACCCTGTCTCTGTCACCATACTTTCAAAACCAGAAGACAAATTGCATTTTCCGTAAGTGATTTGGTGACATGCACACTAACTCAAAAGTACGAATACTCAAAATAGGGCAGAGCACCATGGGATAGGTACAACATACCTTTGAAGCATAAGTACAAACCAGGCTTTATGCCAATCACTGCAATCAAAGTAACACCAATACATGGGACAAAAGAGGTCTTGTGTCATCAGAATATGTGATGTCCTGGCTAATTCAGGATGTCCAAGCTACTACAGAACAATTAGTTATCCTATGTTTATGGCACATATGGTGCCACTTTTAAACAGTTGACAGAGAAGATATTTACCTTGAAACATCCTCCCAGCTCTTAGTATTATACTGTCAACATTTGGATTTGGTAGATTTTGACGTAGCTCTGGCTCTTTACTCTTGTTTTAGCGCTTAGCTAAATAAAGCTTCTCAGCTGCTGACTTTAGCTCCACATTTTCTCTTCCAACATTATAATCATTTAGATATCTCAATTTAACTTGTGACTTCAATTTGTTGCTAAAGTCCCAAACTACCCCTTCGTGGAAACGTTCCTGTTCTAGAAACAACAAAAACATCACATTATACTATAGAAGGTTTGAAAGCTCATCAGCTAGCCTTGAACCTGCTGAGCCAAGCAAAGTGATATTCTTGGCACACAAGGAGCAGACGTGAGGGGATGAGGAGACGTGAGAGAGAAACAGAGAGACCAAAAGAGTGTGTGTTAAGTTTAGGGTCAGCTAATTGGGGTCTACAGAGTGTGTGTGTCCTGTCTGTCAGTGTCTAGACGTTGCCACTGGTTGTTTTCTCAGATGTGAAGCTTTATTAAGCCTTTAACTTGGAAAAACAACCTCAGCTACCATGTACTGGTGCGTCACCGTGTATGTGTGCGTCCTGCCTGTAGACTGTGGGTCGTGTTTTTTCTCCTTGGGTGTACATTTACCTGTTTGTGATTCATGGAGATGGGACTGAGCCCTCGTTAGCTAAAATAATCAGGATTTATGAGGCTCTCCGTGCCGTAAGTGAAGGGCCACAGGCTTTTCCTTCACAGCCGGCTGATTGAGCTGGGTCATTACTGTCTCGTTCCTCTATCAAGAGCTCGTTTGAGACGGTCCTCTGACACATCACTCACACACAGATTTAATAAAAACAGTTTGTAGATTGAACTTTTTTTTTTTCTATGGACAAAGTCTTTGGGGTCTTTATTCTACTGTCTGCCTGGCATATTGCTTCAAATGTGTGAATGTCAAAGGTAAATAGTTAAGGATTTGTCATGTTGTACTCTTTGTATTTATTTTGACTTTTTGTTGTTAATCTCAGTGTACCTTTAGTTTTTTACGCTGATGCTATGGCTTTGTGGAATTTTCTGTAAAATCTGCAAAATGTTTACTATGATTTAAGGAAAGACACTTTTGTAAAGATTATAGGCCAAAGGTCAAGGCTTCATGTTCATCTCTTGCTTGTGATCATGATAACATTACGCTTTGTTTTTTTTTTTTCAAATTCTACAAAAATGGCTGCTGTGACTTGAGATTAAGCGGGAATGATTGTTGGGGGGTTGCAAGGTCATTGGGCCTAATAATCATTGCATTATCATCTGAAATTTAAATGCACAGTATATTTATATTAGCAAAATATTCCAGTAAATTTGAGAAGTAATTACGGTCAAACTGACACCATGCAGTGATAATAGGAAGGTTACACTTTAACAGCTCATAAAAGATACCCTGAGAAAGTATTTTCACAATCCGTAGTGATGATCAGAAGTCACAACTAAATTGTTTTAAAGTTGTACATTTTAATTTCAAAAAGAGTCAGCAGTTAGATTACATGAGTAATGCATAAGAACAACCTTGAGTTATTATTTTAGGTAATAATGCACTGCTCTTACTTCCTGTTTATGCACTGAGCAGCCATGTTTGTTGACGAACTGTGGGCTCGTGAGGGTTGTTCCAGTTTCCCAGTAGGACCTGCTTCTTTTCATAGACAGTTTTTATGTGGTACTGTGTAAGTAAGTAAATAAAAGTAAGTCAATTGTATTTCTGTAGCGACTTGTACAGATAAAATGTGCTTTACGATGGAAAAGTGAAAGTGTGTGTGTCACTGGTTTCCAGACTGATGTCTCTTGCGTCTCTTAGGTGATACTTGTGTCTTTATTACTCCTGCCTGCCTGCCTGCTTCTGCTATATTTGGTTGTTGCTCTCACTGAATGTCTGAGTGTGTCTCTTGCTGGGATTAGGAATTCCTGTTTGTATGTGTGTGGCATAGTGTAAATCACCCTCTCCAATGCAAATGACTCTGAAGGACCCCCCCACTCCCCCATCACTCTAGAGGAGAGAAACTGAAAGACAGGAGAAATAAGATGGACGGACGAATGGAACAGACACACACATACCAAACACAGCAGAGGAATAGAGATGCATACAAATGTACAGCGAGTCGACAGCGGATAGTGAGAGAGTGAGGAAGAAGACAAAAGAGGAGGAGGAGGAGGGGGGAAAGAGCTTGGTAAATGGGTCAGGCCTGTCTGCCATCTCAGGCACATAGACTCAACGTGCAGCCCCCTGAGAGAGACCCAGACTGTACAACATGCTGCTGAGAGGAGAGACGACAGCGGAGGAAGAAGACAGAGGAGAGATGAGAGGAACATGATGAGGTGGACTGAGGAATGTGGATGGATTACAGGAAAATGGGTTGGTGGGCTAGATGGAGGGATGTGTTGTTGATCTAGAAAAGTCCATTCACTCAAATCACACAAAGACACAAGTTATCTGGTGTTGATTGGGTAATATTGTATATCTGCTGTGACTTTTAGATGTCTCTTTTGAGGATGCAGACAGTACTCTTTACTACTCTATGACCATGTTTGAAATGTTCTGACACCCTGATCTTAACAATGTTTTTGGATTTGATGCTCTCCTGATGGTTGAAGATAGACATTATTCCCTTCTCTTCTCCATCCAGCGGTATTTATTCATCTAAAACTTCACCTGTGCGTCCAGAGGGTCTCATAGCATCTCAGACAGCAACTGGAGCTCTGTGGTCTGGTAGGTGATGCCCACAACATGGCTGATAAACATTTTCAAAACCTGTGATACCATCAATGAGCTCGCTGTTCTCCTCAAGACTCACCCGGAAGCTCTGGAAATGACAGGCCTCCAGCAGGTTCCCCAGATACAGGATCTGTCTGATGAGGTGGGTCTGGTTGATCAAGCAATTGTGTGTTGAGGTTGGTCAGAGCGTTCAGGAGAATCTGTGAGTCTGGAAGCGGGTGGTGATGAACTGATTCAATTTTAAGACAGGCAGGTTGGCCTTGTAGGCATTTTCTCTGGCTTGTGTCTCAATGAAGCACTCAAACGTTGCACGGTCTATTGGGCTATGCCTACTGATCCCTCTCAGGAGCTTCCCTATGTTTGACCCACCTGCTTGAAAAATGTCGACATTTGGTCCAAACTTTTGTTGCAAATTGAAGGAAAAACGTGAGGGTAAAAAATCAGCTTGAGACTACGCGGAGAGCTTCCTGTCTTGTGAGTCTTATCTGCATGGCCATGTTAAAAATGCTATCTCATGCTACTTTAGATTAACCTAGATTAACCTTGTAGAAGACAAATAGGTGGATGGGGGTGGGCCTTAATGGCTGATTTGTGCTCCTGCATCAACCCTATGCATGCACATCCCCAAAAATATAACCATGCATCAAAACAATGCAGACCACAAACTGCCTGTCTCTGATTATGTGTCAGGGATAATTTGTCAACAATAGTGTGATAAGAATATCAGCAGAAGATCACCAAACCCATTTAGTGTACTAGCTTATATACTATGCTAAAAGTGTGGTCAGCACGGGGTGCAGCAGGTAGTGCGTTTCATTCGTGGGTTCTTTCTGGGCACGTCAGCTTTCTCCCACAGACCAAAAGAAAGCTTGTTAGATTAATTGGTGACTCTAAATGGCCCTTAGGAGCAATTTAAGGTGAGTGTGTGAATGGTTGTCTGTCTCACTATATGGCCCTGTAATCTGTTGGCAACCGGTCCAGGCTGTACCACGCCTCTTGCCCAAAATCAGCTGATATAGGCTCCACCTCCCTGTAACCCGAAATGGGATAAGCAGCATTATGTATTTATTAGAAGTGCATTCCTTGTTCATGTCTCATCAAGTGTCCAAACAAGAGGTTTAAAAACTCTGTTTTACCTGATATAGTAGTTCTCAGATGTCTCCTCTCTTTTACTTTTCGCAAATCCTGCAATATGTTTAACCTCTGCTGAATGTTTTTTTTATTATTATTATTATTTTATTTCAACATTACATGCTCTGTTTTTGTCACCATTTTCTCCCCCTGTACGTACACAAGCAGAGAACATGCTAGGACCAGAATGGGGCACTGCAGTAATTAATCCTATAACACAGAAGTGAGTTAAGTTCTTTTGGTTTACCTTAAAATCACAACCTTATTTTTGTTTTAACAACATGAAGTACAGTACAGCTGTAATTTTTTGTAGCTTTTATAGTGTTATTTTATCTAAAAAATGATGCTTCATTTTACGAAATAGTCCTCCAGAGTTTGTTTGGGACAAAAATCGTCATCATTTACACTAGTCTTTAAAAAATGATGGTGAATACGAACACTAGAGCCAGTGATCTGTACTGCACTTAAAGCTGCAATTTTTGTTTTTGTTTCACTAGCCCCAAAAATCTGATTACCAGTCAACATCTTATGAATGAAGTCACATGAGAGGTCATTAGAGCCCCCCCTCCGTGCTCTGTATTAAGCCTTTAGAAAATCGGGACACTCACTTTCCAGCCAATCAGGGCTCAGTTCAGTTCAGTGTTATCACTGGATTCTCTACTATGGTACATGTGCTTATTATACCTAAATGATCTTAAGTTGTTGTTTAGAATATATAGGTAATGTTAATGTTTTTGAAGGGACTTGGTTTGCAGCTCTATTGCGGCTACAAATACATTATTACTGGCAAAATACTAATGGCAGCTAAATGCACACCATCACAGTGGATTGGTTGCGCATAAGGGAAGGTGCGTGGCTTGGAGCACTACCATTGAAGGAGGAGTAAAATTGTAGCAATCTCATCAAAGTTACATACCCCACCTCTAAGCATGACTCCCCCCTGTGGCCTGCACTCACATGGTCCCTGCCTGAAGTGCACTTAAGCATGCTTACATCATGTACTTAGACTACATGACACACACTCACAGCCAACACAAAAGAGAGCAGCTCAGAGACAGTGATAAAACTTTCCCATTTAGGTAGCATGTTTTAATTTTAATTAATTAAACAGCCCTCCAGCACTCCACCATCATTTAAGATTATTACTGTAAGGAGTGTTAGCTTAAAAGGACTATCTCACCTGAGCAGCTGGATGCAGATAAATTAAAGTAAAAGACATTTAGCAAGGGCAACCGCTTTGCCCCCATCAGTGTTATTTCTCACTGTATGGCTGTGTATTTACAATTTACACTTTCTGCCTCAAATAATGGCTGGTGGCAACATTACACAGCAATTGACCCACTTTGGTCCACTTGACAAATTGCAGTGTGAAATTTAACAAAGCCAAATTAAAATTACAAACAACAAACAACCTTACTAATTATTTCTACTAGCTGCTCATTTCCAAGCAGCGACACTTTGGTATTTGGTGCTGTCATCTGGTGTTTTTAAATATATCTTCAAACATGTGTTGCATCAGTGTTGAGATAACAGAGAGCATTTCTGAGATGCAAAACTTTCACAAGAAGGGATAGTTTAGTTAGACCTGTTTTTAGACCTGTGACAGGGGTCGAGGGTTAGTCTCTGACCCATTTTGTTGAATGTTCCCCATCTTGCAGCTGAACAAGTCGCACCGGTCATTTCTAAGATACACCACTGTCTGATGAAAGGACATGGGAGTTTGTTTGCTGAACTGGAACTGCATCAAAGAAAAATGAAGAAGAAAGGAGAGGGAGCTGCTCTGCCAGTGAAGTGAGAACTGCTTCATGGATGCTTGGTTTGAACTGATGAAAGGGTTAATCTTATCTGACAGCACAATACCATGAGTAATGACACCAAAGCCTCTCTCCTCCTCTATTGCCTTTATGTTGGTTCACTTGTAACTTTTTGTCCTGAAGCATGGCCTTATTAGCTGTACAGCCTTTGCGACACTGTGCCTTGTTTGTTTCCATTGTGAGAGCAGCAGCCTGCTGCTTACCGGCTGTGTGCGCCTAGGTAAACACAGTTTGGGAAAAGCAGAAAATCCATCACAGGGTGTCATGCTGAAATGTTTCTCCCCTGGGGCTCCGCAGTGCTCTGGTATCAGGTGGAAGGGCTCCACTTCCTGTCTTTGTGGGCAGGTTCCTGGCCGAGGGCAACAATCTCCATATTGGCCCCTGGAGGGATCAGCATTCAGCCCTTGGGCAACAGTACCTGTTCCACCAGGGCTCCAGACGGCGCCACTCTGCACCACGTACAAGGGTGTGTAGATGTGTTGATATCCATCATGTATTTATTAGAAACAAGGAAATGATTTCTGCAGCCAAGAATAGAACCTCAACATTATTTTCAGTCCTGCTAGGATGACCTGGAGGTGGGAATTACAGGGTCATACAATATAATTTAATACAATATCATACTGAAGCTTGGCACACATCTGTTAATCTATTCATCCAGTAGATCTTAATTATCATGGTTACATTTTCATTATTTGTTAAAAACAACTGTGATAAACTTACACTTCTGGTAAATTTGATTTCGCTTAACATATTTTTCAGTATTTTGTTTTTACTTGAGTTTTGTCAGACATGGAGGGGAAAATGAGGAAAGTCTGCATCTCTGTATGAGCAGTCACTTCCTGATGCTATTCGCTCATAGCTCCCACCTCTTCCTGCCCCATAGGACTCTGATTTGTCTGCACCACTTTGGATCGCTCACAACTATTGTAGATTGGAGCTTGCCAGAAAATTTGCCTGGCTACAGACATTAAATCAGGCTGATCCATCTACACTGCAAAGTTAGCAGTTTAAGATATGAATAAAAAAAGTAATGCTTTGTTGTGTTTTTAACCCTTCAACGGTTACATCCATTTCAAAAAGCTAAAAAAATCCAAACAACTATAATAATACAGGTTATTAGACTAACCTAAAACTTCCTTTTTAAAAAAATATCATCTTAACACATCTTAATGACCTTTTTTAATTTGTCAATTAGTCTGCTAATTGACAAATTAATCAGCTGAATCAACAGATACTGAGGGTTTCTCTGGTCATCTGGCTCCCATAACAGATTGCTCCATTTTCAATTCAGACCTGCTGACTCTCCATTTAATAGATTTTTCCAGCATGTTCTAAAGTCTATACAAGTATTCCAAAGTATCCAAAGTAAATGTCCCTCATATTCACTGCCGTTGTTTGCTCTTGTGAAGCAAATTTGTTAGTGTTGCTGGGCGAAGGACACAAGGGCTGTGCCATGTCTCAAAATAGTGCCTGATCAAAGCGGCTGTGTATTGGAAAATTAAGTGGATATAATCAAACCACAATACACCCATATGTGTTGAACCGTGGACATTGTACCAAACAGTTCAATTATTTATTAAGAATTTTTACATCCCTAGTTTTGTCGTGTACAACTCTGTTGACTGTTATGCTAGTCAAGTCAAACCCCAATTTATCATCAGCTAATCATTAACTAACGAGGGACTTATTGAAAGCAATCAGCATATAATCATTGATATCAATTCATTTTGACCTTATTTGTGTTAAAGGCATCACAGTGAGGATTTGTTGGGTATTATGTGTAAAATTGGCTGGAAAATCTATGACAAGGTAGATTTTCGCCAAATAAAAATATCAGCATTTGGCAACCAGTAAGTCAATAATTACTGCTTTTTGTACTATTTATACTACAATCCTTAGTATGAATTTGCATATGTTCTGTTAATGTGTCAAATTCTGATTGTGCTGCATGGCTGAGTCATGAAAAAAGGAGCGTGTCAGTATTTCCCCTACACACACAGACAGACACTTGCTCCTTGGCGAGGTGAACAGACTTTAAATTGAATCTCTCTCATCCACGCTGTGAGTGACCTTCCCATTCAAAGCTCAGGAGCGAGCTAGAAAAGCTAATACCGCCGGCCTGATTTCATTCTCACAGAACCAGACAGAGATGAGCAGGGAGAGAAATCCAACATGACAGAAAGAGGGAGACACCATGCTCAGATTCCTCGAACATTCCTTGGTACCTTTCTCAGACTCCTCTGTTCATATAAAGGAAGCAGAGATGGAAGCAGAATATAATATTGCTATTTTAGGTCATGCATTGTGAGGCAGTCGGGTAAAACAAATTAAAAGCAGTGGTGGGAAACTTAAATGACACCAACAATGTTATGAGATTTTGATTTTTTGACTTTTTGCTCATCATGCTGTTTTTTTGGGCGTGGGGGTCCTTCAGCCTCAGCCTTTCTATTGCACAGCACTGAGAGAGGCAAACTGGTATATTTTTTGGATTGTGCACTTGTCTTGTTGAGCTCTGTATACTTGCTAAAGTTACATAGGGCTGCTAGCAGTTGACGTAGGTAGTATGGAACTGATCCTACCTATCGAAAGTTACTGTACTGTTAGATCAGCTCTGAACTACTATTTCTAGAAAAATAAATAGATTGTAGAAAATACTCGTAATGTTTCTGGGGTGCACTGGCGCCATTTACAGAGGAGATTTAGACATACAGTGATTCTTTTCTGTTTAACATTGCTCCATGTAAAACCTTCTTAGTCATTTTTGATTGTGCCTTAAACCAAGCACAACTGCTATGAAGACTTGGTGAGAAAATAAGGCCCATTTCATAACGGATACATTTACTTGTGTGATGGCAGCAGTACTGGCCTGTTCTGATTTTGGCAAGCAGGTTATCATGTCAGAGCTTTCAGAATGGAAGTGCAAGCTGCATGTCCCAAGCGCATGACCCACACCGAAAATCTCAAGAACAGGAAATTCCCCTATTTTATTCACTGGCCACTCATGTTTCTCCCAAAACTGACAGAAAGTGACAAATAGAGAGCCATATTTACCTTTATCCAGCTGGTATTTAGATGCACAACAGTAGAATATGTCACAGGAAAATATAGAAACCACCAATTTCTCTTCCTGTTTATGCCTCTCAAATTTAGAGCTTCAATTAGCCTCATCTGTGGAGAAATTTCCCTTGTTTGTTAGCAGTGGTGCAACTACCTATTTTTTGAGGGGTATGCAGACCCAAAACAGCCCCCCCGCCCCGGCCTGTTTTTGTGTATAAATGCTAACCATAAGACTTTGATTCAGACTTTTATTGTAAGTTACATATTACAGCTAGTGATTAGCTCAGTCAAAAACAAAAAAGATTGTAAAATAATAACTACATCTTCTTTTCTTTTTCAAACTATCTTCCAGGGGCCAGACAGGAAGCTTTGGGGGGCCTGACTTGGCCCCTGGGCCGCCAGTAAATGATCAATGGTGTAAAGCCTTGAAAAAAGCATAATAGCCCCACTTTAAGTCATGACATCTGAACAGTTTGTACTCATGGACTACTTGTATGTAAAGGAAAGTGAAATAGTTCTATTAGATCATGCCATAACTGAGATTTAAGAATAATCTCTCAGGAAATTCTGTCTGCTTAGTCTTTATTTTTTACATTGCAGTTAATTTTCTCTTTATCATTAGGTAATAAGACACAACTATTATAACGTTCTCTACTTCAATTATTAGTGCAACTTTTCCCCCTCTATAATTCTTCATTATCCACACAATGGTATGCTGATATCTAAAAGCTGGACTATTACATCCTGGAAATGTGATCTATTTCTCAAAGGGTGTTCACTTTCAGTTTCTGCAACCACCATATCTGGACCTAGGAACAGGTTTTAGGGTAAAGCTGGCTCTGAGATCTGTTGAATCCTGACTGTATGACCTCTGACCTATTTACTCTCTGTCTCAGTCACTGTTAGCAGCAAGAGCGTTTCTATTAAAGTAGCATCTAATCATAGAAGATTACAAACTCACCCCCTTTACAAACCCCTCACCGATTACAAACTCACCCCCTTTGGCACATGTGCCAAAGGGGGTGAGTTTGTAGTCGGTCATAATTAAGTTTCACATTGCCACGCAGGAGAGAGAGAGAGAGAGAGAGAGAAAAGGAGAGAGAGAGAGCACCCGAAGGAGCTGGCATGATGCATGTCTCTCCTCTGTAAAACTAAAGACTATCGGGTCAATAAGTGAGGTTTATAAAAGTCCCGCAAGTCTTATTTGAGTTACCCACAGCCAGTGAATGCTTAGAAAGGCAGCAGTAGGAGTGCCTGTCTGTCAGCATGAATGCATCAATCAGCTTCTTTCTCGGCTCATGATTTTAACACAGAGAAGTGCATCTTAAGTAACAGTGAAAACTTGGACATTGAGCCACTCAAATAACCGTCCACCGGTCCGTGTGAAACACAGCACAGGTGGCGCGCCCTCTGGAGCATGCGCTGTGGGGGGTGGGGGGGTGGAAGAGAGAGGGGGTGAAGAAGAAGCGAAGGGGCGCCCTATCAGTCACTGACGTGCCTGTTCTTGATCATACTATTAACACATGCACAAACTGCCGTTAATTACAGTAAATACAGATTTAAAATAATTTCTTCCCCATCACTTTGGCGCCCCTTCTAGCGCAGCACCCCTACGTGCCGCATATAGTGCAAACCCACTTGTTGCGCCACTGTTTGTTAGAATGCTTTCATTTTGCAGGTTTCCCAGGTGAATTAGTCAATAATTCAGGGTCTTTGTGGGGAGATTTATTGGTTCTTCCTAAACTTTCCGTACAAGCTTATTATTGGGGTGATATATACATAAATAGAGAGAGAGAAAAAGAGAGAGAGAGCTGTGACGACAGGAAGATGTCCTGAAGCTAGAAGACACTCAAGTGTCTGTTGTGAAAGAAGTGGTGGCACTCACCAGAGCTGACACACGCGGCAAATGCATGCAAACAAAATGCTCCCAGTGTGACATGGAAGTGAACCCGCATAATGAATGTGACCCTGACCAACATTGAGAAGTCATCAATATTTTGGTGTAAGAACATTCCCTTGGTCAGTTTTGCAGTGTTCAATGGAAGTCGATGGGGTAGCACTCATCAAGAAATGTGGTTAATGCTTGACGCTTCTGAACATTGTACTAATGTACTGGGATGTCACTCAAAGAACGCCAAATTAAACAGATATATATGCCTTTTCACCATGTGCCAATATAGCTGGTCTCACTATTCCGACACTATACCTAGAGGACGAAAGGCAGCTGCAAGAGGGTGCCTCAAGTCCAGGCCAGAGGAGGACACAGCTGGAGCCAACAGAGATATGCAGAGAAGTCTCCTTCCAGGTATACCAACCCTTGCTGGCTTTCACAGAACGTTACAATTTTTTATGCATGCATAAAAAATTTTCATGTACCTGTGATAACACTGGATATTATTGAATATTAATTAAAGAAATTAAAATTCGTTTATATCTCAGTTGCTCTCGTGGAAAAGGAGCATCATCCTTTTATATAAAAGGGAAAAATTCATTCATTAATTGATTTATTCATTATTTTAATTCAAATCAGATAAATCAATTAAATCAAACTTTATCAATTCATCAATTTCGTCAGTCTCAAGTCTAAAGACAGAGTTCTCATACAGTGATGTCAATCTTCCAAATAGAAGACTGCGGTTCTAAAATCCTCCAGATGTGCTTGAGTGTCTTGGTTTAATTCCCCATTAGTTACCCTTGACTTGGCCTTTCTAAAGTTGATTAATTTGTTAAATTAATCCTCCATAACCACTCAATATACTTAAATGTTTCCTTGAGGGTTCATAACTTCTTTCCTTATTCCCAGTATCATTGATTAGTATGACTCTGACATTTATTCCTTCTTAAGTGTTTTATTTTATTTTATTTTGTCTCATATATTTATCATATACTGTTAATAAATCACCCTTAAATTTAAAGTTCTGTCTGTTGGTATTCTTTTTGGAAGATTGACATCATTGTTTGAGAGCTCTGTCTTTAGACTTGAGACTGACGAAATTGATAAATTGATAAAGTTTGATTTAATTGATTTATCTGATTTGAATTAAAATAATGAATAAATCAATTAATGAATGAATTTTTTCCTTTTTATATAAAAAGGATGATACCCCTTTTCCACGAGAGCAACTGAGATATAAACAAATTTTAATTTCTTTAATTAATATCCAATAATATCCAGGAAAATAATCGCTACATACCCCACTAAGGTAAGCTTTGCCCAACTGACATTAACGTAGTTCTGCGTGGCCTGACTTTGCTCTTCGTGGCTCGACCTTTCCCTCCACGTCTGCAAAATTGTCCAACAGTCTACCTTTTAATGATATTCTGATTCACCTCTACTTCATGTCCACAATTACTATCTGTCCAATCTTATATCTAATTAATTACACATCTAACTTTTTAATCCATGTGTGTGGCTGGGCAACCATTCAAACAAACTTTTCTGAAGCAAAAAAACTGCATGAAGTGATGATTTGACATCCGAGGCTCAACAGTCCTTTCACATTAACATGGCTCTTCAAAAACACATCAGATTTCCTACATTTGCCAAGAACAACCTCACTGCAGATGGTTGTCTCAGCAATAGCACACTGAGACAAAAGTTCATTCAATGATAACACTGCGTGGTGAGAGGGGGAGGAATAAAGCAGCATCAAGACAAGATTAACACCTTTGGAAAGAGAGATTCAAAGCTGTCCTACGGTGAATAATGAGCCAGACAGAGAGTTTGTTGTTGTGGTAAAGTTCTGAAGAAATAATGTTGAATTCAGACACTTTAACATTGTTTTTCAAGGAGAAGGTACATCCCATCAGACAAGAGTGTTGTGTTATTTTTGACAGTCAACAATCAGAGGAGATAAAAAAAACAAATCTGTTCAAGGTCCTTATAAAAAGTCTCAAAGTCAGTATTCTCCCATCAAATCAGAAGGTTAATGAGGCCCAAGCTATTTCAGTCTGAGCTAAACAAGGCAGAGGTTGTACATTAATGAAAGCCTCTCAGAGATAGGCTTTTTACTGTTATATCCCTTCTCTGAGTCATACTTTTAAGTCACCTGTGTCAGACTCACCTTGTGCTGAGTTGATGTAAACAGAGCCATTCTTTCTTTCTCTTTCAGACAAAATACCTCAAGTCATTCTTTATTTCTGCATCCAACAACATACAGAACATAAAATCTGTAATATATTGCACAAGTGTTTAAAGATACAATATGTACAATTGTAAGACATTACCTCAAATATTTCCTTGTGTTTTCAAAGACAGAGAATTTCTTCGTTATTATGTTTTTGCTGGCGTTTGTCAGCTTGTTAACAGGATACCTTGAAAAGTTCTGCTTGATTTTGGTGGCGATCCGAACATAGATGCAGATCCATCTTTTTTTATATATATAAAGGATTTTGGAGCATTACAAGATAGAGCAGTTTTTTTTACATTTCTGCAAACATCATAACTTCTCACCAGATTTTGATGACCTTTTTTGGAAATGTCGGTCATGGTACAAGGAAGAAGTAATTAACTTTTGGTGATGATCAGAATCTGGATGTGCATCCAGGAGGTCTTTCAAATATTTTTTAATAGCACCAGATAGGTCAGTTTTCCACATTTTTGACAATAACTCACCCAACAATGTTGGAAGTTCCTTGGTGGGGGTTTGTGGTCTTGGAGCACTTCTAGTTAAAGCTGTGAGAGGCCTTTTCATGGTATCAACCGCCTTGATGACATGGTTTGTTTATTGTTGCCATAAAAACATATACAGATATGTGAAAGACTGGGAGGCAGGACTGCTGCTGTTATCTTTCTGTATCTCAATCATATTTTGTGCTGCTCACTTGTGATGGACCACCATACTCAATCTGCTGTCCCATCTGTGCCCCAAATGCCCTTCTGTAACTCTGACCTCTGACCCCCTCATTTTAAATAGACTTTTAAAACTCAATAGAGAACTGCGGTCAGCAGCTTTTAGATGTTTTTGATTGTGGACTTGACTTATTAGTTTGTCTTAACAAAGTTCGGTTAAAGTTTTTCCTGCTGCTCGGTTTATTCTTTTTTTTGACAACATTTACACCTGATGCACTAAAGTGGTGGCCATCATATGTCCGTGTCTGTGGAGGTAACAGCAAGTACATCTCCAGCCTTTGGCTTCAACTGGCTCCTTCATTGTGGACATATCAAAAGACATTAAGACAACTTGTGGTTGGTCAATACAGGTTTGAGATCACAAAACTTGGATCTAAAGAGAGAAAATAATCTACTCTACCCTTATGTTAGTAAACCCCTGATGGCATGAATCAGTTGGAATGACATGACAGCATTACTCCTTTGCTTTGTCAAATGCTGGTTTAAAGCTTTGATTTAAGTATGTGGGTCTTGAAAGGTAGTGAAATGGTAAATCTTTTATTCAATGAAAGGTTAAATCTGAAATTCTGGATTAATGGTAAAACTGAAAACAAAGTTCTCATGCTGAAACAGCAAAGAAGCTATGTTAGGAAAACCCAGAAAAAGGGAATGTTTAAACTGTAAAGCTCTGCATGGTTAGTTTCATCTCCTTGAATTAATGCTGAAGCTCTTTTTCTATTGTTGATGCGAATGAGAGGCACCGTGGGTATAAGATCAATACAACCCAATTCTGGCAGTGAGCTTGGCTTTACTGCACAAATCTATAGCACTGTTTTGAATTATTATTACAAATCCATCGCTTTTGTTTTCCCCATCCCTGCTCAAAGAGCTGGGGAGGCTGTCCAAACAATGAGAGCAAATCGATGGCCACGGCAAACAACACACGCCCTGTTGAGCCCCCAGCATAGGTCACACCAAAATAAACTACAGTACTATGATTAGAGTCATTCATTAGTTGCTCCTCTGTTTTTCCTTGGAGACATTTACACTTCCTCTGAGCGGGGGGAGAAATGCATGTTTCCACCTATCTTTCAAGAGTTAATGAAGTCATCATCTCTGGATAGATGTGTCCCCACTTCTTCGCCTCCTGATGGTGACTCATCCACATGTCACTTCAATCACAAGTTTCCCTAATGGACAGGAGTAGATGCTCATGCATCGCTTGGACACTCTCAAACCCTCCATCAACACCAGCCAAGCCTCCAAATCCCTGTTCTTCTGTCCATTCACGGTTTACATCCTCATCATAACAAATCACTCTCATTAGACATAACACCATTAACACAGACACACACAGTCTCCTAATACTGTGGGTGAATTAAGAGTAAAGGAAGGTGATGTTGAACATACACGTCCAAACACGTGGACAAGTGGACAGAGTGTGTATTTGAGTGAAGCACTTTAACTGTGACCACCACTGATTAAAGTGTAAGCTGTCTTTTATAAAGGCCAGGCGGTGAATGCTCATTTAGCATTTTAAGCAGCCTACATTAACTCTTGTCACTCCAACTTTTCTGCTGGACTTACTTTCTTTTTTTTTAATATTGTAAAAATGCATGTAAAACCTCAAAATATTTGTGTTATAACGATGTCAAATTAAAGTTTTATTTGCCTAGAAAGACTAGCTTAAAAAAATACAGTTTAATTTCACAGTAATTACAAGTCATGGATGAATTAAAAATGTACAAGCCTTTTCATGTCTAAATATGATTCCCTCAAGCCTCTGCTATCAAAGCATAAAATAACATGCAAACAAACTCAGAACAAAACTATTCACATATTTACACTTTCTCCTCTGGGCATTTTTTGACTTCTATTCTCATCTTTACCAATCCTGGGAACAGTTTCGGTCTAAAACAAGACAGAGGGCTACTTCACATTACCCTTACGTTTATGGGGTGGGCTGGTTGACTTCCTTAGTTGTCCTGCAGGGGACACTCCTCTTTCTCCCAGCTGTGGCCTTTTTTTCTCTGTCCTCGACTCTGGGTCACCGGTGTAAAATAAATCCACATTCATGTCAACCCCTAAATTAGGAGCTAAATAAGCCCCTTTGCCTCCTCTAAGATGTAAAAGTTTATGGATTCTTTTCTGTTACAAAAGCCACAGACTGAGAGCCAGCTTCAGTGCTGCCTATGTTGAACATCACAACAGTTTCATGGAGGATGTCAACTCTGCCTACACTGAAAAAGTCATATCAAATACTGAAATGGAAAATAGATCACCTAATTTTAAAAAGTAGTTGAGTGGGGCCAATTGAGCTAACACTACAAATAGAAAAGCACATTTACACATTAAATTTTTTTAACCAGGAAATCAAACTAGGAAAGATACATAATCTGCTGATGTTGACATATATATCTGCTATGAGAAGATAAATATGGCTCCCTAGTTTTGCCGAGATATGTGAGCTGCTTGTGATGAAATCTGGCCTGCTTCTTATTCTCTAGATTCTTGAAGCAAGATCTGGCTTTTGGAAAGTGGTCCCCAGGGAGGCAGTCTCGGAGACCTGTTGTTTTAATAACATGCACACTGAAATGAAAATTGATTCATCACACAGCCAACATGCTTCCAGTGTTTATTCAGAAAGAGTGGTCTGTTTTATGCAAATGAATGAAATTGATATCGACACCACCCAAACAGCAGACAGGCTGGCCCACAGAAGGTCACTCTCCAGGAGTGCTGATACTGGAGTTAGTGAGGGTATGTAGTCGCTGAAAGTCAAATATGAAAATCCACACTTGAAGAAGAAAAACACATCACTGTAAAGCCGTACTCGGTAAGGCGATACTGCCCAACAGCAAGCAGAGCGAGCAAGTCACACAGACGGGGATTCATGGGAAAGCTTAGGAGGCAGAGGACAGCTGAAGTCTCTGTCTGACAGATGCCCTGGCTCTCAGAGGAGCAGAATTAAATAGCTGACATAGTTTGGACGGAGGGCTTTCACGCCCTTCATACTCTCTTTCTCCCTCACTCACACACACACACACACACACCCCCACGCACCCCCACACACACACAGACGCGGTTTCATGGAGCAAGCTGTCTGGCACAACATAAACACGCATTAGCAGTATCATCTCTCATCGACACTTTATGCCACACAGACGGGTGTTAACACACCACAAACCGTGCTAATGCACTGTGGCCAGTGTGGTTTGATGAGGCACCATAAAGTGAAATTTCTAAAGCTACATTCACACAAATAAATGTAGGACCAAACTAGGGGGAAAGAGTAAAGCTGGAAGGCCTTAAGATCAACAGTTGAGGGAAGGACCCTGCCTACAGGATATGTGGCATCTTGTGCAGGAGATCATTACATAAAGGATATTAATGGTATTTGGTTTATTTTCCTGTTTAATGAAGCTGCTGTTACTACTTGAGAAATGTTTATGAGATATTATGTGTAAAACAAATTTTGATCAACCTTAAAGCCTACAGAGCCTCATGCCCAACAAGACCAACAAGTTGGGAACCAAGGCTACAGGTCACACTCACTCATTTGCACCACGTTCACACACTGATTGTTGAGATGTGCCCAAGGACACATTGACATGTGACAGTGAGAGCTAAGATCAAACTCTGACTCTCATAATTGACTTTGAACTGTGTAGAAAATGATGTTTTCCTAACTCAGGATGGCCTCTTACGAACTCAAATCAACTTCAAGCTAATATGAAGACCTTGGACATCCAGAGAGAGCTCATTTTACAGCTGATGCATTTGAAGTACTCTTTAAAATTTAGTTTTTGCTAAGGCATAGCTTTGGTTTCAGACAATACTGGTGTGGCACTCACCACACATTTAGAAATAAATCTAAAATACAACACCATAAAGTACATTTTATTGCATTAATTTGATTCCCAAATCAAGACACTGGAAAGAAGTGCCTTACATGGTGGGGTAGATGGGCTTGTTAGATGGGCTTATAAATGTTTTGAAGAGCTCATATTTTGCCCTAGATCATGTTCATACAGTCATTTTTGATTACTGCTAGAGTATATTCTCAACCATGAGAGTTTAAAAAACCCTCTACTTTCCATATAAGCACTCTTGGTAGTGTTTTGTTTTTCTTTTGTCTGAGACAATCTGGCAACAAAGCAATGGTACAACATCATACTGGTAGGTGTGCAAATACAGGATGATGAGCTTATTAAAAAAGAAGGAAAGACAAATTAAAGGTGTAGAAATAAAGAATGACAGAGAGAAAAATATGAAAGGATGGACAAAGAGAGAGAAAGTGAGGGAGCGGTCAGGAACTGGAAGATGGAAGGAGTGAAAGTAAGAGAATAAAAGCGAATGAATGTATATCAACATATATGAATATATATGAGGAGAGAGAGATGTAGAAAGAGACTGCAGCAGTGAGAGGAGCGTGAGTCGGAATCGAAGACACTTAGAGTGAGCCCATTGATTGTGGTCACGGCTGGCTGGGCCCTCCTATTTGGTTAGTCATCTATTTCTCCTGTATGCTGAGATCAAGTCTTTCTCCTCCTCTTCTTTTATCCCTCCTTCAGAGATGACTGGGCCAACTAGACCTGCAACTTTCTATGGAGAGGAGGCCAAACTTATAATTACTGCCTCCAACTTTCAATGAGCAATTCCCCTGAGATCAGCAGGAGTCTGTGGGAGGTTAGCAAATCAGTCAAAGTGAGAGGAGTCTGTGTGTGTGAGGTGACAAGCTATCAGCTTACTGACACACTGATACACTCAGTGATGTATGAGGCCACACTGACCTTTTACTGACATAAAGTTATTAAGTGTATCAAAGTGGATGTCTTCTCTTGGCTTCAAAAGTGGGAATTCATGAACAAGTGCCATAAAATCTACATTTTTCTTCAAGCAAGCGTGAGGGATATCCAAGCATACACACTGCAGATAAAAAAGTCCTATTGTCTGAATGTGAATGGGAATTGTACACTGACATTAGAGGTAAATTATATTTGTATTAGGCCTGTCAAATGATTAAATTTTTTAATCAGATTAATCACAGGGTTGCTGTGGATTAATTTTGATTAATCACAATTAAATATCATTTATTTTTAATCTATATTATTCTCGTGAGGGTGGTTTGTTGGAAGCTGGGTGATGAGTTAACCGAAGTGCTAGCACGATCCCCGACTGACGCAAGCTTCACGTTAATGTGGTACTTTAAGCTGGCAGTGCTTCAGTGAAAAGAAAACTCCTTCCTGCAGAGTGTGCATATACCTGTATGTGTGTCCACAGTTCAGTCTTGCATGTTTTTGTATTCAAATTTCCCACCGAGAGGGCCACCATGTTGTTTAGTGTCTTCCAATTCGAGTTGGTTGGTTCTGCCGGATCAACTGCCCATTTGCGCATGTACGGCAGCATGCACTATGAGAAGTCTACTTGGAAAAACTGCCTAAAACGTGTTGCCAGCGACATTTAAGGGATTTTGAGTCATTCTGCGCTGAAGAGGGGTAAATTGCCTTAAAATTTTTAATCAGATTAACCATGATGATGGATTAATCCGCGTTAACGCATTAATTTTGACAGCCCTAATTTGTATATTTACAGGGATGTGCAGCAAGCAACTTTGTATCAACTGCATGATGCTATCATGATGTCAATATGAACCAAAATCTATGATGGATGTTTCCAGCATCTTGTTGAGTCTATGCCACAAAGACTTAGGGCAGTTTGACGGCAACAGGGGTCTAATCTGGTGCCAGCAAGACATTATAAAGTGGAGAGTGTTTTCTTTTTACTTTGCAATTAGATTTTTCTTAAGGTAAGATCAATTTTGTTATAGTTTATTCAATTCAACATCAATGTGTATTAGCTGACACTGACCAACATTGAGAAATCATTAGAATTTCAGAAAATACTTTTCCAGATTCGATGATACTGTGTTTAATGCAAGTCAACATATATAAAGCAGAAAGAAACGTGCTTGTGGAGTATGATGTTTCCCAATGGCCCTCTGATTGATTGTAGAAGAATAGCTGTAATGTAAGGGTAGCTTGCTTAACTTAGGGAAACTATGTCCTAACATAAGGTTAAACAAATGTATTGTGACGCCTCTCAATGAACACCATATAAAGCAGACGTAAGTGCCATTTCACCACATGCAGGTGCAACTGGTCTCAGAACTCAGACATTATGCCCAGAAGACAAAAGACGACCATCCCCAAAAGGAGTCCAATACAGTCCTGAGGAGGGAGCAGATGGAAATGACAGAGCTGATGTATGTTGAACTACCGACTGGCAGACTCAATGTTCACCAATAGAGATGAAAGCAGCTATAACTGAGGGTAGGGGAGGCAAGGGGAGGTCAACTCTAGATGGTGTTTATAAGCATGTTGGATCAAACCTTCTACATTTAAAGCATGCGCAAAATTTGTCAAAGTACATGACAAACATCTACATTACCCAAATGACATTTACTGAGTACTGCCAAATATCTTCAAAAGTTGGCCAAAATATCAGGGTGATGATTAAAAAAATTGCTTTTGTTTTGAATAACAAAATAAAAAAGGAGGTAGCCTTAAGCATCAGTTCAACAATGGAAAAAGAAGCTACTTATCTAAATTATTCATTTCATCACATTATTTCTTTTTTAGCATTTTTTAAAATCTTATTGTAGTTTTTACTATTTTAATGGGCTAATATTTACTTTCTTTTCAGAATTTATGATTTATTTACCATTTCATAATATTGTTTTTTGATTGTTTTGATATTATCAGGACCTAATTTAGTGAGAAACTGAGGAAACACTTTTACGCTTAATATAATGATGAAATAAAATAATGCAAACAATAGTAAAAATAAATACTGATTGTTGTACTCTATGTTTCAGTTCTTTGTCCTGTCATTAGTGATACGTTTTGGTTTGTTTTATGGTTTTATTTATGTAAATACACTAGAGATTTTAATTGTTGCATTTCTTTTCCATTTTTGTTAAGCGCCTTATGCTTCATTGTGTTGTGTAAAATCCATCCATCATCTAAACTACTTCTACCTTTAGAGGTTGAGGGGGGCTTGAGCTTATAGCTGCGTTTCCACTGAGCGGTCTGATTTGGTTTCGTACAGTTCAGTATGGTTTGCAGTGCTAAGCCCTGATATATCTTTCATTTCCACTGGCAGCTGTAGTCTCACCTGGGCATGAGGTGTAAGCTGGAAAATAAGGATTGCACAAGCTATGTCCAGCTGCTTCTACACTTCCTCCTCTCCAACAATGGCAAGGAAAGTGTGCACCTGGGAAGTAGTCCATGTAGCATTGTTCTGTGTGGACAGTCTTCATAGCAAAAATAGAAAAGTCACTTTCTTGGATCCACAGGTGATTTTAAAATGGCATGGTATTTTGTTTTTATTTTAGATGCTGTTGTATAGGACGTCACCATTCTTGTGACCAATCAACAGTGTGCATCTCCACCCTGTGGGTTGGCTTGGTATGTTCAGCACCCCTACAGAAGGGTGGAAAAGCGGGACGCATGGATCAGTTATTGGGATACTTTTTTCCCATATTTGACTGCTTATCTGATATTGGGGCAGGGTACGCCACATAGAGACAGACAACCATTCAGACAAACACTTACACCTAAGGGTTATTTAGAGTTACCAGTTAAGCTAAGTGGGAGGAAATTGTAATTCCTAGAACAAAAAAAAAAAAAACATTTAGTTGAACAAGCAACCTTCTTGTTTTGAGGCATGTGCAATGCCACTGTGCCACTATGTTGCATAAAATGTACCATTAAATCTGACTGATTCATTGATTGAACCACTCTATGCCCACTTAAAAGAATATAAAAATGTTATGCATTAAATTCTGACCTTAACTTAATGTCATGTTTTTCCAGCTCATTGTTTAGCCATATTTCCCCTTTCATCTCCTGTGCCCTTGTGTCCTTTTCCACCCTTCCTCTCCATTTCTTTGTTTTTCACTTTTCCATGATATTCACGATTTTCTTTCCATCTTATTTCCCTCATGTTTCTTCTTGCTTACACACTTTTTTCCTCTCCCTATCCATCCCTTCCCTCCCTGCTTGTTTTCTTGCCTTCCTTGCACATCTCTCTCCCTCTCTTTGTCTCTCTGCAGACTCCCCCCTCCTGAGCTGGTATTGATTGAGTCCTCACAACTTCATTAGGATTCTCCCGTTCACCTTGTTGGATGCAGCCCCGGGGCAGCGATCCAGCGGGGCTCTCCAGAGAAGCGCACTCAGGTTACATGTCAACTCTTCCCATATTTCTCTCTTGCGGACTCACTTTTGCTTATCTGCTCATTCCAGGCTGCTGAAAGTGCGCTTCGAGGATGTTTCCGCCCCACCCCCTTGTCCTGGGGTTTACTGTCATAAAGATGTGTCACAGGCGAACTGGAGGTGAAGACTTAATTCAGAGGAGTGTGTGTAAGTGTATGTACATACTATATGTGTGTGTTTGTGCTGGGGTTGCTCTGCTTCCGTTGTGCTTCAGCGAAGTTCAAGCTCAAACATTCTTTTAATTTTCACTTTTCTGTTCTTCACAGATTGAACTTTTGACTCTGGCCTTGAACCTGAAAATCTGTATTTCCACAGACACACAATGATACTTTTTGTACAGTTAAAGAGAAACACATGAGTTTTGTTGGCTTCATTCAAGGTTCCATTGTCAAAGTCAAGTATTATTCAATGGAGGGCCGATGAAAGATGAGCAGAGAAGAACAGGAGACCAACTGTTGACATCTAAAATGATGCTCTTTCATTCTTGGTGAAGAAACTATGACCATGTAACTCCAAAACACTCCATGAAGGTAAATAAATCTTAAATAATTGTTGGCAAGGGACTTGTAAGTTACTGATTTGTACTGTTATCTCCAAGTGTTTTAGCAGGTATTTGTCACTCTTGGAATAAGGAGTAAAATGATCAATTTAAAGCAGATGTTTGTTTAGCATTAGTCTGGTTCTGCTTAAGGTTTCTGCTTGTTAAACAGACTTTATGTTTAAAATCTGTTTCTCTTTGACACTGTTATGCCAAAGTCAAGATACTGTCAGCAGCATGGTTTTAGCCTAACACAACAGCTGTAGGGCTTTTTTGGACCCATCTTGTCCGAATTTGGATGTATTATCTTGTGTGTATCCATCCATCGTCTATACCACCAGTACCTATCGGGGTCAAAGGGGTCCGGAGCCTATATGACACTGGGGCAGGGTACTCCCTGGACCAGTTGCCAGGCCATCACAGGGCCACACAGAGACAACCTTTCATACTCATGCTCACACCTACAGCTAATTTTAGAGCCAAGATTTAGCCCAACAAGCATGTTTTTGGTATGTGAGATTAAACTGGAGTGTCCTGAGAAATAGATAAGACTTATTTAACCTCTGTGGTTTAAAAATGCACTTTTTATTTAAAACCGACTCTTGAATTCAGAAAAATTGATTCCTGACTCCAGGAGGAGAACTAACTGCAGACCTTCCTCACTCAGATGCTAATAAGTGGAATGTGTGAAATGTGCCCTAATGGGTCAATCAGTGATGTAAGCTGTGGTGTGGATTGCTGATCCCCCTGCTATCTGCATTTAAATGTATATAAATGTATGACTTCTAGACACAAAAACTCCAGCCGTCTGGATTATCACATGCTTTTTATCTCGTGTTGTACACGGAGTGCAAGTCTGCAAGTTTAGAGAAATAATAGTATAGCTTGAGGAGTCTTTTCCTTTAGGGTGAGGAGCCTAATGACCTTAATTTAATGGAATTTAGGTCTGTGATGGGTGCATGTTTGCCTTTATTAAACTGTGTCTTAATTTGTCCTGGTTAACCATGTTGATCTTCAAACATTTTTGTCATTTTTTATTTGAATTCCACATAGAAACTATTTTTATGATGCCAAATTATTTACTGAGCACTTAACATTGGGGAGAATAGCACCACTCACCCTGTCTTAACACTTAATCCAAATATAGCTCTCTATTGCAGCTGTTTCTCTGAATTCACTCCATTCTCCCACATCATGTGTCAGTCTTAAGCTTTTACGCCCTTTCAGCTAATGCAGCAGGCAGACTATTAGTCACGACTTTGCCTAAATATGTCAGTTTGTGGTGGAGTGACACAAACCAGAGAGCAGGGAGGGGGGTATCTGTCATGAGGGAGTCAAACATTAAGATTTACAGCAAGCCCCATTACAAGAATACACATCCTGATAACACACTGATAAGTCCTAAACACATGCAAAAACATACTATCATATCTATGTATGTAAACACATATGCGTGCAGAGATTTTAACATAATTAGGTTAATGTCACACATAAAAGTATCACTCCTCTGTTTTTACTGGGCAGCTGCCATCTTCTTTTATGTGCTGTGTAAACCACAGCATAATGCATGATGTGGCTGATGTACTATTATGTAGAAATGTATACAAATGATACTTTGATTTGAGACCATACAAAGTACAGCAATGTTTTCTTTCTGTGTTTGTCACTGATTGACCGGCTACAGAGCTCTAGCTTCTTTCTGATGTCTCTTGTGTCTCAGGGTATTTCCATCTGTCCAAATCCCTGTCCAGATAAAAGAAAATGCGTTAATGCACTGTTAAACACTGTTTATTACCTTGTATATGTCCATGGTATTCACTTATGTTTGCCATTTCTAAGCAAACGCTGTTGCTTTTTCATATCTATTCCTACAACCTTGTCTGTTAAGTTAACTGGTGATAGCAGGCACGTTGAAATAGCTCTCTGTATGTATTTCAGTTCGAGACATATCTGATAGTCTTGATCAAATCATGCTACTAAAAAAATTTTGGGCGGTCCTGTTAGTTTCAACAAGTGGTAGAACCACTGCAACCACAGAACAAGTAGTTGCCAGTCAACACAGTCACTTGTGAGACACTAACACCAGGTCTTGTCTGACACGTCGGCAGCATGTGTATCCTTGTCATGATTTTAATCTAGCAGCACAGTGAGGGAGTGACAGAAAGTCCGTGTGAGCCTGTAAATAGTCCCGTTATCAATGTTTTAGAACAGCAACAGTGAACATCATCCCACATAGAGGTCACTGTTTGACATTTGAGCACCAAAAATTGTTTTCCCTGTCCACACTGAGACACCCAAAACCACATCTTAAAAAGTCTTTACCTTGGCTGGAGTAATCCAAAAAAGGTATTTCAGCAACCAAAAGCATTTTACATGAGGACAGAAGGATAAAACATTCAGAACAACCTAAGTTTTTAAAAACACATGCCTACATGTGGACATAGCCTTAATCTTTGCTCATTTCTATGCAAGCAACATGAAGGACAATAGAAATATGATGTGGGGTCCAAAGTGCTCAGCTTCCCTTACAGGCTAAAAGACACTGTTATACACAATAACAGAGTAAAGCTGATTTTGTGGGTGATTTACTGCGTTGCTATACAGTACATGCTATAAGGACAAGGTGGTCAGGACAAGATGTTATAGGGCATTTTGTATGTGCATTATTATTTGAATCTACTCTTTTTACCATTTGATTGTACTGTGGAGGAAGCTATTATGTGAAGCAGTGGGTAAAACACAAACTATTTTTATTGCATCTTATCTTATTGCAATGTTTTTATCACAAAATATTGCATTATATTATATTGTCTTTTATTGGGATGTATCTTACAATATGATATCTATATGGTGTTATGTGGTTTCTATTGTTCCCTATCTCAATGTATTGTAGAAAAAAAAAGTTCAGTAGCAAATAAGAATGACAAAATGAAAAAAGCTTGTCATTGTTTTGACAGAAAATGATTGCGTTACATCTTCTGCAGCTTTAATGAACTTGAACTGTGGTTTAAAGTGTAATATAAAGTCAAATTTGAATAAAAAAATGAAGATTATTCTTATCTCAGCAGTGTCCTAATGACGGATCATTAATCCTTTTATCTCCTTCTCCTTTGGAAAACAAATGTTTGGATTTCAAAGATACTCAACACATTATCTGCCCTCAGAGCCCATATCACTCAAACCTCTGTATGTCCACTTGTACTTAGAGATGTATGTATGGGTGTTCATGATGTGCTGTTTAATGTAAAGTGACTTTCTTTGCTTCTTATCCCTCCACATACACTTTCCCCCCTCCACTCTCTCCTCACAGCTGTTAGGGGTGTAGAAGAGTTAGGCGGGCTGTTTCAGTTCTCCAGCGGACACATTGTTTATTTAGCCTGACATTTCTGCACTGCTCCCTGGACGGGAGAGCCGGCTACTCTGCCTTGTCTCATCCTGACTCACCTCCTCCCTGCTGGTGCTAGTGACATCTGAAAAATGAGTGTACGAGACAGGGATGGGTAACATGGACTGAAAATTGTGTCTCAATATTTTAAAGCAAAATGGCTTTATAATTTTTTTTTCTGTAGAGAAATAACAAGTGGTTGCCACAATACTAGAATTAAACCATTTGATGTGCAGGGATGATGTATATTTGTAGGCCAGTGCGGAAGCTAGCATCGCGCTGGTTCCCTTAAATGCAAGCCTAACAAAAAACCTGTGGGGCTTTTCACTGTGTCTTGGATAATAAGCTCTGTGGAGAAAAAAAGAGGAAACTTGCATTTTCTGTTCTTTGTAATCATCCTAAATGAACCCATGTTTCACAATGGTTTTAACTTTAAACCTAATCGACGAGAGGGAAAGCTTTTAGTTAGCTACTATCAAACTACAACATGGCAGTTCAACTTTGAAGCAAATACAGTATTTCCAATGTATAACATCTTGCTGTACCTTCTTCTTTGAGAAATCCCTCTTAAGTTGGTCCTCATGGCTGTGGCAATAGTGTATGAATGACTGATTATAAAAAAATTATCACTATTGCTTGCCATTAGGTTCACAACTATTTTTGTAGTCCTTGTTATGTAGCAGCTGCCATTTTAAACCCACAACAATGATTGAAGATTAAAAAACAGGCAACATTTGATGCAATTTTTTATTTCCCATTAAAGATCAAAAATCTAAGCTGCATGTGTTAACCTCAAACCTTGCTTAAGGCACACACCTGAAACCGCTATTCTAAATTCCATTTAGTTTAGGGCTTGAGAACCAGGAAGTGCTAAATGCTAACTCAGGTCCACTTTTTTGGACTGCACCATTCTATTGAGAACCTACTTTTTTTTATACCATTGTAACAAATATCGAAGTCCCACACACACATTAAGGGAACAGTGACAATTTCTTTTGGACGAAGGTTCTCAAAATAATTTCTCCACATATTTCAAAATAATAAAATCACATTTACTCAAATAATTGGTTGTATTAAGAAGAATATTCAGTCAAACTTTTATCAAAATATAGAGCATTGTCTAAATTAAACAAAAACAGTTGGCAATGTTTAAAACAAGGGATGGCACTCATCAGAGGATCTCTCATCCCTCGCTTGTTCCCACTTCTAAACTTCAACTTGTTTGCACAAGAAGCAACCAAGGATGGAGGTATTGAGTACGACAGAGGACTAGGGCCATGTTAAAAAAAAAAAAGTAAAGTTACGAGAATAAAGTCGTAAAGTCATGAGAATAGAGTGGAAAAATTACGGGGAATAATCTCATAAAGTTACGAGAATAAAGTCATAAATCTATTTAAATTAACTTAACTAAATCTACTTGTAACTTTTCAACTTTATTCTCATAACTTTTTGACTTTATTCTTTACTTTACTTTTTTTTTAGCGTACTTTTTTTTTTTTTTTTTTTTTTTTTTTTTTTTTTTTTTAACGTGGACCTAATCCTCCATTGTAATTATGTTCTTGAACTGTCCATCCATACTTTTTTAGTTTCTTATTTTGCAACATTTCAAGAACAATTTAGAGTACTTCTGAAGTTTTATGTTACAGTATCACTTTTAGTATTTCAGGCTGCTGTTCTGGATTCCTTAAAAATGTTTGAAATTAATCCTAAAATACAGGAATTTGTTACCAAAGGAAGTGACTGCCAGGGATTTTATCTTTCAATACATGTATTTGTTGAAGTGTATGGTGAGGGGGTTGGGGATTTGAAAATGTGCTCATCTGCAAAAGGGAGACCCAGCAGAAAAAAGTTTGGGAATTACGGGTTTAAGTTGTGTTGAGAATTATTTGAGAGACTTCCTGGCAAAGTTTGCACAATGTCACGCTTACTCAAGGATAAACTGATCAGGTTTCTGAAGTCAAATGCCAAGGTCATTCAGATCTTGTTCACCCCAAGAAAATATCACAAGGCTACTTTTTCCCAAAACCTCGCATACATGTGCTCTCACTTGTTATTACACTGAAAAGACTTTGGAACAAGGTAAAGGTAACTGTGAGGTCAAATCTTCAATCTGCAATGTGTTCACTGACTGCTCGCACAACACTCCCCCCAGATAACATGCACAACTGATGCGCTGATCTGGGCATACAATACAATTTCCATTATGCATCCACATAATTTGCAGAAAGTACATCTCCAGCTTAAAAGTCTCAATACTGAATTTGAAACTATTGGTCCTGTTCAGAATAGTCTTAGTGTAAATCATCATAAGCTGTGTTCTACCACACCCCATTCAAGAGGTCAATGTGGCTTTGAGTTTCAGGTGCTGTACTCTGATGTTTACTGTGCCTCCCTGACATGCCTAGACACATTCCTTTATCTAGAACTGGAGCTGTAGACTGAACAAAGACCTGATTCAGGCAGTCTTCCATGAGGTAACATATCCCCCAATGACATCATTAAGGGAATTCTGTAAAGACGATGATTTAAGAGCACAAAGATGGAGCGGGCAACAGCAGGAAAAGAGGGTGTATTTTTATATGGGGATTGTAGACAGGCCATGTACTCATATTTTTGTAAAAAGACATTAAAAAGTGTATTTTGCAAATATGGACCTTAACATGTATCAAATATCAGCAAAAAAAATGATTTTCTGTGATATTTAATTTAAATGTTTCATCAGATGTGTTTTTTCATTAAACTTTAAACTATTTCATTTGAAAATTTGTCTGGATGTCTTACAAACTTGGCATATTTCCCAGCCCCTAATATGAGTGTGTCTGTGTTCTGGAGGATACATTTTTGTTATAACGCTGTTAAGCATAAGCACATGTGTAGGATTGCTGTCTCCAGGAATGTCTAGCAGGTCATCTTTACCATTATCATTTATTTGTTACTGCACACTATAAATCAAACAATCAATTAATGAATCTTTATTTGTATAGCTCCAATTTATAACAAGTGTTGTCTCAAGGCACTACAATAGAGCAGGCTGAAGCCACATTCTTCATTATATCTATCTATCTATCTATCTATCTGTCTATCTATCTATCTATCTATCTATCTATCTATCTATCTATCTATCTATCCATATATATGTGTATATATATATATATATATATATATATATATATATATATGGATACATAAACACACACACATATATATACCCACATATATATACATACATACACACACACACACACATATATACATATATATGTGTGTGTGTGTATATATATATACCTATATATATACACACACATATATATAGATTTATATATACAAACATACATACATATATAACATATATATGTATCTATCTATTTATCTATTCTATTTCTGGGTTCTCTCCCTCCTTCGTTGTGATTGGCTACTGCCAGGCAGCCGCCACATGGGCGGCAACCGCTTCTGGGTCCTACTGCTGTGGTCAAAACCGCTTCCCGTCTGTTGCCCGTCCCTCATTAAAATGACTGGAGGCAGCGCATTGCCGCGCAGCGGTGTGAAAGTGGCTTTTTAGTAGACGGCATCACATCACTCCAATTTCAGCCTCCCTCCACTGGCTTCCTGTCTGTTTTATAATTGATTTTAAGGTTTTATTGATAACTTTTAAGACACTCGTGGGCCTGGCCCCCAGCTATATCTCACATCTATTGATACCTTATGAGCCAACCTGCAGCCTTAGATCCTCTGGCGAAGGTCTCCTGGTCGTTCCAAAGTCGAGACTCAAAACTAAAGGTGACAGAGCTTTCTCCATCAGAGCTCCTCGACTTTGGAACAACCTGCCAGAGGAGATAAGGCATGCAGAGTCTGTCGCTTCTTTTAAGTCACTTTAAAAAACTCTCTTTTACAGACTTGCCTTTATGTGATGCCGTCTTTTATCTTTTATTTTATAGCTTTTATCGCTTTTATTTCTTATTTTCTTTTTTACTGTCTTTTAACTTTTCTCTATCAGTATTGCTCTTATCATTTTACCTCCTACCTCTTTTAAGTCCTTTTTATTTACATTTTCTATGCAATGTTTCATATTAATGCCATGAATTACTTTTAATTCAGATTTTATCTAATAATGCTTCACTTTTGTTCCACTTTCAATCCTTTTATAGATAACCTTTTTAGTCTTTTTATCGTTTTATCTCCTGCTCATGTCTGTTGTTTTATTCTATCACTGAAATCATTATTACTTTTTTATTGTCATTACTAATATCATCCTTTTCACATCCTTTTTACTTTTCACCCCCTTTTTACTTTTTCTTAAATATTTAAACTGGGCTTTTTGTTTTGTTTTTTGTTTTAATTTCCTTTTGTGCTCTTGTGATTGCTGTCTGTATGTTCTTGTCTGATTTTCAAAGCACTTTGTAAACCACTGTTTTTTAAAAAGTGCTATACAAATAAAGTTATTATTATTATAATTATTATTAACATCTGTCATGATTATAAACTGGAGAGGAATGATGTTGATCAATACAGCAGCATCTAGCTGAACTGACATTAAAATGGGTTTAACTGGTATAAAAGTATGAATTTATGTTAAATGATGTAATTTCTGTTGGAGTCAAGCACGACCACAGCAGCAGGTCATTCATGATTGTTTGTCAAAGTCATATAATATGTGTGCTGTTTGCAGGAACTACCATGTTGATCTACATGGTCATTACATTATAGTCCCCACAAGTATGTTGGCGTTTGATGTGAGGCTACAGGAAACCATTACACCCGACGATGGACTGGATTTGTGTGCCTGCCTCCTTCATGCTGAAAGAGGACTCAAAGCAGTGGTTTGGCTGGTCTGTCCTGTCTCACCACACTTTGGGTTTATTTACCATTCACTTCTCATTAGCCCACAGACTTTCTCCTGCGCATGGCAGCCATATTAGATGGTTGAGCAGCCGCAGTCCACAGCTGCCTGCAGTGACTCATTGGAGATTCTGTCCATACTGCTCATGTCTTTATTTGCCTCTGTTTAGGATATTCCCTAATTGATATTGAGTGCTGACTCGTATTTTGGTTAGCACGTGTTGAACTGTCGCCGCTTGAAATTAGCCGTCTTTTACGAGGCAGCTCTGGTGCTGATGCGTGCACTGAAACACATCATAATGGTTGCGGTTTGTGACACAATTTACGATTAATTTTCTTTACCTTGACATTTGGCTGTGCCGTTGCATTCTCCCACTCTTTTAGGTCAACTATCGGTCTCTTTAATCCCTGCAGGAAGCTAAACAACACATTTTAGTCCCCTGTTAGCTACAGAGCTCATATACTGGCGGCTTTCTCATTAGAGAGCACCAACTATGCTCCTCAGAACCCCTCTGTTCATGCTTATTTATTACCTTGAGTGTGAGAAAGTTTGTGTGTGTGGCTGAAGAGGGCATGTGATTCAGATCTGTCATGTGCCGCAGTGTGCATGTGTTTCTTTCTCTCCATGACTGGTTGCTTTCTGGCCTGTATCACTCATTACTCTGTCATAACAAGCACTCTGACGCTGTAATTCACCTTACATGCATTTTGCCAGTGCACATACACACATACATGACCAAGGTCTGTGCTTTACACATTCTGACTTGTCCTCACCTCATTATGCTGCAGAGGAACAAAACGAGGCAGATAGCTAAAAAGCCACAGAAAAGGACAGAGTGTGAAAGTGCACCACTTTGATAGCTGGTATTCTGTAAGTTACGTTGGTTTGTGCTTTGCAGAAGACCAAAGTGCCAGGTTGGTTATGTCAGTCTGGTGAGAGGACAAACTGAGCAGCAGAGAGGAGTGGATTTCTTGGAAAAAAAGTGTTGTCTGTGGTTTCTATTCTGCTCGAAGGGCACACATAAATGAATGGATACACAAGAGGCAATCACCAGTGCTAAAAAAAGTGAAATAAGCTGCAATTTCTTAAGTGTTCACTTAAGACTGCAGAAGCACTGAAGGTCACATACGCCACATCTTAAGAGGGTCTTCACACCTACAGCCCTGTTGCTTTGTTTCGAATGAGTTGGAAAAAATTCCACAAATCTGTACATTTCCTTTGGACTACCTTCCCTCTCTTTTTAACTTGAATGATGGAATGCACAACCTTCTGCCCTTTTTCCTGCTGCTCAGGAAGCAGCCACCCTCATCTGAAACCAGCATGTTTTTTACAGTTTTAATAATGATAATGATAATGATAATACGAGGTATAGGAATAGTAATACTGATGATAATAATAATACATTTTATTTAAACTGATTTTCAAAGAACTCAGAAAAACTTTAAAATGAGGATAAAAAAGAAAAATAGGATTTAAACCAAAAGCAAGCTCCTTCTGGATTGGCCTTTGTGAAACACATTAGGCCAGCGTGGCTTTTGTTGGTTATCCTGGGTGTCTTAATTCCAACTTTGGTGAAACACCCCTCTGGTTGCCTTGTTGCTGTGTTGTAATTATTATTACTTCTGCTGCTGCCTACAGTACACTGCTGCTGTGGTGTTGTGAGTAATTTGTCACCCAGTTTGTGTTGGTTCCTGGATAGATTGTATCCTCACTGAAAATGAATCTCTCCAGAGGTTGATTGGAAACGAGTCAAGACCACCTCTTTCAGGTGAACTCGGTGCTGTTGTTTTTGCTGAAGCAGGGATCAGTGACTGTGTTTATATATGCCAATGAACCATGCCAAAAAACAACTCTCCAAATGATTAAAGTCAAAACAAACAAAGTCCAAATTTTTGCAGCAGAAACAAATTGTCAATACCTGGCAAAAAAAAATCAATTTTGTTTAAAATAGAAAATGTTTTTGTACATTCTCACTGTACAGAGGGGTTTCTATGACATGTCCATTTTTCCAGGCATGCATTTTTGGATCTGTTACCCACTAATAAGGTTTGCACACAAACCTTGCATACTGAGTCCAGTGAGTTTATTTTCAAGTATGAGACACATGAAAGTGTGGTGAATGTTTATGAACTGGTGTGTAAAAGGGCCAAAGTCTCTGTGATTTTGCAAGGAATGCTGCTCAATTCACAGTGGCTGCAAAACACAATCTGTAATGGTCTCTAATGTTTTTAGTACTTTTGTGACCCAGAGGTAAGCTGTGGTTATCTAATGCCACCCAAGACATGCAAGGGAATAGATTTCAGATTAAGTATTCCACACAGCTCTGCCACAAGGTCAGCCTCAGTGATTTTTCTGTGAGGAATGTTTAACTGATTTGAGGAGGGTTAAACACCATGAACAAATATCAAGGTAAAGTTAACCTGTAACATTTAAGAGCTTTTGAGACAGGACAGACATTTGTAAGCCTGGCAGCTGCTAAAAACAAGAAATTGAATAATCCCCTCCATGTTTTATGTGTATGAGGCAAAATAAAATAAAGAGGAGGAAGAAGACTAAAAAGTGCAGCAGACACTGTCTGGAGACAGACCTAAATCTGACAGCCATATCAAGTTTGCAGACACATTTGGCCCAGTTGCCCCTGTAGCCAAAGTATAATGTCCCATTTGAGATTTATCCTTGTGGGGACATGGGGACATAGTTGAACTATATTCCATGACCATTACTTAAACAGTAATGACAATGATGTACGGTCAGCAAATTCTCTCATAACACGTCCCTAAAGATAGAGCTCTAATATCACAAATTTGGTGAAACCATGAGAAAAAGGAGGGAATGGGTGTAAGGGCAGAGGAACACTTGTCTGTGTCGGGGGTATTTTTGTTCTTCAGGGTGTTTACTGTACAACTACCCATTGTGGTAGAATTTATCTATGAATATAGCATTCTGAGAGTAGTCCAACACTTAAAAAGATTTATAATACATGATGGTAAAAACAAATCAGCAACTATAAGCTCATGATGTTTCTCTCTGATTTTCTTTTTTAAGACATTTAAATCAATATAGAAACACCATTGTATGATATTTATATACTTTTACATTTGTATCTGTTTCTATTTCTGATACGGATATCACGTTTTGCTCAATCTATTCACTCCTTCTTGTGCTCTACCATTTGTCTCTGTTTTTTTTTTCTGATCTGTATTGCCTCCTAATAAAAATATTGAAAAAAAAAAAAAAATCAATATAGAAACAAACTCATTGTATTTCCTGTAAGTTCTACAATAGAAGTATTCAGTTGTGAATTTTTAGAGAGCTTTTAAAAGTGAGAAAAAAAAGAAAATAGAAAATACTTTGAAATCCAAACTTATCCAAGAACAAAACTTTTGCTTTTTCAGTAGAGAGAAAATTGAGATCTAGTTCACACCCTTTTTAAATCAGAAATCTCACTTTGGCAGCTGTGTCTTTTTCAGTACTCAGAGACCCTGTGTTGAGGTTCTCACAGTCTCACAGGAATTCGAGTCAAGCAGGTTGAGACTGTAGCCCTGGGGCCTGGATGCCAATGCGAATATGCTGCCTGCCTAGCCCTGGGCTGCTTTGTCAGGCCCCGTGTCGAAACAACATCCAGCCCACAGCTAGATAGATCCATCAACATCAGCCAGAGTTTGGATTTGGCAGTTGCAGTGACAGAAGCTTCATACTTCATCAGTGTCAGTCAGAGCAGCTTTGATGGATGAAGAGCTAGATTACTGTGATTAAATTGACTGTTTAATTGTTAACTACGAGATAGAGAACAGATTGATAAGGGGTGGTGGTGACACATGAGCCTCAAACATATGAGCCCAAATGCTGCTTTAGACTGAATGTAAACAATCTGAAAATTATTCTAGAAAAAATAATGAAGTAGAACGAAAGAGTAAAACCAGAACTACTGCCTGGAAGTAGTTTGCTCATAAAAGGATACTGAAAGTGCAGTTCTGGATCGAGGAGATGGGCTGGGTTGGTCATTGACAAACTTGCCTGAGGGAAGTTGAAAGATAATTCTCAAAGTGTTCTTTAGATGTTTTGTCCAAAATCATTACATTAACAAGTGACTTGGGGCCTTATCATATGTTCAGAACAAAGTTTTACTTGTTGTTAGGGCAAATGTCTTTCCTATTTTCTTTCTTAGGTAGTCTTACTTTTAAACATGTCCTTCATGTTGTTAAATAACAAATAAACATGTATTTCTGATACTGCCTATAAGTGTGTTTACCCTAAAATGCAAAGTTATTGACTGTTCAGCAGAAAATGACTGCCACTTAAACCATCCAGACTCTATTTTGAAATCTCCAGTTTGACATCAATGCATTTGTTGATAATTCTAAGCTTCAATGGAACAAAGGGCTGAGCACATTTGTTTGGAAGCCTTCCTCTGCACGTCCTCTCCACTGTGTGTTTGTTAAGTCAAATTTTAAAGGATGAGGAAAATGTAAAAGAAACAATAGAAAGAAAATATGTTTAAAATGTTTTTATTAATTTATTGATAAAGTTTAAAATTAACTTTGTTAAAGTTACTTATCTGGTACTCTGAATTTAATTTATTTCACTTTGCGGTTGTTTTCTATTTTATTTTGAAGGGCAGCAGCACAGGGCAGTTCTTGTTGAGTCAGGTGTGCAGACACAGTAATCACTTGATTGCATTTGATCAGCAGGCTGAGGCTGTTTCAGTGAACCTTCAGCTTCAGTGTGTGTGAAAGTGCGAAGACTGAGGACTGAAGACTGAAGAGTATCAAATTCATCAAATGGTCTGTTCAGTGTTGGGGAGACCAGAGTCGCTGTATGATAAGTTTATATTTCCATGACAGTCTTATTCATGATTGTAATTTCTTGTTTAGCATCTGAATGTTTTTAAACCTCGGCAACGTGGCCTGCTGTGCAGTTGTTCAAGTATGTGTAAGACTCTTTGTAATCTGAAGTTTAAAGCATTAAGTAGTCCTGGTTTAAGTTGACCATTTGCCAGTTATGCACAGCACGTTGGTTTATACTTGACAGTTCAAGGGCACTGTCAATAAAGAATTGTCTCTGATCTTTTGTAATACATATATGATTTAAAATTGACAAGAAATTTGTGATTATTTGAATGCAAATTAGAATATACTATAAATATTAGAAAGATAAAATCTTATTTGATTTAAAGTTAGTTGTAAATTAAATACTGACTTTGCAATTAAAAAAAAAAGTCATGTATGTAACTAATGAACTGAATTGTTTGTCTACTTTAAATTTTATTTGTTCTTATTATAAATTATAATTTATGTGTTTGAGGAATTTATAGAGACAGGTAATGAAGTCCGATTCAAAGTAAAAAGATTAGTATTAATAATAAATGTAGTCTCTAACTGCCTACTATTTCAATATGTTTCATGTGAAGTTAAATGGACTGTTTTTGCATTTATGTGATCTATTCAAAGCTGATGAAACTTCTGGGAAATGTTGTCTTACAAAGTAAAATACATGCAACAAAGAAGTTATTGTCCCTGTGTCCTCTGTCTTCTTTCTCACTTTGTTTTTTATTTAGTTTCATTTCATATCATTTTTAAAGTCTACACGTAAAAAAAAACAATAATAATACAAAATACACAATAACTACAGCAACACATACAAACAATAAAGTCTATGAACTTTTTAACCCACATGCCCTATGTCCTTCATACCCGTCCATTAAACAGAAACCAAAAAATTACCCTAATTAAATATCCATGCAGGGAAAAAAAAAAAAAACTAAAACAAACAGGAAAATGTCAGTCCTTAATTAATTGTTAAAAACAGTCAGAAGTGATTGACATCAGGGTCACAGCCATTTTTGTAGTCCTGTTAGCAGTTAGTTGGCAGCCATCTTTTTAAACACACAATAAGGTTTTAAAATTCAAAAGCAGGCAACATCAGATGGATTTTATTAATTCCCATTAAACATTAAATGTGCTCATGTGCTTGTGTTCACCATGAACCTTATTTCAGACACCTACTCATAACCAATATTTATTATCCTATTTATTCTGAAGGGTTGGGAACCAGGAAGTGCTAAGTGATTACTCACTTCTGCATCTTTGGATTCTGCACCACTCTGTTGGACCCTCAGTGACATTGACCTTTAGACCTATATACTTAAATAAGTAATCAATATCCTTGTTCACAAATATGACTTAAACAGACACAGTTAGATGAATGGAAAAAAAGAAACCGCAATGCCCCAACCCTTGGCTATAGCCAGCGTGCTAGTATAAAAATAACGCTTATACAAATTGGATTAGTTATAAATGAGTTCAGAGTAAAAATGAGCTTTCCAGAGAACACATTCTGTTTTTCCATTTTCTCTGCCTCATCTCCTTATGTGCTCGATCCATTTCTTCCATACTTTTCTCCATTGAGAACGAGAAAATACAGGAAGCATATCCTCTTAAATTAAACTCCGCGTTCTCCTCTCTTACCGTTCGCTCCCCAGGAATCTGGAGCCTCGTTCCAATCATAACTACAGGAAAGAGCGGCTTTGAGGGTTAGGGGTTTTAAGGCAGAGGGTGATGGATGACTTTTCAGCACTGTGTTTTCACAGTGCATAGCTGGAGATGCTGATCGGCTAGGAAGGTAACAGATGAAAGCAGATACAGAAAAGTGGTTATAATGAAAATAGAGATTAAGACTATATAAAAAGGCTTGCTGGTCGCAATAACAAAAATATGTATGATGGCAAACCGGTGTGCGTTGTAAGTGACTGAACATGACGTGTAGTTTGGCTGGAGGAAACTTTTTGGTACTTTTTGGTGAGAACTGAGTGTGGATGTAAGTGGTGTGTTTCCATGTTTGACTCAAGGCTTCTCAGGGTTATCCATCTCTCTGCTGTGGTTGGATGACAGGTCAGTGGGAGTCTAACATTTCAGCCAGATGTGTCTGAAGCTCCTTGTATTCACCTTTACCTTTACCCTTATTTCACACACAGTTTTTCTTTCTTTCTAAATATCTAAAAAGTTTTTTTTTGTTTTTGTTTTGAAATAACAATACACACCTACACAAAGCCTCAAATGACAGTATCAATCGCTTGTAATGTTGAAAATCATTTTCAGGAAAACTTATCTTTCTCTTAACCCTGTGACAGATTTATTGAAACAATTTAATCTTTATAAGTACACCAGTGATCTCAACTCACCAATACAACTCTAAACTACATGTGCTTTCACACCCAGATTACTTGAGAGAGTTTTTCTAAACCCAGCTGGTGTTCCACCTCTGGTTAGTGTGGATTTATGTGAACACAGCAATTTAAGTCATGGACAAAAAGAGCAAAATTTTCCAAGAAGCAGCTATAGCAACAGGCTAACTTTACCCTTGCAGCTCCCACACATTTTTTTTGTTATTTTCAGTCTGCCTGTATTTTTATTGTAAAAATTCATGTACAACCTCTATACTCTCAAGGAGCAAGTTCAAAACACCATCGTTCTTCAGGACAACCTGGGCTATCAGAGTATTTTTCTGTGATAAAGTCAAATATATGTGTTAAAAGTTGTATGACCATAGAGATATAACAAAAAAATCAAAACAAAATTTACATCTTACAGAACTTTATACAAATCACAAACAGATCAATGATGAACAAACCTTAACACATGTAAGTATGGTTCTGTCAGGCGTTGGCTATTAGAACAACAAAATGTATGCAAAGAAACTTACAGCAAAAACCATTATTCATACCTAGTTCTCCAAATGCTTTGTGCTCCATGAAGTTGTACATGCCACTTTTGGAAGTTTTTTATTTCTCAGATGTTTCAAAGAGCCATATCACATTTCTCACTCTTCATTTAAAATATTTTGCAGACTGACTGACAACTATATAGTCCCTTGTTGACCTTTGGCTTCTCCTGAGTGGAAGAGAAGAAGACATTTGGAACATTTGATTGCTAAGTTGACTGTTGCTCTCTCTAAGAGCCAAAATGGAGGTCTTGAAGCATCACTGAAAAGATGTGATAAAGAAAATTAAGTACCTCAGATCTATCTCTGTGGCTCCAAAACAACAGTTCCAAAAAAAAAACACTTTAACCCATGGCTGAAATAAAATGAATCTTTAAGGGATATTTTTGACCTAAAGCTCTCCATGTATTGACCAAAAAGTGAATGTCCAAGCACAAAGATCAGCTGTAACGTTCCAAAGACATAAGTAAACAAAGTGTGTGCCACTGCTTGGAGGTGATCCCATGGAGTTGGGAGGGTCAACTCTGTCTGCAGATTATCACAGGACTTGACAACATTGGCTTGTTCAAAAAACATGTTTATTTCACAGTGGGGTTTTTTCTATCCTGCTCGTTGAAGGAGACGTTATAATTTATCACTTGAGCCTCACCTTTTATAAATCTCCTCTGTACTTTTCCATATCACTTTCAGAATGTTTTTTGCCAGCACTGTTACAGGTGCTATGGTGTAAATAGTTACCATGTTAACCGGTGGCCCATTATTTCCAGTGTTGACACCGGCTAGAGCCCCTCGTTAGTTGTATAATACATCTGCGATGAAAACCTACACCCATTTCTAATGGGTGAAGCCTTGGCCTGGAAGAAAGGTCATCAGATGGTCCCCAATCTTCACTGGGTGTTTTGACCCTTAACCACAACACCCTCTGGTTGGTGGGTCAGCAGTGACTGGCCAGTTCACTGCCCCTCTCCTCCAGGTTTCCAGCTTGTGTCCTCTTTTTTATGCCAGAGCCAACAGGAGGCTCTCTCAGACGCTTCTCCCAGCCTCCGAACTGCTGCTTTCGTCAAGTGGCCTCTCACTCTGATCTTTGTCACTAGATTCCACAAAGATTGAGCTGGGAATCCTCGACATCCCACTTCCACTGTCATCAGCCATGTTGTCCAATCCTTATCCCGGCAGTCTTGGACAAGTTGCTGGCATCTGACTTTTATCCTCTCTGCAGCTCAACTCCACCAAGATGATCTTCCCATCTGGAGACCACAAGATAATTCTGGGTCTTGGAGTGGTGGACACTACCACATCTGGGAAGTGGAGTTTCCACCCTAGGTCAACCTCCATTTACAATCTCTGCCCTGACTGCAGGAGATTCTGCCTGGCATGGCTGTGACTGACAGGTCTGTGGCCCTCTTTCACAAAGGCGATGGTGCCCGGCAGTGGTCTTGGTTTGGCTGGTTGCTTCATACTTCTTCTTGCTCCAGGATGTCTGTGAGCACTGCTGACACCTTGTAATGGCACCACCTGTATCTCCCCTTAGTCAAAGGGGTCTTGCACCCTGACAGAATGTGCGCCATTGTTCCTTTACCACCACACAGCCTGCACAGGGGGTCCCCCCTCATCCCCCACCTGTGCAAATTGACTGGGGTTGGTAAGGTGTCATACACTGCTTGGAGTAGAAAGGATATCCGGAAGGGCTCCAGCCGCCACAGTTCACACCATGTGATGGATTTCTTGGGGGGGCTCCATCTCGTACCAGACTCCTTGGGTTGCAAGCGCAATGTATTTTACTCTTCTCCCTTCCTCTTCAAGGTTTTGGACTTCCTTCTGGATCAAGGTTCTCTTTTCCTTAGTGGTGGACTTTGACCACTGCTGCAAATGTGCTGTTCCTAGACCCTGACTACCAGTGCATAGGTTTCCAATGATGTCCTTGGTCTGAGGGAACATTCTGCATGGATTATTGCTGTGCTGGCAGCCCACTTGTGGCCAGATCTTGTTCTGACTCCTGCTTCCCTGGTGAACTGGTCTAGAGAGTCCCTAAATGTCAGGGACAGTCTGCACTTAGTCTTTGAACTCCTCCACCACTGATGGCAGGGGAAGCTGGAGCTGGCCCGACCTTATGTAGATCCCCAAGGATGTAAAGCTCAGGGCTATTCCCAACCATGTTGGTAGATCCAGTACTTGTATTTCCCTGGCAGGCCAGTCTTGTTAATCTTCTTCAGCCATTCTTTGTTTTTCCAGAGATGGAGATGCTGTTCTTGTTGGACAGAGAATCATCAAACCACTTTCCAAGGCATTTTCTTATTTGTGCATAGAGCTTGTTAACTTTGGCATCATAAATCATGTCAACCATTTTGCAAAACTGTTCATTTGTCAAACTGAATATGAAATATTTGACCTTCTCTTTGCTCCAAGTCAAACCATAAATCATTTTATGGTAGGCTAGTTTGCTAGACACACTCCTGATTAAAATCTTAAGACCAGTTAAAAAATTGCAAGAATTTTCTTAAGAGGGTTCGAAGCAGAGCTTTGAAATGCATTAAAGAGGAAATGGGAGAGAGAGACAAAACATTTGGAGCAGACAGTTTTTAAACTGGTCTTAAGATGTTTTGTTCTTTAAGATTTTGATTGAGTGTATCTTCTAATAACACATGGTTCTACAACCATAGAGCATGACTACAAACCAGCTATAGGTGTAAAAAAATCCCCACAGCGTTATGATCAGATCCATATTTAAAACAGCTCATGCATGATGCACAATGCAGTGTACTTGTTTTAACCACAATATAAAAGTCCATTTTTTTCAGTGGAAGAAAAATCTCTGACATCACAAACAGGGCATAAGGCACTGTGGTTTGTCTGAGACTGAGCACTGTGGAGTCAATATCTGCCCTTCATTCTTGTGTTTTTAGAAAAGAAAAACAAATTGGAGAAAAAAAATGAAATTGTTGGGAAAGGACTCTGCTCATTGACATATAAGAGCTGACTTTTGTGGAACAAAACATAACTACTAATCATATCTCCTTGCAAGTTGTAGCTTAAAGATACTCAAGACCCATTTGCAACCACAAATTAAAAAGCATCTATCAGAGTAAGTAAGGACATTTGGGCAGTGCCATTTTCAAGTTAGATCCATTAAATAAATAAGCTACAGGATATGAGATCAATGCTCGGAATAGGACTACAGGGTTTATTCACAAATTTAAACTCATTAGAAAAACCTCAGATCATAAAGTCCTCCCTGAGCCACAAAGCCAACACAATAGTGCTGTAATAGAAAACATGCTCTGCTGTGTTGTGGAGCCATGTTTGAAAACAGAGAAGATTTTAATTAGCCTTCAAGGAGAAACAGCACAGTTTTTATAGGCTATGACTGCTCTGTCCCTGCGTGTGAGGAGTGTATGGACTGGATGGTGTATGGATGGGTTTCATATAGCACATGCGGTCAAAACAACTTTATGAAGAGAAACAACCATCGATCTCAGCAGCAGGCGGCCATATGATATCAATAACAACTCTATAACACACATGCACACACAGACTCCATTCAACATGAAATGAATCAATTCTCAGCAGTGGAGCGCCAATTGATCTCACTGTAGGGACTGAAACATCCATCCTGCCGTGAATGTGAGTGTAAAAGTGTGTGTGTGTGCGAGTGTGTGTGGAGTGAAACACTTGATCATGTAACCACAACCATAACAGAACAAACCACAAGCTGCCTGTCATTTATTGACAGAAATATTTTAATTTACTTAAAAAAGTCAGCCTTTTATGCTGAGGTTGCACCCTAAAACCTATGGTTACAAATCTGCAAGATGGAAAATCCACATCTTATTTTTGCAGCGCGGGTTCTGACCTGCCCCATTTGGATGGGTGTGTAGAAAAGTTAGGTGGGCACTTTTTTCGGGGGAAGGTTTTTAAGAGTTTATTTTTCATTGTAGTAATCCTAATGCTGATCATATATCTAAAAGGTTTACTTTTTCAAAAAGATGCAGTTTTTGCCTCCATTGTGGTATGAATATGAACATTCTGAGACTAAAAGCTTAACTTACTCCATTCTTGTGTATTTTTTGTGCCAATAAGTTAGAAAATTGTATTAGATTGTGTGTAGGAAAATACAAATTATTTATTTGATCAAATACTACTGATGTCACCTGCTAAATTATTGTGTCTTTGGTTGTTAAAGGTGGGGTTTGGTAGTCATGGAAAACTAGCATTGAATGTAGCATCTCCTCAGGGCTCCGTGTAGCCCCCCTCTGGAGCTACTCCAAAACGATGCCCCTGTTCACATGCACGAGTGCCGCTGATTCGTGACCACATGTCTGATAAAAAACCATCGACTCAAACCGGTCCTCTGCACGTTGTTTTAGTTTTGCACTACGCCAAGTCATGTCTCACTCAGCGGTAAGAAAACACCAAAACTTTATCATAGTAAAGTTAAAAAAACAAACAAACATGCAAAGTTAGTTAGTACTCACAACCAGATGTTGACTCTCGTTTTTGCCCTGGCTTTGTCCAAATTCTTTTTTGTTTTGGCCTTCGCTGCCTCCGTCTTTCTTTTCTTGCTCTGTTTAGCAGGAGGAGTGGTTACCAGTAATCAGGGTATAGGTAGTTTCTCTGCCATTCTCCAGAAGGGCAGTAAAGGACTTGATTGGTTTAATAAATTCGGTCCGAATCGCTGTGATTGGTTGGTGTTTTCCCTGCTTTACTCCTGCTGTAAACAGCAGCTACTTTTCACTGTCTTTTAAGAACACATCATGCATTGATTGCCATCGGGACATAATGATCATTTTAACCAGTATAACAAAAAGTGTATCTAAATCTGATTACCAACCCTGCCTTTAAATGTTGATGAGAAAATGATCCAGAAACTATTCCAATGTATTTTTCTTTTTCTCTATTCCAATTTAAACAAGTAAGTCAGTGAAATAAGCTACTATTAAGTTTTGAAGCACCATTTTCAAATTTACTTTTATCATAAATGGAGTCATTTAAATAAGATGAGGCCTCATTTCCTTGAGGCTATTGGCTGCAATGCACTCTTTTTCTAAAAAACAAAGATATATATCCTAACGGATTGTTTTTTATTTAAAAAAATAATAATAATAATAAAAAAGGAAGACCTCAGAAGTTTATTTGTTTTTGTTTTAAATAGTCTATACTTAAAGTGATAGACCATAACATTACAGCATTCTGTAGAATTAAGTAAAAATTATGCTCAACCTGCCCAATACTTTCATGTATAACCCTGTTTGTAAAAATGAATGACAAATAAGCATTGTTGTATCTTGTATCTTGTAAAATTGCATAAGTGACAATGACAGAGTCATTACATACATTTACATATTCACATGACATTTACATATAACTGACGGGTAACTACATTTCCTTTTGTTTCTCCTTGGCTACTCTTGATTGGATGAAGAAAACAAGAGGAGAAAAAAAGGGTGCATTTGATTATAATAGAAAAAAAGTTCACTTTCTCTAAGAGTCTGTAGGAGGTCTTATAATGCCACTGCTTTGTTATTCATTTAAAAAGGAAAAAATGAGACAGTTGTCAATTTATCCCAGTAGATTCACAAATAACAACATTTCTGAATAAAACTTTGCACTGAAGGGCATGCTGGAGATAGATACTTGAAGTTTGTCCTTGTGTTTGAGTCATTCTTCTTAGATTAACAACACAGTAAGCTTCCATGCACAGTTGTCTCCTTACAGATCTATCATAAGATTCAATTAAACAAAGGGAGTGTTACCTCTTGGGGGTGTGGCGATCCCATGCAGTTGGGAAGTCTAAGTGAGTATTTTTCTTTTAAATCATCTTTGCTATGTAAAAAGTAAACCAGGTTTTAAGGTTTTTCTCTTTTGGGTATAGTCTCCAGACATAAACACCATTGGACATTTGAAGAGACTACACAGACAATTAAAGTCCACAGCAGGTAGAGTACAAAACACTGGTGTTCTACACCCCAGCTTTTGCTGTCAACAACGTAAGTGAATGAAATTTTGTTGAAAACACTCCCTCTGGAGTTTCTTGCAGTGTTGAAGCACGATTAAGCCAACAGCAAACCCTAACTTTATAAAGACACCTCAGAACAGTAAACACAGGGCAGGCGATATCACCGGGGTGTTTTCTTTCCTTCTGCATGATTTGTTCTTCTATTGTGTCTCCCTCCATGCCTTGCACTTCCCACGTCCTCTGAATGAGATTCTCGTTGCCTTGATTTGATCTCCAGGCCTTCATTTCTCTCCCTGAGCTGCATTGTCTCCCATCTGCTAAGTCAGCTCTTTAAGTTGCAGCGCAGCTTCCCCTGCTCCTCATAATTCACAAAGTTTGCTAAAAAAACACTCACACATTTATTGCCTCTGTGCTCAACCTTGGGAATAGACCTGGGGAAGCGGGGCAGCACAGGCGAAGAAAATGGGGAGAGGGGTAGAGGAAAGGATGACTGGCCTCCTGTTCACTCCCATGGTTCATAATTACCTGGTGAGGAAGGTGTGTGTGTGTGGTGCGACCCATTGGGGTGGTCCTGCAGCCTTTGTGCAGATTAAATGCTGATGCAGAGTGGAGACAGCTGGGCAGAGAGGAACTTGGGTCATTAAGGTTCTACTGGTGAGGGCAAAAACAACAATATCCACACACACACCTACACACACACATCGCAACACTCAATGAGCCTTTTATTTTGGAAAACAAACAGAGGAAGGTAAAAAATGAAAGAAGAAAAACAGTGCTGGTGACAGGCCTGCTATGGGGTCTGGGGATAGAAGGATGAGGGACAGAGGGGAAGGAGAAAACGAGAGGAAGGAGGAGGGGAGGGAGGTGTCTCAGAAGGCTAGACAGTTTGAGAAGTGTGTATTTGTTCAAGCAAGAGCTTTCAAGTGGGTCCAAAACAAAGCGAGGGATTATGGGAGATCAGAAAAGACCCTTGGCCACCTCACCCGCTGTCCTGCACTGCTCTTCCCGCCCCCCCGTCGCCTCTCCGCTGTCAGCATGGACATCCAGTTCACACTCAGGGGTCCGGCAGGAACTATGGGCCTTTGTGCTACAAGGACACACTTAGAAAATGTGCACATGCAAGAAAACCTGAGTCTCTAAAAAGAACTCTGTCGAGAGTTTTATTTGTTTGAGACTGACAGCAGTGTTTCCTTAATGTCTTTATTTCAAGAGCTGCAAGTATGGAACTACAAAACCCCAGCTGGTTAGATATAATCCCAAAGAACCCAATTAAGACCAGATAAGGACTGGTATTTGATTTTGTCAAAATAAAACTGTGATGCAAAAACATTATCTCAAGGGCAGAGAAAACACATTACTATTGTGCTTCACTGAGGGCTTTCATATGCCTGCTGCAAGGGATTTAGTCATGTAGTGCAGATGTCTTTTCTATTTTCCTCACCTAGGTTATTTCTAAAACACCTTTCTGACTCTAAAAAGAATATTTACTTTCTATTGGCTAGATTGACAGTTCTGTTTATTGCTATGCAGTCCTTATAACAAATTACTTCTAAGGGGGGGATTGGACTTTTTTTTTTTTTTTTAGGTTAGTTAATCTTACATGTATAGTTGTTCCTTTTGCTTGGATCGATGCCCTCACATGTCCTCAGCCTCTACACAATCCTGCCGGTTATGTATAGACTGCTGCTCGTGCCTGCGCATTAATTCTAGATGATGTGCACAGCTGACACACTGAAACGACACAGGAGGTGTTGTTAACAGCAAGTTTATCTCTAGTCCTAGGATCCCTGGCCATTTTTGTAGTTAGTTAGCAACAGTCCTTGTAAACACACAAAGCTTTAAAACTCAAAAGTGGGGCAATATCAGGTGCATTTTTTTTCAAATTCAATTCATTGACATTGTTTTTTATTCTTTTTTTTTTTCCAAAAAGAACTAATGTGGAATCTCATTGACCTTTGGGACCAAGAAGTGCTATATGCTAACTCACTATTTCTGCACCACTCTATAGCCATTTCTATTCCTTGCACTACAGATGTTTAAATAGCAAACAAACATGGATTCCCATTAAGGCCAACGGATTTGTTAGGAGGGGTAATTGGGTACAAAGCTGTTTTTTTCTTATCTTGTAAACACAGAAAATGACTGTGCTGTCCTCCTTCAACCAAGCTTTAAGTATATGGTACTGCTCTTCAGGTGAAGACGGGCATCATTTACAAGATCACAATACACATCGGCTACTGAGCTTATTCCACATACACAGCCAGTGATGGCCTGTTAATAGCTTAATTCCATTTTCCATTGGCTTTGTGGTAGTGTTGTTTTCTGCATCAAAAAACTTTTCAGTAGGTTAGTTATTCTATTGATCAAATTGTGTGATTGCATCTAAACAAGCTACAGTTTGCTCAGCAAAGAGAGACAGCAGCAGTACACTGAAGAACAGCAGCAGAGTGTTCTGTCAAGGTCCTACACCAGTCTATTTAAGGATGAGTAAAAGACACAAGTAGACACCATGGCAGACACACTGATATGCACTTACTGTTCAGCAGACAGTGTACTTTTGAATGATGGTGACAATACTGTCTTCTAATTCTTGATGCCTTTAGTGTCTTCTGCAGCAAAATGCAGGGATAGGCGACCAGACACAGCCTATTCATGAAAGTAATAACAAAATTGTGTTACGTCTACAATCACCAGTGTAGTCTGTCAGGCCCAGCTGACAATCTTTCAATCACTTACTGATGAGTGAATAGAAAGACGAGGAACACGATCCTCCTGATATCAAATTAGGGGTGACAAAAACACAAGATTGGTGGCACGGTGGTACAGCAGGTGGTGCATGTGCCTCACAGCAAGAATGTCACCTGTTTGACCCCTGGGTTGGGCAGGCCCCTTCTGTGTAAAGTTTGCATGTTCTTCCTGTGCATCCATGGGTTCTCTCCGGGCACTCCAGCTTCCTCCCACAGACCAAAAAACATGTTCATTAGCTTGATTGGTGACTCCAAATTGCCGTTTGGTATGAGTGTGAGTGTAAATGGTTGTCCGTCTCTCTATGTGGCCCTAAGATTGGCTGGCAACCGGTTCAGGGTGTACCCCGCTTTTCGCCCAATCACAGCTGGGATAGACTCCAACCCACCTGTGACCCCAAAAGTGATAAGAGGAGTAGGAAATGAATGAAAAACACAAGATGAGAAAACCCCATGATAACTTATTATTTTGTTTTGTGTTTATTCAACAGTGTGGGAACTGGTTATCAGACTTTTTACCCACAAAATACGATTTTACCAATTAAATAGATATTTCATCGGGCCTAAATTAATAGACATTCATCTTAAACCTGATTAAATTAGAACAGTTAAAGCACTTTCCTCTGTCATATGGGAGAAGGTTCATTTTTTTTAGCTGACCAAAAGAATTTTCTAAAGTGCAAGTAAGTAATTAAATACTCTAAGGCCCTGGACACTCTCACAGGCCTAAGTAATAGAGCCCTTGATCAGACCTCATCTCAGGATTGTGTGGGTGTGGTTGAAGTTGTTTACTGACAGCTCCTCAACCCTATGTAATTTGTAGAACCTGTACTTGTAAGGACTTGTTAACATGTTATCAAGTCAGTTGATCCTTAATACCCTATGACATAAACTCTCACCAGAGCCTCACCTGTTTTCAGCCTCACCTGATCCAGCCAGTCAGAGTGATTAAAAACACCTGTGTGAGTGTACACCTTACAAGTGATCTGCAATAACAAAAGGATTACAAGGTAACTCAAAGAAATGCAACAAAAATGTACATGCCATCACAAAAGCATATACTGATAAGGCTAATACTAATACCAATTAAAATAATTATAATCGTATAAATCTTCAAAATATATGACAAACAGCTCAGATATTGTGAGCTTCTTTGTTGTATTGCTTTAGCTTAACTTGCTACCTTTCACCGGGGTGTGTAATGGAGCGGGTAACAGAAACATTGTGCAAATGTTAAGGCATCTTCAGAGTTATTCTGAAGGGACCACTTGTTAATTCTGCCCAATTGGCCGCTTGAAAATCCGAGATGGCAGCAATTTTCCAAGGTGGCCACCAACGTGTCTTCAAAAAATTTTTCGTGCACAAAGAAATTGATGTATGAGATATATTTCAATGGTCTTGTCATGAATTTGTACTTGCACAATTTATTCTTATTGCATAAACTCCAATAACAATGAAGCTGGGATGTTGTGTAAAATATAAATAAACATCTTGGATAATGACCACCATCTTGGATTTTCAAGTAGCCATTCGGACAGGATTGACAAGTGGTCCCTTCAGAATGACTGTGCCAAATTTGGTGCTTGTATTATCATCTGTACAATTCTTTTAATATTTGATAACCCACTCCAATAGTGTGCTGTAGCTTATTCCTATCCAGTAATTTGCTTATGACATTTCACAAGTAGCTTCCCCATCACTGTTGAGTACAGGAGCACAGACGTTTCAGTTTGACATCAGTATGTTTTGTGGAAAGGGATGGTGCCCTCAAAAAGTTCCACAAAGTCATTTTTGGCAACTTGTATACATTTTAAAATTTAAATTCATCTTCTATCATTAATAATAAAGTATTGTCAATTTCATCTTGTTGATGGTGTGGTCCTTGCTTGTGAAAGACATGCAGCTCACACTGGCCATCTAAAAGCTCTAACCACCAAATTCCACATAGCACTGCGCCGTCTTGAATTGTACTAGTAGCACTTCACTCCCACTCTAGTCTATCAGAACAATTCTACTGCCCGCGCTGTGGCGCGGAAGCGCCGCGTCGCTAAATTCACTGTTGTTCAGAAAGCACCAGAAAGGAAGTCAAAGGTGTGGAGTATCCAGTACTTTCAAAAGAAAACACAATGCACAGACTCCCAAACATAAATTTCCTCAATAAGTTGTCATTACTTCACAAACGGAGGCACGAGCGTCAGGTCAACAGCTGGTCAGAGGGTCCCAGAGGCAACACAACTCCATGGACGAAGAAAAGTGAATCGTGGAGGTACAGAAACATATAACACTAGAAAAGCACTCAGAGAGCGCAGACCTCCGCCAAGCAGCTTCGGTCCACTTTGGCGAAAATGGCAATGTTAAAAAAACCTTTAAAAAATTCCTGGATCCAGACGGTGATCCAGTTCACCCCCAAAATTTAATCAGTTCTTCCATATCCCATTTCCGACAATTCCTGAAAATTTTATCTAAATCCGTTCAGAACTTTTCAAGTTATTTTGAACACAAAAAGACAGACAGACAGACAGACAGACAGATAAATGCCGGCAAAAACATAACCTCCTTGGCGGAGGTAATTATATATGACCCCAAACATCCTTTCTACAAGGATATAGGCAGATAGAAGTGAAATAAATCATGAAGCTGTGTGGTTGGGACCAGCAAGCGACCTTAGATAAGTGAAGTGAGGTGTTGTTTATTTCTTCTCTCAGCTTATAACATGTTTTGTTATCATGTGACATCGCCATTTACACAAGAGCTTGTGGCTCTCCTGGGATCAGCCCTCACGTTTTGTGGAATTTGGGGGTTACTTGGTAATGTAATACTTAAAAATAAAAACATGCATGCTCAATGGCCATCATGCAGTTAAAATGCATTTAGAGTGAAGCTGCCATTGGTGTTTTTTGAGAAGTTATGAAGATAGGTGCAAAGAAACAAATAAATGGACAGCTGGCAGACGGATGGATAGACGAAGGCACATCTTCAAAACATAATGCACTCTGCCTCGGCTATAGCTGGCCCGGACACAATTAAGTTATTAAGGTACAGAATTCTCACACACAGGCCATGAATTTTCCCCATCCCCTCAGAGACCCTTGTGAGTCTCCTGCCACAATAATTCATCCTCTCCAAAGGGTGAGCACTGCAGTTTTCCATGTGCAGAAAAACAATTCCTCTGGGACCTTCTTTCAGAGGAGTCAGCTCAGGCCGTGGAGTCGGTCAGGTGGCAGAGGGTGCATGACTGCAGCAGCTGTCAGGAGCTGTGAAACAAGCACTCTTCTGGCAGGCCACCCCCTACAAATCCCACACCCTGCAACTTAATTTCATTAAATCTGTGATTTGTTTCTGTTTGTGTGCTGCAGAGTAAGATGGGAGGAGTATGAGGAGGGACTGGGAGTAAGGGAGGAGAAGAAAAAGAAAGAGATAAATGAATGAGTGAGAGCAAAGCAAAGTATGTGTGAGAGAAACAGAAGGCATCGGAGGAGCGATTAGTGCGGCGGTATCCATCATTGGAGCTGCGCTGCTCTGGTCGATTGCCACAGACTCTGAGGAATACTTCATCTGGTCCTAGTGAGAGGAACACACACATGCATAACCCCCCCCCCCCCCAACACACACACTCACACACTTATCCATCTATTATTCTGTAGTGCGCAAACTCCAACCACAGCCACCCTTCTTCTTTTTAACCACTTAGCTCTTTCTGTCTTTAGTTTTCTTTTGTTGTAGTTGTCAAAACCTATGTAGTTTTTTTCTTTACTTTGGTTTGTTTTATACACTCTTCTTTTAACCCTTTCTCAAGCCTGCTCTCTCTCATCTACAGAAACACACACTTCCCTTCTCCATTTATTATGCCAACATGCATATTGCATTGGCTGCAGTGTGTATTTTCCTAGCAGCTAGAACAGTGAGTGTGTGCATGCAAGACTGCACACATTAGTTCATCTGTGGGTATGCAAGCTTGCATGTCTTCATACTGTGTGTGTGACCTGACAGCTGCAGACTGATGTAGGTGTGTGAGTTTGTGTGTGCATGAGTGTGTGTGCTCGGTCATAAATATCATTAAAATTACATCGCAGCACTTTGCACAGCTCACTCAGGCTGTGAAAACAAAGGAAAACAGACTCAACCCCTGATCTTTCTTTCATACTGCACCACGTCTGTGTGTGTGTGCATGATTTTACAAAACCCAATTCCAGTGAAGTTGGAACATTGAGTTGAAAACATGAATAAAAACAGAATGCAATGATTTGAAATCATTATCGACCTATATTCACTTGAATACACAAACAAAAACAAGATATTTAATGTTCAAGTTGACAGACTTAATTGTTTTTGTGCAAATATTACTCATTCTGTGTTTAATGCCTGCAACATGTTCAACTAAGCTAGGACATGGGCAACAAAAGACAGTAAAAGTTAAGGAATACTCAAAAAACACCTGTTTGGAACACTCTACAGGTGAGCAGGTTAAATGGAGTCAGATGAGTGCCATGGCTGAGTATAAAATATATATTTTTTCTATTATTTATGTTTGGATTTGCTGTTCATTTCGTGAGTGACACCACCTGCTGAAACCAAATTCTTTGTATGTTGTGAACGTACTCGGCCAATAAAGCTGATTCTGATTCGATTCTTAAAAGGAGCATTCCCAAAAGGTTCAGTCGCTCACAAGCAAGGATGGGAGAAGGTTCATCACTTTCTGAACATATGCATGAGCAAATAGTCAACAGTTGAAGAACGTTTCTCAACATACAGTTGCTAAGAATTTAGGGATTTCATCATCTACAGTCCACGATATCATCAAAAGATTGAGAGAATCCAGAGAAATGTCTGCACATATGCAACAACGCTAAGTCAAGCATTGGATGCCAATGACCTTTTGTGTATACAACATGAAATCATCAACTCATCCTGCCTTGTATCAAAGGTCCAGACTGGTTGTGGTAGTGAAATGATGTAGAGCAGTGATTCTCAAACTGGGGTACTCGTACCCCCAGGGGTACACGAAGTGACGTAGGGGGTACGCGAATACCTGTCAGGTTTCAAACAGTTGTTTCAGTAGTTAAAGTTCAAACTGGCAAATGTTTGTATGGTGAGCTTTGATAAAGGCCTGAAGTGTTGGCAGAGAGGTTTGAGGCTGGATTGGTGAGGCATCTTGGAGAAATCTGTCCTGAATTGTCTAAGATTCTCATAGTAACATAAGTTCAGTCAGACAACCTTCAAGTTAAAGCTGTGGTGAGTTTATACTTCACAGTTTCAAGTTCATTAATGAATATGTTCCAGAAATGTAAATGTCTTTTTTCGAAAGTGAACTGGTGAATAAATCTATTTTATGAGGAATAATTCACTTGAAGAGGTTTTTTTTGTATGTTATGCATGTTAAATGTTGGGGTGGCAGCAGGCTTACAGACACATTTCTTTTTCTAGCTGCTATAAGTGTGTGAGAGTAGGGGGTTCATGGCTGGAGGTCGAGTGTCTGAAGGGGTACAGGCTGTGAAAAGTTTGGGAACCACTGATGTAGAGGATCTTTTCTCGGGCCAATCTCTTAGTGCGAATTGAGAATTGTTTAAATGTCATTGTGGCTGACCTTGTCCAGGCCTTTATGACAACACTTTACTGATCTATTAGTGGTGGCTTCAAGCAGGATAACACTTTGGGCTCTAATTTCGTCGACCTGCCCTGCGCCGCGCCAACGGGGTGTGTCCAGGGCATTTTGGAATTTTCGTGCACGGTGCAGTCTGGCACAGGGATGTGCACCCATGCCTCCGTCCTTTCCACTGGCGCAAGTAGCAGAGAGGGAGGAGAGAAAGCGTGAGTGGGTTTAATACAGCCGAGTGTAATCTTCACCAATCAAATGAACGCCTCTCCTCGCCTTTAAATGCGCTGCGGGCGAGGTGCAGTGACAGTTTTACCTCTGTGGTGAAGAAGGTCAGAGCCACTGTCACTTTTGCAGCAACTGGGAGAGCGCAGGGGCCACCGGGCTGTGCATCGGAGGCCACGATGCACGTCACAGTGTGGACCACCTCGCGGGACAGATGTAATCTGTTCCTGTGTCATAAATAGGAGTACAAAATTAAGTGATAATTACATTTAAACACAGCAGCAGGCTAATCCATTCATCATGCTTGTGATCCACCTGCATTCCTGGTCTGTCATTGCCAAACAGCAGAACCTTTGGTGAAATACTCCCCCCGATATCTCCTCCTCCTTGCAATAATGTACTCCATCTTTTTAGATCACGTTAAGAATAAAGATTAAACAGAGAAATATGGGTAATCACAGGTAAATCCTTAAGACCCCGAGTGACTTACATTTATTCAGCGAGCGTCTCTCTCTTTTTTCTTTTCTTTTCACTTTTTGATGAGATGAGAGAAGCCGGATACTCCGTATTGGATGATGTGGCTGTTTGTGGTTGGCTGAGAGATGTGAACACTTTACTTTGCGTCACTCTTCCATCTGCCGTCAGGTTGAGTTTCCATTATGACAAACGTCTTTGATCTGACATCAGATGTGATGGGACAATGAATATAGATACAAATGTATGTGCTGGTTCAGACCGTTACATTACATAGTGGTTGCTGCGATCGTTTATTGCATTGAAATGTGCCTGACACTGTGGACACCTGCCTGTGAGGTTTTGGTGACATGTGCGCACTGTGCGCCTGTCAGCCAAAATACCACTGCACGGGGTGCGCCTTGCCTGCGCGGAGAATAGACCAGGTTGGAGCTGGTGAGCTTTCGGGGCGCCTGCCGTGCGTATTTTTGGCACAAAATTGTCACTGTGCCAAGCTGAATCTTTTGACACCTCCCCCTGTTGTGCCATCACATCCATCTTGGCGCAGCCGGTCTACCAAATTGCCAAATTGGCTGCGCACGGCGGTGCGCCGGACAAAATTACCACTGCGTGGAGTGCACCAGGCTGTGCCACCCTGCATTGCACCAGGAAATTAGGGCCCATAGTGTCACAATCACAAATCATTTCAATCTCGTTTTTTGGACATTTACAATGAGTTTGCTGTATTCCAGTGGCCTCCACAATCACCAGATCTCAATCCAATAGAGCACCTTTGAGATGAGGTGGAACAGGAGGTTTGCATCATGGATGTACAGCCGACAAATCTGCAGCACCTGTGTGATGCTCTCACGTATAGATAAAAATGCCTGTTTCAAACACCTCGTTGAATCTATGCCACAAAGAATTTAAGCAGTTCTGAAGGGATTCAGTCTGGTTCGTGTTTGGTGTAGCTAGTCAAGGGGCTTGTGAGTGTAGAATTTCCCAATAATAAAATGTTTTTCCTAAAATCCCTAAAGAGCAAAGATAGGAGGTTTTGGCATGACAGCTACATGATTCTGGCCTGACACACAAGACTGTCAGTTCTTAAGATCTGAAGAATATATTTCACACGTCCTTCAGGGCAACAGTCCACAGAAACTGTTTTGGGATGGCAGAACCTTTAAGAAATATATGTCGAAGGTGATCAGACATTTGTTCTGTCAGTCAAATTTGATACAAGTTTATGCTGGAGCAATTGTAATGCTCTGAGGCACACTTCTTCCAAAGCTTCTTAATGGTGTTATTACCTCCGCCAAGGAGGTTATGTTTTTGCCTGCGTTGGTTAGTTTGTCTGTTTGTCTGTGTTCAAGGTAACTTCAAAAGTTATGGACCGATTTGGATGACATTTTCAGGAAATGTGTGGAATGGGATAAGGAACAAACGATTAGATTTTGGGACTGATCCGAATCACCATCCAGATCCAGGAATTTTTTAAAGGATTCTTTAACATTGCGAGATAGGACCATCTTCGCCAAAGTCGACTGAAGCTGCTTGTGGGAATTGTAGTTTCTTTGCAATCTCACGTCAACATTTTTCAAGCCTATGTCACTACATTTCCAAGCTTCTCTTGCAAAACCAGCAAAGGAGTTCCCACATGGACAGACATGAGCGGAGACTCAGCCATCATATCGGAGCATGTGGTGATCCAGTATTGTATCTTGGCGGAGGTCTGCGCTCTCCAAGTGCTTTTCTAGTTCATAATATGTGTCCATGGCCTGTCTATGGACCCCTGAACATGGGAAGAATATCTCCTTTTTCCTCAGCTGTTTGCTATTTCTTGGAACAAAATATGAACTCAAATTGTCAATGACAAAAATTTCCCTTGATGTCATTATAGAATATGCAAACATCCCCAAAGGAGAGACCATCCTGGACCTAAACGTCTGTTGGGCCTACAACCAGCTCTTGTGGACCGAACATGTCCAGGCATGTCTGTGCAGCTGCAGCAAACATTAAAGCACAGGACCGGAAGGCAGACATTCAGTTTTTGAAAGGTGTGCTGTCAGCCACAGCTTGTCAGGATTTACACAGAAACAGCCAGTTTTGAGCAGGGCTATGACAGAGGGGTTTATTGACATGCCAAAATCCAATATCTGGGCTAACTTTTAGTTAAGACACTGAAAAAATGTCTAGCAACCAGTGTCAACATGTTGATAAGGAGTACAGTTATGGACTTTAAATGAAAACCCACTTTTCTATTATCTTCTTCAGGTTGATGTATTTGGATATTTCCCTCATTTAAAATACACATAGTGACCCTACAAACCCTACAACAATGATCCTAATACAATAACTCTCATAATAAGAGAAAGATTCTGTTCGACGATCATAATCACATTTTTGCACAGTCCAGCATCAATTTCCATGATGTACCAAAACATCAGCAGCCTCAGTGCATAAATATGCTTCAGATCATCATGAAATATTTAGTCAAAAAGCTCTTTGATGTTTTCTTACAAATCTAATCTTAGAAATTGCTTTGCCAGACATTTATTCCATAACTCAAGCCAATATATGTCAGATAGATATTAATGGAAAAGAAAGGCAAAAACTGACTGATGAAATCCATCGACTGCTCACTTGTAGAGAAACAGATGAGGGTAAATTTCCAAGAAAACAAAACTAGAGAGGAAAAAGTTTGTTTGCTGGCATCAGCCATGGCGTCGGAGAAGGATTTATATCCCATGGAGGGCCAAGCTTGGCAGAAGGGGGACGACAGAGGCTTGGTGGCACTTTGGGGGCTCTGTGCCACGCATAAATCACCCACCTGGAGGAGCCACAAAGGCTGGCATTGGTTGTGGCATTGAGCCATCAGTTGACAAGCTGATTGTGTGGAAATGAAGAGAAACAGGCGTGCTGTTTATGGCAAAATGTATGTTTTAGTGTTTCAGAGTGAGCCACACTACACAACTTTGCAGAAGCTCTGAGATTGTTTGAAGCAAGAAGAATAATGAGAGGCTAAAAGGTTACAGAAAGATTAGTTTTGCAGTAAAACAAGCAGACAAATGAAAACCTGAAATCACAAGGGTGATGTATGTCAATTGGACAATAACCCAAGTTTCTACCCACGTCTCCATGAGTGTAAAGAGTGCATGTATGTTTTCACTAAACTTTTCCCAGAGTGCATGTCTGTGAGGGGAAAGTAAGACAAAGCTCCTACACATGGTGCCTTTCAGAATTTTCCACCTACCAGGGATCTGGGAACAGCACTTGACATCTACACATGTGGAGGACCTGCCAGAAAATAAACACTTAAATAGGTTTTGGTGTGATTTCCTGCCTGTTAGGAGCCACCAATTAACTTGTTTTCATAGAAGGCTTTCATGGAAACTGTAACGATCCAAGTGGAGGTGGTTTGTATTCACTTACAATTTATTATTTTAAACACTTGTGACATTTTTATAGGTTAGAAGGTGTCATTCAAGAAAGATTGGTTTAGCTTTGGCTGCATGATAAGCAACATTATGATGGCATGGCATAACCTTGATTCTCCCTAACCCCAATATATTCCCTCAGATACTGTATATGTTTGATCTGTCTCTGTAAAAGATTTCTATTTTAGTCAATGAAAGTGCTTCCATCAGCTTTACTGCATTTTAGTTCTCTCTGCATCGGTTCATAAGGAAGGACTTGAATATGAATAAACAATTATTTATTTTAAAGTATCGGACAAACTGTAAATTAGCCACAGGACCCACAGTAGGTAACAAAGCCAATCTTGTGGGTCACAAAAGTTGATCTGAAGAAAAAGCTGCCATGAAATTGTGAACAGAAGCCCTAGATGGAATTCAGTTGGTTTTACTCCATTTAACAGCAAACATGATAGTTTTTGTTGTTTTTGTAAACATTGTCTGTGGAGCTTGCACAGATGGATGAGAAAGTTTGTTTCCTTATTATAATGAGTTCATTCTCCAAGATAGCTAGAGAACAAGCAATGCTTGCAAGTCATTACAGGAAGCTAAGTGGATTAAAATAAATACATATCATTCTAGGACGCCTGTTAAGGTGCACTTTTTAATCCTTGACATTTTTTAAATTGAGTGCTTAAAATCTTTGAAATTGTGTGAAACTAGCGGAGAACCACTTCTATGATTGGGAGATGGACAATTTTTTATCTTCCTAAATTATCACTCTCTATAACAGCATGCTTCTCTAAATTAAATATATTCAATTCAGCCGCTTCAAAGAGCCCATATCATGCTTCTGTGGGTGTTATATGCTCATTTGTGTATTGAAAATATATCTTCTGCATGAAAGAGAACTTCTATGAACTAGACAAAAAGTCAGCAGCATCAAAACTTGTCCCTCTCCTCCTCTTAATGGTGCCAGCATCTGCCTTAAATGTCTCTTCTCTGGCCCCCCTAATAGACCGACCAGTTTGATGTCATATCACTGTTTTGCTGTCAGTTTAAGCCCTTTGCTCTCAGTAGCAAGCCAGTGCAGAGTGTAGGAGTAAGAATTAATGAACTGACGACAGCGTTGACCTGTAAACCAGTTAGACTGAATTTGGACCGTTTGGAAGGGGACCTTAAAGTGGCAGGAGTTCTATCAGAGCTACTCAGACAGAGAGAGAATACAGCTGGATCAGGGGTCATCTGTATATAAAAACTAGATTTTTTTAACATTAGCAGTGATCAAAAATAAACATATGAACCTGATTTAAACCAAAACATGGGCTCCTTACAGATGCTGATTATATAAAATTCCCCCAGTTACGAACTTTGAGCATCAACCTTACATTTTTGCATACTTCTTGTTTTGTTGTTGTTGGATTGATTAAGCTGCATGCGATATTAACTATAAATATGTGAATTGATACCCAGTCATGCACTATATTCTGCAGATGTATGCAAACACACACAACAACTCTGGGAACTCAATTAACATGCATGGGAAGCTGTGTCTGGAGTGGGACTGATTCAGCACAGCTCTAACATCAAAGAGAGAAGAAGAAAAAGGAAGGAGAGGTGATAAAAAAGCAAGTACAGGAGAACAGCAAAGTGACAATGGGAGATGGAAGGGAATAGGTGGAAGAAAGTAAACAGTAAAAGCTTTGATAGTCGCCGTAAGGGAGTCAGAGTGACAGAAGTGATGGGAGAAAGGGATGGGAGGATGGAGGGAGGAGGATCATTTGAAAAGTGACATTTGGATATTCCACAGAAGACAAACTCCAACCCAAGGCACAGCCATGACAAGCTCACAGAGCTTATCAGCACCGCTGTTGGACAGACACTCACATCTGCAGAGTGTTCCGGTTTGAGGAATCAAAACACGGAGCAGCCCCGTGCATCAGAGCGACAGTGGAGGCACAACACGGAGCAGGAATATCTGTAATTACTTCTGTCTTGTCAAACTTCAAAGTCTGTGAACACAGCGGCTGCCATTTCAATTAGCAACAGGAGAAATGTCACATTGGAGGGTGTAAGGCTTTTAGGCAGCAGCGTTGTTACATAACAGATGCATCAGTGTGTGAGAGTGAGTGTGTGTGTGCTAAATAAGACAGGACACATCCCCCCACCCCGGAGCCATACTCACCGTCTAACTGTCAACTTGTCACCCAGATGATGCCATCTGTCTGTGTGTCTGTTTGTACAGGTGATGCCTGTGTGTCGGAGAGAGTGATAAATGAACATTTCCACAGTGAGGAGTGAAAGAATCAATTAGCCAAGAAGAGACAGCAGGGTTACAAGATACAAGAGTGAAGACTGTTTTGCTAAGTGATTATTTTGACAGTAGAAAATGAACCTGTGGCTCAATTTTGTAAGCAGTGTTATACCCGGGGCAGACTTCATGGTTTAAAGGGATAGTTTTGGATTTTTTAAATGGGATTGAATGAGATACATGGCATTGGCCTGAACATAAGCCACAGCGACAGGATTCACTTCTACCATAGTACCACTGACTCTGCGTAGTTTAATCAATTTCGGATGAAAAAGGACACAAAATTAGCATAGGGTGATTGCAGGCTATGTGAAGAGCATTTATAACAGCTCACTTTTCCAATATCAAGTTGCATTGTTTTGGCACTACTTCTTTACATGGCACAGCCAATGTGTTATTCCACCAGCAGTGTACTGAGCAAAAACTACCCATTTTTCTAGCCTGGTGGCAGTTGTTTCCTCTTGCTAAGCAAGCAGGTTGGTGCTGTTGGTGAAAGGACATGTCGGATGTGCCATGTAGCAAAATAGTGCCAAATCAAAGGTTCAGATTTGGATTCAGATTCAGATTCAGACAACTTTATTAATCCCCGAAGGGCAATTCTGTTCACAGCTACCCTGCCTTATTGAGCCATCTAAACAAATCAGTGAACAAACAAACATTCGTAACAGCATATGGACAACCACATTCCCCTGTCAGTACCCACAGGTTAGCAGAATCAGCAATAAATACTAATAATAATGATAATAAATACAGATTATTATTATTATTATTAATAGAGACCTGATAGTAGATAAATAAGCCATTGTCCATGTTCAGAATAATCCCTATGCTGTATTTGTTGCTTGGTTTCACCCAGAATTCTTTAAACCATGCAGAGTTGGTGGCACCATCTGCAGCAATATATAGCTCTAGCTTCTGTGTAAAGTTTTTTTGTACATATGCAGAGCTGATCTCTTTCATTGTGGGTAGGGATCTGGCTAATATGCCATGCTCCTCATACAACCTCAATTCAGAAATCCAGAACTATTCCTTTAAGTTTGATCTATGTCTAACATGAAAGTCATTGAGTTTCAGGACCTGCTGTTTGCAGGGTGGGGCTGAAGCCTACTCCACATTGGGTGAGAGGCAGGGTACACCCAGGACCAGTCGCCATCTGATCATAGGGCCACAGAGAGAAAGACAACCATTACGCTCACACCTACACTTAAGAGCAATTCAGAGTCACCAGTTAACCTAATGAAAATGTTTTTGGTTTGTCGGAGTGCCTGAACATAACCCATGCATTCACAGGGAGTGTTGCCACCATGCTGCCCCCTACACAGATATTCCAACTTATATTGGGCGAGAGGTCTAACAAGCATGTTTTGGTCTGTGAGAGGAAATACCAAAGTACCCCCAGAAAATTTTTGCATTTATGGGGAGAACTTGCAAACCAGAAGTGGAACCAGCAACCTTCCTGCTGTGAGGCACAAGCCCGTAGCAGTTTTTAGCGAAAGCAAAAATATGTTTAGGATTGACAGCCCATTTTCTTATTTTTTGTCCTTATTGAAAACTTAAGCATTGTACCACTGTAGCACATTGTTGCCCTGAGGCAATGTACCAATTTCTGGTTGGGGAGGCTGGGAGGGGGAATGATTTTTGAGTTGATGTGTAAAAAAGATATACAAGTTACCAGAAAGTTGGGTGAAATAAAATGCAATAGAAAGCTGATATAATTCATGAAGTAACATAAAGATTTTAAAGTCAAAACAGTTTTATTTGTTTTATGGAGCATCATGCTTTAAAATCTGACTTAACTCCTCAAACAGGTCAGAATGAGGCCAAGCAGCTCATGTCACTTCCACTGAAACTAAATGATAAAAATAAAAAGGCAGCAGCTGACAAACTTCTGATCTCTCATATGATCCCAAAAGGAAACTTCTGGACACCTCTCCAACATACAACAGCTAAAATTTCAGAACATCTTCAGAGGAACATTATGTGCGTGTTTATGTGTCTCTGTGGGTGGGTCTGGTGGGTGGGGATAAGTGATTTTAGATGGAAGGGGCTTTGGGGCTCAGGCAGCACATGTCATTCAAGCAGCTGCTGCTCAGCAGGGATCCAGGATTTCTGCAGATTGCTTGATGGTCCAGTATGGTTTTTACACACTCACACTCATGAGATGGATGCAGGCTTCATTTTCCCAATCCTTCTTACGCTGCATTATTTATCCTGCAGATTTGATGTAGTAGATTTCATGGGAAATTGCATGTGTGTGCGCAGACTAAACAGTAACTAAACACTCTGCCGCGTGTCTCTGTGAAGGTTTTTCCCTTGCTTTAATCAAATCAGCCAACAGAGGGCACTCTAACCCCTTTGTCTGCATCCACAGCATGCGCACACAGTGAGTCCTCTCTTTTCCCAAGCTTCAATTCTCCATTTTCTCTTGTTTTATCTCATTTTTTTTAAAAAAGATGTTGACTGTATTTTTAGGTTAATCAGTGATTCAGGTAGAAAAACTTCTTTCAAGGGTATGAGTAAGGATTTGGCGCATACTTTGGTTAGAGAAAGGGGTTAATATTTGTTGATCAAAGCTTGAAATTATGTGTTTTTATTTCTACAGGTGGACAATTTGACATGTTTGGTGTTGTTCAGGGCTATAAATAGTAGTGCATTAGCTGGGGGCAAGGGCGCTCCTGGACGGCTGGCTGAACACACACTGTTGTCTGCACCGCTGCCATTAGGAGCACTTTGTATGAGTGTGTGCGTGAAAGAGAAATGTCCGCTTTTGGTCCACAGCAGTCTTTATCAGCTTTCACCAATGACTCGCTCCATGTGTGGTTTTGTCCCCATATCCGGCGTCATGTTTACAACAGGGAGTAAATTCCACATCCAAAATTTCCTGTCTTGTGGCATGCTATCACCCCGACAATCTTTGTGTATACGTGTTTATATCTCTGAGTTCTCCCCCTTTGTCTCTTCTCTCCAAAACCATCTCCCCTCTTATTCATCCTTTTGTGGCTGAGAGGATCCTTCTCCCTTTCACTCATCTTCTCCTCTCTCTCCTGCTCCACACTCCTAATTACCCATACTCCTTGGAGTGGCCCCTCCTTCAGAGCCCTTTGAAGTTATTTTAGCGCAAATTCTACTTAGCTACACTGCAGACAAAACAAGTATGGAGGCTGCGTTCGAGGGCCTCTGGAAATGTGTGTTTTATATGTGTGTGTGTCTTTCTGTTGATTGAATCACTGGTGTCTCCTGTTTCATGTGTGTTTATGTCTGGGTGAATGAGTATACAAGAGAAAACTAGCAGGGCGACTTTCTGTTTGTGTGTAAGGTAGGTGAATTAGGGTAAGATTGGGTCCATGCAAACCGTATTCAGAGGTTTTATCTGCATATCAGTGCATTTCTGTGTGTGTTTGCGTACGTGTGTGTGTTGCTAAAGGGCATGCATGAATGGCGTCCTTCTGAGCGCTCGCTGAATGCTCTGACTGCCAGTCACGGTTGTGTTGGACTGAATGGCCAAAGTAAAGCTGCACAAAGCCACGTGCTGTCTCTCTGTTATTATCAAAAGTGGGTCCCCAAACCCAATACTCACCAGACCATAAACACACCAATGCACTTGCACAAACTTTCTCACTTTCTCATGAAACAGAGGAACTCACTCAAAACACCCTTTAAGTAACCTGCTGTACCTGAGCAACTATATATGTAGTAAAAAAGTTCAGGATTATATTGTATAAAGGAGATTTGCCACCTGGCATGCCTCAACAAGGTAAACAATCACAAGCCAATATAGACACAGCAGTGGGTCGAGTATCAGGGCTTGTGGGGTTGATCTTCTACTTTGATATGTAGAAAGTTGTGAAAAATGTTGCATCTTTAAAATAGGATTTGAGGTTACAGTGATTTCACCTTGTACTAGAGGGCTGCACTAGGGGCAGGATTCCTTGGGTCTGTGCAGCAGGTGGTCCTAACATTGTTGAGGGCAGTAGGGGCTGGTCGAAAAAATGTCTGAGGGTCTGGGGATGTAGCCTGTACCTAAACATGTAGTCAACAAATCATGTGGAGAAGAGGATAAAAGCTGGATTTTACTGCTCAAAAATCAAGCCCAGCAAGTCCAATATCTGGAATAGTTTTGCCATTGTAACTGGCAAAGGTGTGCTTAATTTCTGATAAACAACAGGCACAGATTTGGCCCTTTCAGTTTACAACAGCATCCATTCTCCCTTCCAAATCTAAATATGGAAAATTTGATATTAGAATAGCTCATCCTCAACCAGCACATATCCAGACATGCTGAGAGATGAAAACAGGAACTACTGTCATCAGTTTTGACAGAGATAAAACCCATTTTTAATTATCTGCGTTGTTCAAACAATTTCAATTCTGATCGAAGGTAGACTCCATCTGTCACTGAGTGTTTTTCTAGGATCACAAGAATTTTAGGGGTGCAGGTGGGAGCAGACCTCGCAGGTGTAGGCGGTAGTAAATGACACGCACAACAGGAATGGGCAGTAACGGTCAGAAATCAGCGAGATCAGGCAGGAGTGGAATTAAGGTAACATTCCCGCGCAGGACTCCACCTTGTCCTCGAAAATGTTTTTAGTTAATCTTTAAGTCTAAGTGGACATTTATGAAAAATCCCCTTTAGTGTTTTTGAGATATTATGTTCATGGCCTGAACAGACAGACAACACAAAAACAATACCTGGGGAGATATAAACAGTCAACTTAAATCATATAGCACTTGCCAGGAAAACTTTACCATTTAGAGGATGAAAAGAAATAAATTATAAAGTTCACATACCATGAACTTTTTTTTTATTTTATTGTATTTATTTATTTATTTATTTTTTACAAAAATCTGAAAAATGGCAGATCTACAAACAACTGGGGAAAAAAGAAGACAAAACTCTTCTCCCTCTGTTGCCAGCACAACCTTTCAGAAGATGCATGCCCAAACAATTTGCTTAAAAACTTTTCTTAATGACAACTTTAGGGGAACATTTTTAACAGGTTATATGAAAATATACCCCTAATGATGACATTAGGGGATATGCCCCCCTGCCCCACATGGGAGACAATCACTGAGTCAGTCTGTTTTCCAGTCTTCTTCAATAGAGGGAACTTGTCTTGTCTGTGAGGCCACAGTAAACATTAGAGTGCGGGGCTGGAAACTGAAGCCACATCCACTGCTTTAATATGACATGAGTATTTCATTGAGTAAGGCTTCTCCCACACTAGAAAGTTGTCAAATCTAAATTGATTAAAAAAGTGTAAGAGACAACAAATTAAGACAGATTGAAAGATTTTAGATCCGTTATTCATTTAAGCACAAACAAACAAAACAAAAAAACTAAAACCACAGAAGATATAGATGACAGCCAAGATATCTCAGAAACTGACGGTGGATGAGTTATGATCAGGTTATTGAAGCCAAACCTACATTTGGACATATTAATAACATATTAGTAAAGCAAAATCAGAGGTGAATCATATTGTGTACTTATAATTTACTTGTGTAAGATTTTCTTTTTCAGAGTTAACAGGAAGGTCAACTTTGGTTACAGGGAGGGCCACATGTATGTGTACTCACTGTCAGAGGGACAAAATGTCACAAATTACAGAATTACATTAACATTTACAAACAGTCAATGTTTTTAATATAGTTTATTTCCAGAATTATTTCAACATCAAAGATGTTGGATATTTATGATTTAAGATCAGAGAAGCTCCGACATGATGAACTAAGCACATAAAGTAAAAAAGTGTTTGCATGATTATTTCTTTGTTATGCTTCTTGTCAATGAATCTTATGCTGTTGGAAAGTCGGTTTATTTCCCTATTAAATGGGGCCACATTTGTGAGGAACATACATTTGTAGGATGAGCAGTGGAGCTTAATATATAGGTTGCACCCATGAAAAATTTGTCAAATCTTCTCTGCCAATGCTTAACAGCTTACTCTGCAATTGACCTTTGTTTGGTCTTGTTTGGTGGACTGGATAATTGAAGTCCAAAGAAACAAGCATTAAACACAAATGCTACCCTGTGTTTAGCATTTTTCTTAGTATATTTACAGTATGGTATTCTTGTGAATAGACTGAAAAAAAGAATTACACAAAGGATAACTTTTGTTTCATGCTTGACCTGTTTAATGAATATTGTTGGCTCCAACAAATTAAAGTATTTATCAGAAACCTGCCAAAGTAAAAATGACATGATTATAGATATTTAGCCTCCATTGTCTATGGCATTGTAGGGATCAAGATCTTTTAGATCAGTGAAGTTTGCTAACATTGGTTTGCAGCTCCTGGCAGTTGTTCATCAGTTTTTTTACCTCTGGGATGGTTATGGTTTGTGCCTTTAACTTCTCATCGGGTCTGACTCTAACAGAGAGAATTGTAGAATCCAAGGGCAATTTGAGGCTTGTTTTTTTTTGATTGATTGAAGTCTTTATTTCGAGCATGGTCATGGACATGAGCATGAGTCAGCAATGAAAAATAAATCAATAAATAAAGGAATAAAGAAAAGAAAACAAAAAAACCAAAAAAACAAAATAATGAGTCCAACATGCTCGAAAAGGAGTAGGAAGAAGTAAAAAAAACTTATTTAATCCTACCCCTATCCCTATTTTGTTATTATTATAATGTTTATCATAGTAAATTCATTCTATGTATACATACATACATACATATATATATATACATATATGTATATATGTATATATATATATATATATATATATATATATATATATATATATATATATATATATATATATATATGTATATATATGTATATATATATATATATATATATATATATATATATATATATATATATATATATATATAAACATAAACATTTATATAAGTAGTTAGATATATGGGTATCTACATATTATAATTTATTAAACAAAGTTTTATATAGATATCAATATAGTAATATAGTAATAGTGGATAGTATATAGTAATAAAATAGTAATAGTATAGTTATAATAGTAATAGTTAATTCATTCATTTATAGTTTTTGCGCATAGACGTAGTTGAGAATGCAAGGAGAGGCAAAGGGTATACATATACATATCTCCATATATACATACATATATACGTAAAAACACAAGTATCCATATATATATAAATAGTCAGATATATAGATATTTACATATTATAATTTCTTAAACAAAGTTTTATATAAATATAAATATCAGTGAAAAGTCCTCCAAAGTTAAGACTTATAGTACAATAGTGTGGCAGACACAGCCAAATATTACTGAGAGCCAGCTCATTTTATCCATCTAGCTGATGACCCAGACCTGTACACCCCCTGCTGCATCAATGTACCAAAATAGTGTAGAGGGTTCAAGGTGAAGTTTGTTTTATTATTATTATTTTATTAGGGGCACATATTTTACACTTTTGGACCCATATGTTCAAAGAGCATGCACATATTATTGAAGTTTTTTCCTGCCTAAAAATCAACTCATATTGTAATTTATTATGCCAACAAACCCCTACTGTTCATCCTGAAAGGCCAGCAGGCTGTATGTTGTCTAAAGCTTTAAATGTTCTTGAGCCAGAGGCACGTCCCACGGAATAGATGCAACTTCAGCTTTCCTGTGTTCTGCACTCATAATACCGTTGGCTGCACACTGGAGCCATCTGTGAATTAAACAAATACCCAGCTCAGGGGAGTGTCACCCATCTGAGGGAGCTGGCAAATCCCTTAGTGACATCACTAGGGGAACACTTGTGCACACATTTTCTGTAAGATGGAGCTTGCCACAGAGGGTTGATCCCTCTCAGTCAGGCAGTGGACACAAATTTTTGCATCAAAAAAGTGTTAAAGGATAAGTTCGGTTTTTTGACACACCCAGACAATTTTGGCAGAGCTCGGAGCCGTTTTCGAGCAATTTAGATCCATCCGACGACGTTTTTCTCTCATGCCGTAGTAGCAGACAGGGCCAGAAATTGAAGCCCCTAAATTAGAAATTATCTGCTGCGAAACTCGCTCATTTCAGCTACATTTTATAAATGAATGGCCAGTGTTATCACCATGTCAGCTCAGCTTCGTTGTTATGGTCATCCGGGGCTTTACAAGGATGGGTAACTTTTGGTAACGTCATAGACATGCACCGCAAGAGCGCAGCTGGGTAGAGCCGCTGTTGTTGCTAGGCTACACGGCTACACGGCTATTTTTGTGCAACATGGCGGAATATTTATCCGATGTAGAAGTGTCTGACGATGACTTTGAGTATAATGGATGCCCGTATCGTTTTGAGCCAGAATATACCGACGAGGAGCTATTTGAAAGGAGGATGCAGAGGGAAAGAGCCGAACAGCTGGCCAGAGAACAAGCAACCACTGCACATCCACGAATGGGGGCTAACTGGTGGTGTTGTTGTGGACATTGCACGGCAATGGCAACAGAGGAGGAGTGAGTTTCGCAGCAGATAATGTCTAATTTAGGGGCTTCGATTTCTGGCCCCATCTGCTACTACGGCATGAGAGAAAAACGCCGTCGAATGGATCTAAATTGCTCGAAAACGGCTCCGAGCTCCGCCAAAATTTGTCTGGGTGAGTCTACGAGCCTATTTAATCCTAAAAATAAGGTCCAGGTGTCAAAAAACTGAACTTATCCTTTAAGCATTGTTAGTGAGCTATTAGTTTTTTTTAGGGTGGCGCAGCAGGTAGTGTAAGTGCCTCACAGCAAGAAGGTTGCCGGTTCGATCCCCGGCCTTTCTGTGTGAAGTTTCCATATTCTTATTATTCGTTCATGTGTGGGTTCTCTCAGGGCACTCCGGCTTCCTCCCACAGACCAAAAACATGCTTATTAGGTTGATTGGAGACTCTAAATTGCCCTTAGGTATGGGTGTGAGTGTGAATGGTTGTCTGTCTCTCTATGTGGCCCTGCGATCGACTGGTGACCGGTTCAGGGTGTACCCTGCCTCTTGCCCAATACAGCTGGGATAGGCTCCAGCCCCCCGCTACCCTGAAAGGGAAAAGCGGTATAGAAAAAATGAATGATTTTTTTTTTTTAAATACTTAAAAAAGAAAAAAACATTTAAAACTCTTCAACCTCCATAAAGACATTTTAGAGACCTTTTTGTTTCTAAGTTCCCATCAATTCCCACCGATGTTCCTAAATTACCACAGAATTAAAATATTACACGCAAGGATTCATATCAGAGTTTTGCATGATGCATTCTTCATCTGCATGACTGAGGATGATGTGTTTGACACGACAGTGAAATGAATAGTTTCTGTGTCTAAAATCTGGAAATAGTTTCATTTCTCTTTGTCACACACTCGGCAACAGTCTTGCTTCTGAAGCGCACTGGGGCGTTAATTATTTCCTAAAGTATCAGAAGCGCTTGTCTCGAGACAGACGGAGGGAGACTTCATGGAAGCAGAAGAGTGAATCCTCCGTTCTTCAAAGTGAGGGATACATGAGGATGTTGAGAATTAGAGCGATTCACATAGGAGATGAGGGAGTGAGCCTCGGAGAAGATGTGACACAAAGACAAAAACAGAAAAGATGGAAGTATTAATGAGCGGGCAGGACACCCACAAGGAGCGAGGAGACTGAATGTCACAGACGGGATGGCTAAAAGAGTAAAATGACAGAGGGACGCTGGATTTATGAGACAAGTGTGGAGGCTCAGGGGGAGTATCCAATATTTCCCTTCTGACTCAGCTTCTACCACAAACCAGTCTCAAATGAGAAACACAAACACTCACACTGTGGCCTAAGAACTCTTCTGTGGTGCTTACTTTGTAATCTTGGAATTTTCTCTTTTTTCCTCTCACAATGCCCCCCACTTGTGCTGAGCTCACAGGAAGCTCTCACACTCGCTGTATTAGAAACTATCTACTTTACCAGCAGTTCATACAGATCTTGCCAAAATGAAGTATGTCTAGAATGCAGTGCTTTCAATTATGTAGAGGTGGCTAACAGCCATGGCTTGAGTTTTTGGAAACAGTGTCTGCATTATTAGTGTTCGCAAGCACTGAAGGTCTCATATTGTATTTCTTTGAATAGATGTCCTCAGACCGAATTAGTGAAGTTACTTGTCTAAAAATCCACTCAGCTGTTGGATTCTGGGTCACTTATAAACCCTTCAGTTCTAGCCCTTCTCAGAACAGGCTGTTTTGACATAAATGCTGATGAGATGTGTCTGACCAGGCCTCTTTAAAGGTAGGTTCAAGTTCTATCCCTTTGCACAGATGTTTACTGTGGATATGTGTAGATATGCCTAGTCCTTTCACTTAAGCCACCTGGGAGCTTTGCAAACACCTGTCTTAAGACGTGTATCCCCCTCTAGGTGGCTTTACACACAGTGGCACAGTGGGTTAGTATGCATGCCCCATAACAAGAAGAGTACTGGTTCAACTCCCTGTGTCGACCTGGGTCTTCTGTGTGGAGTTTGCCTGTACCTGATTTCCTCCCACAGATGAAAAACTTGCTTGTTAGGGTTAAGTGGTGACTCTTAAATACCCTGAGTTATTCTGTAAGTGTGAATGTGACTAGTTGTCTGTCTCTCTTTGTGGTCCTGTGATCAGCTGGCGGCTGGTTCAGGGTGTAGCCTGCCTCTTGTAGAAATGTCAGATGGGATAGGCCCCAGCCCCCACGCAACCTGAAAGGGAAAGCAGTGTAGATGATGGATAGATGGATGGATGGATGGACATTTACAAAACAAACATGTAAATAGAAGAATCTGTCACATCTCAGTCATTAGTACACCACTGGGGGAGCTGGCGTATCCCCCAATGACATCAGCTGAAGACTTTTTTCAAACATCCTAATTGAGCACACATTTTCAGAAAATAAAGAAAGCCACAGAGAAAAAGTACCCTCCGCTCCTAATTTTGGAGGGTGTACATAAGCCATGGACACATGTTTTTCTATGAAACCGCTACACAAGTGCAGGCGTGCATGAACTGCCAGTGATCACCAACTGGTGGCCCTGGAACCACATCAGGCCCCCCACATCTTCCTATATGGCCCCCGGAGTCTTATGATATTCAGAAAAATGTCCAGGTCAAAAATTTGGCTGTGGTTTTACTGGTATATTTCTGTTGTTAAATCCTTAAAACTACTGATGAATTCCCCAAACTACTTTGATTGAAACTGTTTTATCAGGCATGGCTTAATGTTTCAAATGTCTTACAGAAATCCACCTGTGATCCAATATTAAAGCAGGAAAAACAAGGACACTGGAGCCAAACATAGTGCTGGAAAACACAACAGCCCAAGACAGAAGTAGCCCCCACAGCTTCTATCAACAGAAAAACAGGCCTCTGTTTTTGATGATCCCTGCTTTAAATTTTTGTTGCATGAGATGCAGTGCTTGCACACAGAAATGAAAATCATACCACAGCGTTACACAGCTAATAAGCATCCAACCCAAGTCTCAATGGTAAATGATGTTCATGCTCATCATTGTTAGAAATCATGACAGTTTTAAAGAATAAGTTGTAATTGTTTTAGCAGATCCTCAGCAGATGCTACACTAAAGCAACATTGGCTGGCCTATTGTTTAGCCCTGTTTTTTAGGACCTAAAACCACCTGCAGGACCCGGCGTCCAGCAAAATAACAAGTGATTGGCAGTTGTTTTCGACCTCTTTGTACATCATTTGAAAGCAGTATTTAGCGGGTAGTTTTATACACAGCCAATTTGTCGGCTGAAAGAATGACTGTGGTCTAGAGTGAAAGAAAAGGACGTCATGGCCCACCACAACTGATTTTTAAAATTTGGTGTGGTCCCGTTGTATCCTGGGTGTGATGATACTTGGACCCACCCCTGTATCTGCTGCACAGTTGTTCTCCTCCAGCTGCTGCTGCACGACGTCCTGACATGCCCCCCTGCTGAGCATGACAACATATGGAAGCATGCGCATACATACACATACACATGCATGTTCAAGCACACACATGCAGCTCCACCCTCAAACGCATTCAACTGATTAACATTCTCTTTCACACCCACTTAGGTCCATATGTAACCCACATTTCTAGGTTAAGAAGTTAGTTCTGCACCACAGGGAGACATTCTGACTCCCTAATGCATCACAAAGTTATGGGCTGCCTGTAATAAGTCACAGGCCTGAACAGGAAGAGTGATGGAGTTCTGCTCGATAAAGTACAACACATGAGAGGAACGATTTGTTGGAGGCAAGGGACAGACACACCTTTAACCTCTTTATGCAGTCTTCATTTTCACTTAATCTTGGCTTTATCCTTCAGATATGATCAAATATGTTATAGAATGAACACCAAACAAATAAAATTGGGATTATTTTATAGACTAGGTCTAGACTTAGTGAAAGATAATGATAAACTAAGCTGACATGCCAAGTGGACTATATTCACATCCATCTGGGCAACACCCTAAAGAAGACAGAGAAGGGTAGGACCTTTAGAAAACATGTATCTTATTAAGCATGTTACATTGCCAAATAGTAAGGCTGAAGATATACTTACTGTTGACTACACTGACATGGATGCACGATGGCCGCCATGCACCCCCTAATTCAGCGCATCTGTTCTACACATCATCCAGAATTATTGCGACACAGACACAAGCTGCAGTCTACACATCACAGGTAGGCTCACTGTAGAGACAGGAAGGACATGATGGGGCAACACAGCAGCAGCAACATCTATAACAGAACATTTTAAAAACAAACTGATAAACAAGTCCACAGTCATCCACTTCTGAATAAGTATGAGACTGCACAGACATAAACACAACTGCAAATCTAGTTAATGACGGATAAATTCTCTTTTAGAAGTCAGAAACAAGTTAATGTATTGCTTCAACTAGTGACTGTGTAAATAGGCTACTTTGAGTTATGCTTAAGTTGATCCTGTGGTCTAATTTGTCTGAGGGATTTTGTCTTTTTTTTTTTTTTTTAACAGAAAAGCACAATGAAGCATTGAAAGGTACACCCTTTCAAATAGCACAGTCGGCAGAAAGTCATCAGTTAACATATTCACTTATAAGGCCATGACCCTTATGACTGTGCACAGAGAGAATACTGTATAATTGGAGTGCAGACTGTTCTGATGGTGATGTCTGACCACTGATCATCGCTTGCTAACATATATTTAATGATGATATGTGATTATAGGGCATCACATATAGGACCGCGTAAACAAAAATGCTCATAATGCAAACGCAAGGACAAACTGCAGCATATCTCATGTAAATGATACAGCACAAGCTTGACATGCAGCCATTGTCAGTCAATAAACAATTTTTGCTGTACGATAATAAAAAAGTATTTTACAGTATAATACTGTGAATTTACAACATTTAGACCTAGAAATCACAGTCTAGTGTTGTAAAATCCTGCTATTGTACTGTAAAACTATAACAGAGTACTGTGAATTCACAGCAATATTACTGTGATATTACAATGCTATCCTGTAATTTTACTGTACTTGTAATCTAAACATGCCAAAATCTCAGTGAAATTACAGTATGCTATCAGGGTTTTCTTGCTACTTGTTTTTCATCGAAACTGAGTTGCCAGTAAATTCCTGCAAAACTACAGTATACATGGCACAATGAAATTCTACAGTTCCACAAATTGTATCTATTCTGCACTGCAAAAGCCCTATTAAAATAATATACCATGAAAATTCACTGTAGAAAACTCTGAAATCCTCTTGATTTTAATAGGGAGTGCAGTTACATGCAGGGGTCTTTGGTGGCAAATGGAAAGTCAAAAACCAAAATTCATCCACATTGTTACTTCTTCATATACTCACAACAGATCCTTGTTGTTTTGGTGGGAAATACCAAATGTCAGGATGAAGTTATGTAGATGAGGTTATGACCTTGATTAATCTCTGCATTAGATTCATCCAATAAAACACTCAGTTCTTTGCGTAGCTCCTTTCACTCATAATAAATGTATAAGCACAAACAGGCTCCTCATGTTCTCTGTGGTGATTGCTGAGGAGAGTTCACGATGCTGATGGCATCTAAACTGCAACATTTCATCTCTAACAGCACTTAATTTGCTCAGCATGTCTGAGGGCTTCATGTCCAGCATCTCTCAGACTTGGTGTATGGTGTGTGTCAAGATGGAGCCGATAGGGGTGGATGAAATGCGTAGATATGAGCCAGAATATATGATGTGTTCAAGGAACATTTACGCTCTACTTATCTCCCCTCTCTGCCCATATCTCTGTCTGCTGCTCTGGAGCAGACAGCCGAGGATGGGACTTGATTTCAGCATGTCAAACAGAATAATGCTCTTTGCTTGCTCTCAGCTGGTTGCTGTCGCTTCTTGTCTCCTGGAATAAGAATAATCAAGCGCTCACAGACGCACCAACGATGGCACAACTTTCTTCAACGTTTGAATCAAAGCAGATGCAAGAAAGCGGAAATCCTGATGAGCAACTACAGACTCAGAACAATAAAATAATGCTTTCCATCCTTGTGGCCACAGTCTCCTCTTTTAACCAAGTGTTTACACCAACAGCTTCTCTTTAATTTGTCTGTGGGATGCTTCTACAATGAGTGAATGTCTTCTTCTAACACTTTATTCATCAGCTGATTTCCTCACACATCATGGTGAGTCACAAAAAGGGAGCAGCAGACTTATTCTGACATTCATCCTTGTTCCTGATTTATAGCAGACGAGCACTCATCGTCAGAAGTCAGTAAATCTTCACTTTGAGGGCACGCTGAGAGGGGGCATTGAGTTCCTTTTCCCACCCCTCCCTCCCCACTCCCCCACTCCTCCACTCCTGTTAAATATGCAGATACAGCAGCACACCAAGCTGCTCACGGGTTCGTTGCAAGAATTGGGTCAGTTGCAACGTCACAGCATTTTAAAAGCGAGGCAGAGTTTCTTTAGATACTCCCGGAGAAGGTCTGGCACTTCTGAAGACTGTCTGCAGCCGAACTATGGCTCTCAATCGAGGAGGATTGATTTTTACAAAGCAGTGCTGTCGAGACTTTAAGAACAGCAAAATGTACCCTCACTTTGTTCTGAAATACCACTGGAGCACAATTAAATATATCACATTTATCAATCACTTTATTAGGCACCAATGTTCAACTGCTTATACCACAGTTATCTAATTGGCCGACATGTCGCAGCAACCAGTGCATTTAGGCATGTTAACAGTGTCGAGATGATCTGCTGAACTTTAAAGTGAGCTTCAGAAAATGGAAAAGAGGTTTTTCAAAGAGTAAAATAATAGCATTGACATTAAAAAAAAAAAAGAACCACAAAAATCTTTATTAAGCTCTGTATTAATCACAAAGTGCTTCAGAATCAGGAGGATGATGTGACAGAGAACAAATAAAATCACGAAAAAAAACCCAAAAAACAGAAGAGCAGACAGGCCTTTAGTTAGGCATAAATGATAGACAGTCATAAAGCAAATTTGCCGAAGTACTACACTTAAAGGGTTAGTTCTGTTTTTTTTGAAGCGGACTTGCTAGAAGACCATGGCACTAGCAAGATCTCCAAGGGGAATGATTTCTTCGTTGATAAAAAACTCAATGGTCTCTTCCTCCCAGTCGTCCACGTTGCTGTCCAGCTCATCAGTGTCCACTCCTCCTCTGAGCTCCAGGCGGATGCTCTTCTGTTCTTAGTAAGACCCAGGCTGATTCTTTACAGCGTTTTACTTTTCCTCAATAAAGTCCCTGTGTTTAGAACTATTGTATGTTGGGACGTAGGGGCTATGTATCCCTCCACCATCAGCTGGTCAGGTAGTCAGAGGAAACAACGCACACTAGTTTCATTAAAACTGAACTATAAATGAGTGATTTTAACTCTAGTAACGGAAACATGCATTCACTTGTGCCCATGTCATGGGCACAAGTGAACCGGAGCACACAAAGGAAGAACTTTTGGACAAAAACATTCTAGTTTTTAAAACCTTCTCTGTAAAGTTGGCATTGTTTCAAGAATCGTGTCCTTCCACGCAAAAATACTGAAAATACTGTTGTGTATGCCAAGCCTGTAAGTGACTACAGCAGACATCAGGGGTGCAGATAGGACTTTTTAACTGGGGGGACCAAGCTGTCAGTGAATGATTTCAACTCAATAAATATTTTTTGTGTAATTTGGGCTTTAACTAGCACTCAAGCGGTTACTTTTGAAATAGCCCATGGGCCAGTGGTTTGCACTAAAAAGCCACTGGATAACTCTCAATTGAAATCATAGATAAACAACAATGAACATTGTTAAACAAAGGCCCCCACAAGCCACACATGATGAAACTGTTATTTATCTGGAATACCAATCACCCACAAAAACTTCGTGCCTTATGTAAAATATGTTTTAAATATTTGTGTATGAACTCAGAAGAACAACAACATATTTACATAAAGATAAACTATTTATACTGTAAATGAAATTCACATTTTAAATGACAAAAGTAGTACTAATAGGAATTCTCTAGTGCAGCCAAACACCTTTACTGTCTAGAAGCAGACTCAATGAAGCACAGGTGCAGCTACCAGTTCCTCTTTAGGACCCTGGGGAGTGAGAGTTTGATTCTAGGGTGTGTTCAATTGGATGGATTGGATGGATGGATTGGACAATTTTGCTGTAAAAGCCTTAACAAGCTCAGTAGCGAACACAATGCAACACTGTATTCCACCATTGTTTCAGGAGATGTCAGGAATGGCCCAACTTAAAAAAGATTAGATTTTGGTGGTGATCCAGATAACCGTCATTAACGAATGATCGTTTTTTGCTCAATAACTGTCAAACTAATAATAATATCAACATGATTCTGAGTGCTAGATGTGGATTTTCAGGGTCAAGGAATCATGTAATGATGGTAACTTTATCATGGAATTATTGCTTATAGATGTAACAGCAATATGTGAGCTACCATGACAGAAGTTTGCGCTCTCCAAGTGCTTTCTAGTTTCTGTTGTTGTCAGGGTTTGTACATGCAGTTTAAAGGAGAGGGTGGGCTATGACCCCATCATTTTTGAAAATATCTGTTTGTTGTACATATGGAAATGTAAGCAGTTGGCAGTTTATCTACTCTGGGACCTTTTCAAAAACAAAAGTTTTTCTGGTACCCAAAATGGCGTACCTGTGTGGATGAAAGTCCTACATAATTAAGGAACTTTTGCGGATTCACCTGAAATTGTCCCCGTGTTGGAAGTCCCGGAGTAACTTTAAATGGGCATGGTTGTTGGTTCCTGACAGGGTGGTCTGAGGATTTTAAAAACTGATGATCTACTGGGATTTACATTTGCAAACATGTCCAGGGTTTACAGAGAATTGTCCAAAACAGAAAAAATATCCAGTGGGTGGAAGTTCTGTGGTCAAAAATGTCTTGTTAATGCCAGAGGTCAGAGGAGAATGGTCAGAGTGATTCAAGATGATCAAAAGGCAAAGTAGCAACAGTTACATCCAAGCTTTGTAGAAGAGTATTTCTGAATGCATGTTATTTCATGAAGCAGTTGCGCTACAGTATCAGAGCACCTCACCACGTGCCACTCCTGACAGCTAAGAACAAGGAACTGAGGATACGATTCACAAAGGCTTACAAAAACTGAAAAATTAAAGATAAAAAATGTCTGCCTTCATGAGTCTGTCAATTTCTGCCGTGATATTCAGATGGTAGGGCACAAGCAACATGAACCTTGTGAACTATTCAGGCTGTTGGTGGTGGTGCGATGGTGTGGTTGTTATTTTCTTGGCACACTTTGGACCTTTTTGTACAAATTGGCCATAGTTTAAATGCTGCATGCCACCTGTGTGTTGTTAATAACCAAGTCCATGCCTTCTCGTATGACTACAGTCTACCCATCTTCTGTTGGCTACCAGCAGGATAACTCACCATGTCACAAAGTTAAAATCATCTCAAATTTACTGTACTCCAGTGGCCTTTACAGTCACCAGATCTCAGTCCAATAGAGCACCTTTGGGATGTGGTGGAACGGGAAATTCACTTTATGGAGTTCAGCCGACAACTCTGCAGCAACTGCGTGATGCTATCATGTTGATATGGATCAAAATATCTGATGAGTGTCAGCAGCACCTTGTTGAATCAGTGCCATGAAGACTTAAGGCAGTTCTGAAGGCAAATGGGGTCCAGCATGATACTGGCAAGGTGTACCTTAATAAAGTGGTCAGTAAGTGTATATCACAACAGTATGTCCTTTATCATTTTTAATTGCAGGATCTACATTTGCTCTGCTTTTGGAGTTCTCATTCAACAACAGAAGACCTCAAATTGCAGTATTACAACATCTGGATCATGATGCTGCTGACCGAGCTGCTCCAAGATTTCTGTAATCAAGTGCTGTAGTTGTTCCCCTCTTCACAGATGATTGATGCTGAGTATCACAAATGATCTTCATGCATCATTTATCTTAATGATTACAACTGGAACTGCTAACAATGTCAGATGTAATGAGGTTTAACAGACTCCCCTTGCAAAAAAAAGGAAAAGTTCTGAAAAATTAATAAAAATGAGACTTCTTTAATGCAAATAATCTGAATGTTGCAATTTTCTGGTGGCCAAGCAAGATGTTTTCCAAGTGTAACTACTCTGTATCAGCCAGAATCAAACATAGAGGCAAGAAGCTGCCATGAATCATTTGACTTTCTGTCAGATCCATAAAACTCACAGGTCAGCTGAGAGCAGCTTAGAGAAGGAGATTTTCCTGCATATCTGGCAGGAAATCAGTTGGTCACCAGCTCAGAGCGAAGGTGGAAGCCCATTTTTTTCCTGCAGTTCAGGGAATCATTTCCGAGAACAAAACCTCTCACCGTGTTTTGTCATCACCCGCCTCCAGCCGTGTAGCTAAACCCTGCACAGTTTTACAGCTCACTCTCCTGCCTCAGGTCTGTGAGCTCAGCTCGCACTGCATGAATTATGGATCAGAGAAATGTTCCTGGACTTCTTTTTTAGGGCGCGCTGAGGTTTCAGGACTTTGTCCGGCTCTTCAGAACCGAACTGAGGACAACCAGATGGTCCAGCTGTTGCTAGGGCCAACCCAAACAAGACCCCTCGGAGCAGAACAAATCCAGAAATATATATAAATAAATATTCATCAAGATGATAATGCGCGGGGGCTTGTGCCAATGTAAACAAAGAGCTGAGGTCCCTGAACCCCCCCTCCAGGTCACTGCTGGGAGAATAAATAGAATGCAGCCTTTTTCTGTTTGCTTTTCTTCTTCTCTCTCTCCTTCTTCCCTTTCTTTAGAGCTGAATTCTCAGATCTGTCATTCATTTCCTGCCTCTTGCATCATCTTCAGTTAAGATTTCCTTTATGTACTCTAATCCTGTTGCGCTCTACTTTTCTTTTTCTTAATAATTACCCATCCTTCCATTTTCTTCTTCTCTGTTTTGGCTACCATTTTAGATCTGGCTACCTGCTCCTTGGCTGACATTTTACACTGCTGTGTCCCTCATGGCTCCCTCCTCCAGGCTTTTCTCCAAAACTTCAGTGGTGTTTCATACAGAAGACTATTACAATCAGACATGAAGAAGAAAAGGGGGGAAGATTTTTACCTTCATTATGGGAACCTCACAAAGTCAAAATACTGAAAAAAGTCAAGAGGTGAGAGTGATTTTGAGACACAGTTTTAGACACAGTTTTAGAGTTGAGATGTCTCCCATCGTTTTGATTTTTCTCTATAATATTATTCAAACTTGTATTTTGTATTTCTTTTCCATTGTTGGTTGCTTTAACATACAGGACAGCAGATAAAGTTGGAAATTGAGTAGAGAGCAAAGTGGAAATTTGCCGGAGAGAAGCCGCAAACTAAACAAAGTTACACCCAGTACTCATGGTGCTCCTTCTGAGCAACATTTTTAATTGTCCTTTCCAGAAATTGTATCAGTTTTCCATGATGTCTCAGCCCTTTTGTTCCGAAAAAAGCAAAAGTTTTCCTTAAATCTGAGATTTTCTGATTTGTTAACATTTTGCCTTTTGTCTACATTTTGACCTTTTCTTCAACACTCTAACATTTTCCTGAAAAGAAGTATTTAATTTATTTTTTCAACGTCGTTGCTGTCAGGTGCAAACCTTCTATCTCCTAAACTGATACTTTTCTGGAAATAAAAAAAACACTTGACTACTGAGTGGATGAATATTGTGCTGTCCTGATAAGTTATCTTCTTGTATTTTATTATGGCTAAGTTTAGCAAAAACAACTTACCAACAAAGTGACCAGTGGCACAGCTTTATGAACAAAAATGAAAATCATAAAAAGGAGATATGAGGTTTGTGTCTGACAGCAGCAAATATATTTTTTAATTGAAAATTGAAAATTTTTTCTCATCTTCTCAACTTTGAGCTCAATATTTTCACATTTATTCTCCATTTTTTTGGATTTACTTTTTCCTTTGAATGTTCTTATTTTGAACACTTTGACCTTAATTCCTCAACATTTTAACTTTTTTCGACATTTTTTTGTAACAGTTAAACTCATTTAAGCCATTTTTGTTGGGTTTTTTTCAGTATCCCAATTTTTCCCCAACAGTTCATATTTCCTCCTTTTTTTTTTTTTTTGTGCCTTTTTTCAACTTTTTAACAAATCTATTTCTTGGCATTTTACTTTCGCTTTTAATGTGATGATTTTTTATTCTTAAAACTTACAATTTTTATCAAAATTTTTCCTTTACTGTTTATTTTTCTTCAAAATTTTGCTGTTTTTCATTTGGTGCTTTTCTGTCAATTTACACTTTCTTAACTTTTAGACTTTTAAATCTCAATACTAGAATTTTTTGTTTGACATTTTTGGTCACAATTTGGACTCCTGAGTGTATTTTTGAGAATATTTGAGATATTTCCTCAATAATCTGTACGTTGGGGTTTACCCCAGTAAGTGAGAGGGTAGCCTCCCTCTGCCTTCGGGTGGGGGGACGGAACCTGACTGTCGTTTGTGCTAATGCACCAAACGGCAGTTCAAAGTATCCACCTTTTTTAGACTCCCTAGAGGGGGTGCTGGAGAGTGCCCCTTCTGGGGACTCCCTTGTTCTTCTGGGGGACTTCAATGCTCACATCGGCAATGACAGTGCGACCTGGAGGGGCGTGATTGGAAGGAACGGCCCCCCCGATCTGAACCCGAGTGGTGCTTTGTTACTGGACTTCTGTGCTCGTCACAGACTGTCCATAATGAACACCATGTTCAAACATAAGGGTGTCCATATGTGCACTTGGCACCAGGACACCCTAGGCCGCAGTTCGATGATCGACTTTGTAGTCGTATCATCAGACTTGCGGCCGCATGTTTTGGACACTCGGGTGAAGAGAGGGGCGGAGCTGTTAACTGATCACCACCTGGTGGTGAGTTGGCTCCGATGGTGGGGGAGGATGCCCGTCAGACCTGGCAGGCCCAAGGGTGCTGTGCGGATCTGCTGGGAATGGCTGGCAGAGTCTCCCACCAGAAAGAGTTTCAACTCCCACCTCCGGGCGAAGTTCGACCATGTGGCAGGGGAGGCAAGGGACATTGAGTCCAAGTGGGCCTTGTTCCAGGCCTCATTTGTTGAGGCAACTGATCGGAGCTGTGGCTGTAAGGTCGTCGGTGCCTGTTGTGGCGGCAACACCCGAACCCACTGGTGGACACCAGCGGTGAGGGATGCCGTCAAGCTGAAGAAGGAGTCCTACCGGGCCTTTTTGGCCAGTGGGACTCCGGAGGCAGCTGACAGGTACCGGCAGGCCAAGCGGAATGCGGCTTTGGTAGTTGCCAAGGCAAAAACCCGGGCATGGGAGGAGTTTGGTGAGGCCATGGAGAACGACTTCCGGACGGCTTCGAAGAGATTCTGGACCACCATCCGGCGTCTCAGGAGGGGGAAGCAGTGTGCTGTCAACACCGTCTATGGTGGGGATGTGGGGTTCTGTGGGGGGTGCTCCGGGAGTATGGGGTAGCGGACACACTGATACGGGCTGTTCGTTCTCTGTATGACCGGTGCCAGAGCCTGGTCCACATTTCCGGCAGTACATCAGAACCGTTTCCAGTGAGGGTTGGACTCCACCAGGGCTGCCCTTTGTCACCTGTTCTGTTCATTACTTTTATGGACAGAATTCTAGGCGCAGCCAGGGCGTTGAGGGGTTCCAGTTTGGTGACCTCAGGATTGGGTCGCTGCTTTTTGCAGATGATGTGGTCCTGTTGGCTTTGTCAGACCGAGACCTACAGCTCTCACTGGATCGGTAAAAAGGGAATTGAGCCGCAAGGCGAAGCTCTTGATTTACCACTCGATCTTCACTCCTATCCTCACATATGGTCATGAGCTTTGGGTAGTGACCGAAAAAACACAATCGTGAGTACAAGCGGCCGAAATGAGTTTCCTTCGCAGGGTGTCCGGACTCTCCCTTAGAGACAGGGTCAGAAGCTCAGTCGTCCGGGAGGGGCTTGGAGTAGAGCCGCTACTCCTACGCGTTGAGAGGAGCCAGATGAAGTGGCTCGGGCATCTGGTTAGGATGCCTCCCGGATGCCTCCCTGGCGAGGTGTTCCGGGCATGTCCCACTGGTAGGCGGCCCCGGGGAAGACCCAGGACATGCTGGAGGGACTATGTCTCGCAGCTGGCCTGGGAACGTCTCGGGATCCCCTGGGAGGAGCTGGACGAAGTAGCTGGGGAGAGGGAAGTCTGGGCTTCCCTGCTTAGGCTGCTGCCTCCGCGACCCGACCACAGATAAGCGGAGGAAGATGGATGGATGGATGGATGGATGGATGGATGGATAACTTGGACAGTTTTTCTTAAAATTTAAACTTTTCTGCAACATTTTGACTTTTCCCCTTTGCCATTTTAATACATGGCAGTTTCTATATTAACACCAGTTGTTTTTTTACATCGGTACATCATTCTAAAGATCCAGACAATGTTCCATCCTTGAGTTCTTTTCCTCAAGCAAGTAGTGGAAAACTAAAACTTGGCTCTAATCTTTAATAGTATGATACCATGTCCAGCATGGATGCTAATCTTACAAAATGAAATTCCCAGGTGATGGTGTATCCTCCCTTCTCCTCTTGAGCAGGTCCTGTGGGTGGCACCCCTCCTTGCCTGGCGGTGATGGGTGGGGTGATGGGGGTGCATTTGCCTTGCATGGCTGCTTTGTCTCCGTGTTTATTTGATATCTGGCCCAAACGCACAGCCAGGATGAAAGAGTGGAAAGCGAGTGAAACAAGAGATGGGTGTGTTTATTTCATGTTTGGCTGAATATACAACAGGTCAGACCAGAGCGAAAAGCAAATGAGAGACAGAGAGAGGGCCTGAAAGAGAGGGGAAATGAAAGACAGACAAGCTAAAACTCTGCTCTGGATGTCAAAACACAAGTGGTTGAGTGATTTGCCGGGTGAGAAAGAACGCAGGATATAATTCTCTCCATCAATCTAGACATAATGACTTCGTGTTTCTCACTCAGCAAGGCAGCTCACAAACGAGCAGGGAATAAAACAAACACACTAAACCGTTTCTGAAAAGACGAGGGCCTCTTGTCTTGGCTCTTTGAAATCCACTCTGTTTGGGAATAATTAGGTGGCTTATAGCTGAGTAAAAAGGAAGAATATTGTCGGATGTGTTTGACTGTTTTCTAAGTGTGTGATTATGTGTGCCCAGAAAGAAAGGCCACAACGAGAAGACCTTGGGAGTATATGTTTGTGAAAAGGAGAGTACCTGTATATGAAAGGTGAGAATATATACCCCTCAGAAACAGTCTGGAAACATTATTGAGGCTGATTATTTCTTCCTTTAATAACACAAATTTGTGTTGTATTTTATATTGTTGGAAAGCCTGATTAGTCGCCGTTACAGTGAGGTACAACTTGTAAGGATTGTGTATTTGTGAAATGAGCAGCACAGCTAAATGTGTGGGTAGTACCCCCATTAAAAAGTGCTAAAATCCTTTGCAACTGGAAGCTCCAGTGCACAGAGTGGCAGCAACATTCTGTGTGAGTCCTGGTACCATTTCAAAACTAAGGACCAATTTTGTGTTGTAAAAAACTGTACTTTTCCCAAAAATAAACTCAATTAGTCTTCAAGCAAACACTGAAGCACATGGTCGCACAAAGCTGAACATACCTGCAAAGGCTGACAAATAGGCTTGCAGATTGGTGGTAGATGATATGTGGGCCAGCTGCTTTGTACATAATCGACATGCAGCCTGGTCTTAGTTTATTATTATGCCAAAACACTTCCATGCAGTGCTCCTCAGATGCTTTTATTGTCTGATCTGAGTGGCTTGCCTGCCTTCTTGAGGTGTACATTTTCTCTGTGGGGATCAAGAGAGCACTGGAGGATCCAGTAGCACTCTGAGTGCCCTCTGTTGGATCGGATGGCTCTTCTAAGTGCCTCATTATGCTGCTGTACTTCAAATATATATTTACAGTTCGAGGACAGATTTTTATCTCCAAATTTGAAATGATATTTGAATTTAATACAAGGTGACACTCTGAGGACACGCCAATGCTGCCCCTTACCACTCTACAGTGTTAGGCCCCGATTACACGGCAATGTTGTCTATGGTGACCGTATTCTGAGAACCTAAAAAGAGGACCCTCAGCAGCACGTGTTGCGTCATGACGCATGTGGCTTGCACGCTAAATATCTTGACAGGTAGGCAACATGGGCTCTTTCACTAGAGAAAGGGCATAGTGGTTGTGAGAATTGCAGCTAATATACTGTATAAAGTGTTCACCTTCCAAAAAAAATATGGATGTATTTATAAGCTTCAAACAGGAATAAAAACTGTATATTATAATTCTTTTTTCAGAAAATGTGTCTTTTTGCTGTTATTTTTTAGGCATAAAGGCACCCAGGAGAGAACATTATCAACACATGAAAAATGTGAAAGTCAGATAATCTTCCAGTAAGCAGGACAGCATTTATGGCATTTTCTAGTTTTTTGTACACTATTGAACATGTGCCCTGTAGGGGGCACTATTTCAGGTTTGATCCAATGGAAGTGTAGTTTATCATGAGGGCATCAGAGAGGGCACTTTTTCAAGTGTGTCTACTGAAAGAACAACCTGTTGGTCACCTCAGTATGTTTTATCTACCATGTGGTACTCCAAGAGGGGACTTTTTTCAACATTAGGCCACCAAAAGGGGTTATCATGCCCCCTTCCTCCCTCTGATTCCACCAGTGGAGAGAAGGAAATATGAAGAATAAATTAATTATGACTTGTATGGCCTCTCATAGCTTTGCAAGATATAAAAAAAAGACTAATTTGCATGTGGATGTTCCAAAGATGTGTCTTTACTGACCATTTTGTGTTTGCCTCATGCAGTCCTGGTTGTATGTGTGTGCATTTGAGTGTGAGTGTGTGAGAGGGGAAAAGAGCACATCTCTGGGAGCATTAGCAGCAAGCCTGTTCTCTGTATCTCAATGAGGGGATTAGGGGGACTATTCATTAGACAGGCTTTGATAGGTGACTGGCTGAGTTCTTCCTGTGCTGCAGCTCGTGTTCTGCCAGACGGGGAGGCCAGGGGGTAGTGGAGGAGGGCCGGACTCTGGACTCCCTCTGTCTTTATCCCTCTTTGTCCCTGGCAGCTCTGTCTCGTCCCTTTCATCACCAACAATAAACAATCAGAACATTTTTTTTTAAACTGGTTAAACCTTTAAGCCAAACCATTGGATTTATTGGAGAAGCATAGAGGAAATGATAAATAAAGGGAGAGAGTTAAGTGTTTTTTTTTTTATTGGTACAAGACTCATTTACGGCTTTGTCTTATTGTTTTAAGCCTTCTACAATCATGTGTTCTTTTTCAGAAGGCACAAACAGGTTATTTTAAAACAATGGTGGTAGGTAAATAGAGGCAAAAGACCCATTAATATAATCTTTAATAGATACCCCATGATGAAGCATGTTTGTAACTTCAGATGTGTTATTGTTTGGTTGCACAATATAAGGACAAAATATTAACCTTAGCTGAGGTTACAACAAATGCTCCTCTACTTAATGATTAAATATTGTAATATTCTGAGTACAAATGCATTTTTTGTACTTTTTAACTATTTAAACATTCATAAAATCTACTCACCAACATGGAAGGTGGCTAATTGTATTCTTTCATAAAAAGGATGAAAATCAAAAAAATTCGGTTAAGAGGTTTTGGCCCGACAAAAGGCTTTATCACTTACTTCATATAGTTTCTCAACTGCCTTTCATGATACACTGCTTGGCCAAAAAAAAAGTCGCCACCTGGATTTAACTAAGCAAATAGATACGAACCTCCTATTGGATAATTACCGCATGGGCGATTGTCTTTCAGCTGGCAACAAGTTATTAAACCCCAGCTGATGCAATGAGTAGATTTTCATTTCTTAAACAACCATGTCGAAAGACACATCCTGTGTTCATGGAAAAGATGTTTGTCTGTTCAAAAAGGGTCAAATCATTGGCATGCATCAAGAAGAGAAAACATCTAAGGAGATTGCAGAAACTACTAAAATTGGATTAAGAACTGTCCTGGAGGAATGTCATGTGGTCTAATGAGTCCAGATTTACCCTGTTCCAGAGTGATGGGCACATCAGGGTAAGAAGAGAGGCAGGTGAAGTTATGCACCCATCATGCCTTGTGCCTACTGTACAAGCCTGTGGGGGCAGTGCTATGATCTGGGGTTGCTGCAGTTGGTCAGGTCTAGGTTCAGCAACATTATGTGCCCAAAGAATGAGGTCAGCTGACTACCTGAATATACTGAATGACCAGGTTATTCCATCAATGGATTTTTTCTTCCCTATTCCAAGATGACAATGCCAGGATTCATCAGGCTCAAATTGTGAATGAGAGGTTCAGGGAGCATGAGACATTTTCACACATGGATTGGCCACCGCAGAGTCCGACCTTAACCTCATAGAGAATCTTTGGGATGTGCTGGAGAAGGCTTTGCGCAGTGGTCAGACTCTCCCATCATCAATACAAGGTCTTGATGAAAAAAATTAATGCAGCACTGAATGGAAATAAATCTTGTGACATTGCAGAAGCTTACTGAAACAATGCCACAACGAATGCGTGCTGTAATCAAAGCTAAAGTTGGTCCAACAAAATATTAGAGTGTGTGACCTTTTTTGTGGTGGCGACTTTTTTTTGGCCAGGCAGTGTATGTCTGTTTAATATTATATTCTAAATTTCATCAAGTCTGCTTAAACCATCTGTCAGTATCATGTTATATATCTTTGTCATTATATTTACCTCCCCTAACAAGGTTTTTTTTTTGCCTACATTTGTTCGTTTTTTAACGGGATAAAGTTAGGAACATATTTTTCAGGGGATGTCATGGCTCAAAGAAGTTTTTAGATTGTTGTGGTGATCCAAATCTGGATATGGATCCTGGACTTTTTTTTTTACAAGTATTTCTTGACATTGCAAGATTGGGCAAACAGAGTCAGAAATGCCTTTATGGGGGGTTGTGCTTGCAAAACATTTTGATTTATTGTTGTTTTTGAAACATGATTGTATTTGTTTGATTATTACCTAAGTCTCTGCCTCTGTTAAAGCACTTCATAAACATTTTTTTTTGAGCTGCTATATAAATTAAGATTTTATTATTATTATTATTATTATTATTATTATTATTATTATTATTACTTTCTTCTACCAAAAATCATATAGTTTGGCACCAGCACATTGTCAGTAGCCATTGTTAATGACAAAAATAGTTTGTCATTTGGTTAGTTTGGGAAATTGTGGTGATCTGACCTCCACATGCAGACAGCATTCAGCATTAAACATAGTTAGGGTCTGGTACTGATACAGGTGAATGATTCTTCAGGAGAAAGAGTACTTATTGCAAAAGGGGTTTATCTCCTCTCTACTCATTTATGTAATGCAAAGATTGATGGTATCTCCAACAAGCAACAATGGCATGACCACTAAATCAGGGTTTTGTTCCAATATAATCCTATTCATCCATCCATCCACTCATCATCTATATCCCTTTTGCAGTCGCAGTGTGGAGCCTATCCTAGCTGACATTGGACAAGAGGCAAGGTAAACTCTAAACTGGACACCAGCTGATCACAGAGCAGAAAGACAACCATTCACTCACATCTAAGGGCAATTTGGAGTCACCACTTGACCCAATGAACATATTTTTGGTTAGTGGGAGGAAGCCAGAGTGCTCAGAAAGAACCCAACCATGCACAGGGAGAACAAGCAAACTCCACTGCTGACTGGCGCAGGGTTCAAACCAGAAACCTTCTTGCTGTGAGGTACGTGCATGCTGCACCACCATGCTGCCCTGACCTTATTCATATGTATCCAAAATACTTTGGTTGATAATTAACTTCATTATGGACTCTATTTCAGGAGACTTGCATCTTTGTTTCATGTGTGAGGAGGGGCACACTCCTGATTTAATGTAATTTGTATTCAAATTAAACATCTTATGTGAAAATCTTCAACTTTATGAGAGTAGAAGGTGAGGTGGTTGAAGTTTGCTCTGTCCTCTCTCATCCCTTCGTATTGACTCTTTTGCTGTTATCAAGCCAAAGTGACAGGATGCACCCCTGCAGGAAGATAGCATTTTAGAAATACCTCCATCTGTCAATGTTGGGTGTGTTTCTGACAAGCTATATGGCTCTGAAAGCAGGAAGGAGCATCAATGAGGCATACAGGTCCACCTGAATAAACCTGTTTTTTCCATAGACAGTGACATACAGTTTTCTTTGTCCTCTAAAATAAATGCAGTGAAGTGAACTCAACTTGCTAAAAGAAGAAGCATGATAAGAAACAACAACCTTCTATGGAGACAGACACAAAATGTCAAGTTTGTGAGTGTGCGAAGAATCTTCTAGAGCATGCCAGGGCAGAAAAATACCCTTTCCATCCTGTCTTTACCTATTTCCTCATTACCAATTTTTACAACTTTTTCTGAGGGCTCCAATGCAGGCTTGGACCATGGGACAAGTCAGAAAGACGGAGGGAGGAGACACTGTCAGCTGATGGAGAAGAGGAGAAAGAAGGAGATGAGGAGAGATGGGAGCCAGGAACTCGTTTTGATCCCTGCCTCTTAATAAATCTGCCAGAGTGAGACAGAAAGAGAGCACGAGAGAAGGAGAGGGAGCAGGAGATGGATCTGTCCAGAGGTCTCCACCAGGTGGTTTGAAGTGCAGAGCTGCATTTTCTTCAACTCCTCTCCATCCTCTGATTATTTCACAGATTCTCCATGATTTTATTTACTTGTTGTTTTGAACTCGTAAACAGTTAAATGTTATCTGCGACGTGTTCACAAGATTTAAGTTGTGAATTTGTCAAAAATTGTAATTTGGTTGACGAAAATTCAAACTAAAAAAATAGGTCTGTTCACATCATTGTGTTACCGCCTTTTCTGAAATTAACACACTGATCACATTAGTCACACTGTAGTAAAGCTAATGTCAGAGGGTCAAAATAGTTTGATTCCACTTGCTAAAGATTTATGCTAACTTATCAAATGATGTTTTCGGGAAAATGAGGCTTTCAAAAGCACAGCAATGTCCTTGAGAGTAGGATGACACATAAGGTGAGTAGTATCCAAATGCAGCTCTTGACATTAGCTTAACTACAGTGCGATTAATGTGTCTCAGGTGTGAAATTAATAAACTGATTTTTCTGTAGTCACATTAATCATACTGTAGATTAGCTAATGTCAATTGGCAGCATTTGTATACTACTCACCTATGTGTCATTTTTCTTTCGAAGGACACTGCAGTGCCTCATTTCCCTAAAAACATAGTTTGAAAACTCTGAAGTAAACAGAGAATAATTTTTTTCCAATATTGTATTCTTTTGCGGTTCCTTTTTGTTACTTCTCACTCTAAAGCATATTCATTTCTCACAGGGTTTAAGCTAATGCTGTGCCCTACCAGATGTTATTTTTTTCCTTAAAAAAAAAAAAGCTGCTTATGTTATCCAAATAGGAAATTAATTTGTGTTAAGGCATTTCAAACAACCCCCCCCCCCCCAAAAAAACCTCAAGTATTCTTTAAAAACTCCCATAGCTTTGTTATTAAGTTGGACTGGGCTGAGTAAGTGTAAATGTTTAATTAACAAGGGATTACTGGGCTCAAGTATATCATTTATTGCATGAACTGAAAAGAGTAGTGCCAGGATGACACATTTTTTGGCCAAAGCTAAAATAAGCATCCCACTGGCTCTCTTGACTAAAAGTCTGTAGGATTTTCCAGTGTTTTTGATCAGTACTTCTAATAAGGTTTGTAGCAAAAAAACAAAAACCTAAAATTTACATGTTCTGCTCTTTGTGATGATTGCAATGAATGAATCTACTTTTCACAGTTTTGTTAAGCTTAATCAGTGAGAGTAAAAAGCTACTATTATTAAACTATTATGGAACTACAAAATGGTGGTTTGACATAGTTACAGGTCCAGTTTTTTTTTTTTTTTTTTTTTACATGATTGAGTTATCTAGTCAAGTTGGTTCTCATGACTCTGGCAGTTATGTACAAACAATTTAACAGAAAACAATTAGAGATACTTGCTGAAAAGTCCCCAGCCATTTTTGTAGTCCTTATTAGCAGTTCATTTGCAACCATCCTTTAAAAACACACAATGCCTTAAAATTCAACAGCAGGCTGTATCAGATATGTTTTATTGTTTTAGATTAACCATTGAAATCTTGTATTCTATCCATGAAGTCATTCTGAAATCCTATATACTTTTGGCTTTGTGAACCAGCAAGTATTAGATGAATGTTTAAAAGTGTTGCATACGGTATTGCACAGGGCTGTATGGCTTTGGCAGACTTCAGACTAAATGACTGAATGGAAGGTTTTTAACCGGGTTTGTCCTCTGCAACGATTAGAGTGTGTGTATGGACCGATTGCCCAAATGATTTTCAAGTGTATACCATATGCATGAGCACTTACCTACCACTTTCTTAGGTTACACCATTAAACTGCTCTTTAATGCAAATAGCTCATCAGCCAATCACATGACAGTACGTCAATTCATTCAGGCATATAGGATTGATCAAGAAGAACTCAAGTGACTTTGAATATGGCTTGGTTGGTGGTGCCAGACATACTGGAGTGTTTCAGAAACTGCTGAGGGTTTCCAGGCACAACCACCTCTCGGGTTTACAGAGAAGGTACAAAAAAGAGAAAAGATCCAGCTTGTGGCAGCCTTTTTGATGCCAGAGGTTGAAGGAGAATGGCCACAGTGGTACAAGATGATAGAAAGTCAACAGTCACTGAAATAATTAGGCTATGGCAGGAGGAGACTACACCAGGTGCCGTTTTGTCAGCTAAGAACAGGAAACTGAGGCTACAATATGCACTGGCTTACCCAAATTTGACAACAGAAGAGTGAAAAAATGTTCTTAGACTTATAAGTCACAAATTCAGCTCCAACAATCAGATCATAGAGTCAGAATTTGGGGGAAACAACATCACAGCATGGATCCACTCTGGCCTATTATATGCTGATTTTTAATAGTACCGTGAGTTATTGTTGAGAAAGAGACAAGAACAAACACTTAACAGAGGCAATGAATAAATAGATAGAATAAAATTAGTTTGATAATGGAAAATAACACAAATCATTAAGTCAAATACAGTTTGCAATGTTAAAATTTCAGTTTCTTTGCCTTAATGAGCAATTATGTACCTTATCCTTTAACGATTTCTCCACACTAAGCAAAGCAACAAGTCATTACCCATTTTACACAGCATTAGTTCTGAGTCTGAATCAATTTGCTCTTTAAAACAAAACATTGTAATTGCCTCACAAGTCTGTGTCCTCCTCCACCAGCATGTGTGACAAATAGAACTGAGTGTCTCTTTGTGCCTAAGTGTCATGCACAAAGTGAGAGATAATTTTCCTCCTCGTGTGGTCTCACCCTGATTACTGGGCTATAGCAGCAGAAGTGTGTGATCTTCAAGCGCTCCATCTCTCTCTGCTCCTCTCTTCATCTTTCCCTCTCTGCCTGTCATCATTAGATTTATACTCTCCTTCACCCCAGCAGCTCTGTCTCCTCTTTATCTTCTCTCACTTCTATCTGTCCTTCTTGTTGGCCTCGATCTGCTTCTCCTCCTTTTTTTCTGCCATAAAAGCATGAATAAACAAACAGTGCAAAAATGTGATAAACATACAGAATGATGCAGCTCCTGAAGCTGAATGCATGCCCTATAAAAATCCAGCTAAAAACACAAGTAAACAAAACATATGAAAATATTCTTTGGCCTGTAAATTCCTAATTTTCTTACAATACTTGCTTTAACTTAGCAAATTCAGCAGCTGTGTCTGCTGCACGATATGCCTCAAAATAACACCATGTAGAAAACCACCAGTTTGGGGTGTGTCGGGCTATGATGTCATGTTGGCAAAAAAATGTGCAACATCTGGTCAGATTTGCAACTGACATGGTTATTATCCTACAAATTCTGCATTTTAACAAGGTCAAAGAGTTACATATAAAGATCTTGCACAACATACCGTCTATACTAACAATCTTTAATTTTTGGACAAAGGCCCCAAATCCACCTTTTGTAATGTTGATATTTACCATTTGCAGACACGTGACTAACATGATATCACTCAGTTCTGTGGATGGCGGAAGTACTGCTGTTGGACTATAATAATTAGTGGACTAGTCAATAATTAGTGCAGTGATGCATTTTTGAGCCACCTAATTAACAGAAAATATCATTCCTAGGGAATAAAATTGTCACTGAAGCTGTCAGATGAGTCTTGTTGCCTGAAGAGGACTCACAAACAGAAACACAAGCACAGACCAGCCTGAAATAGCTGCTGCACAGCAGTCAGTCAGACAGCATGTGGATCAGCTGTTTTACGGAAGGCTTAAAAGAGGAAAGACAACCACTGCCCAGCAAGATAATTTAACAATCTTGTATTTGTTTGGATACATGAGGGTACTTAAATGAACATGGAGTACACACAGCAAAGACTTAATGGATTTGAATCATAAATGGCAGAAAACTCATTTGGAACTGGAGAGCATGAGAACATCCTGGTTACCTGTTGATGCAGGTGTGTAAATTTGGGCTTATCTTGTCAAATTCTGTGAAGTACCAGTGTTACTAAATAAAAGCACTTCAGAATATTTAAGGATCAGATGATAGCAGCGGCTAAAGTGTGTAAATCTGAAGACTGTGGCACTCATGCAGACCCTTCTTGCTGTAACCAAAGGAGCAGACTGAAGGTTTATCTTAAAAGTGAGTACTCGGTATACACTGACTGTTTATTGAATAAAAACCCATCCATGTTTTAAATGAGTGTTTCTGTTTCATTTGAAAGTTTAAGCTTCAACAAATGTCTCACAGATGTACAAAACTGATATTTAAAGCCTTGTTAGAATGGTCCACTACACAGCAGTAGATAATTATGGTTGGAACCTGTTAGGCCCCAGCCTCTTTTTAAGCCTTCTGCTTGAAAAATACATGCCCATAAAGAAAAGAGTATCTCTGCCACTACAAGGTCTATTTGAATAATTTTGGCGTCATGATAAAGGGAACACTTGTGAGATTTGTTCAGATGTGTAAATATCAGTATTTATGTTACTGGGTCAGAGTAAATGAAGATGAAACACAGCATAAATGAAAGATTTGATTTTTGCCTTTAAAAAAATATAACTTTTTAGTGAATGTCTCTTTGGAATGATGCAGTTGCAGCTTTAGATTTCAAAATGATCTTTCAAAATGAATAATAAAATATGTGAACATTACCTCTGCCAAGGTTAATTCTGATAAAGTGAAGCAGAGAAATTTTAGTACAGATTGATCAGGAAAAACCAATAAATAAAAGCAAAATTTGAAAATGTTATCTGTAAAAATGCATATGCAGCACTTCCTCCATGGAATAATCTCTTTTGGATCATTGTACTGACATTTTTTACTCAAAAATTCCACCAAATATGTCAAAAACTGTGATAATTAAGGTCTGAAATCTCTATCAAGGCCTCCTGCTCACACAGACTGTGAGATACACAGGGCAATATCTCTACAGTGGATTGGTGGATTTGAATGATTGACACCTCTATCGAACCATTAGAGCTGATAGAGTTGAGGGGCAGTACTCAAATCCGCACCAAAAACACCATTGGTTAACCACAAAGGAGCAAAGTCACTGCGATCCAATCGAACGCTGCTGCAATCGCCTCTTATAAACCCTCCCAGGACCCAGATGATTCATGGGAAATGTAGTTCTCTGACTCAAATCAGACATGGATGCCTAGTATTGACGGAATCCACTGTTAATAACTCTCAGATATGACGTTTCATCACAAAACAGCAAAGGTAAGACTGATTTTTTGTTTGTCGCTGTACACAAGTGATTTTTTACTGTTGTCTTCTTTGGCTGCTGGTTTACTGAGTTTTGGTCATAGAGCGACGTAGTATTGATGGGAAGGTCTCGGTCTCAGCTTTCAGCTGATGCCTCTTTTGTGTATGTAGCTTGATGTAGCAGAGAGCTAGTGGTGGAAATGTGGTGAGTGTGTTGACAAGATGGTGCTACACAGGTTTTGATATTTGATATTTGATAATTTGTTTGGTGTTGGAGTTTTGTTTGGGTATGTGTAAAAACGGCTTATATGGGTAAGTAACGGAGTTTTTCCTGAGTAATTTGATGTGCAACATAGCAATATTTCTACATGATTAGTGAACTGGCTGTTGGCTGTTTGTATCAGAGCTGACTTCTAGCCCCCCAGTTGGGGGGCTCTGGAGTTCTAAAAGTTCACCAAAGGGACATTCATATTCATATTCAAGCTGGATGATGTTGTTTTTGACATCCAGAGTGTGACGTAACATGCAAATGGACAATAGAAACTTCAACAAATACAATCTGTGACTGTGCTTATTCCACTACATTATGTACCCAAATTTTGAAATATCTGTTCTGTAAAACCAAATACTGTTTAACATTGGTATAGGATACAAAAGTGTAATATTTAACCATAAAAATGAAAAACACAATATTGGATTTATTGTTTTTATAATAATTAATATTGTATGATAAACTTCATATTCACAAAGATATGAAGAATAAGAAAATGTGCCCCTAACTTTCCCTGGTTCATTAATGAAGACTGATAGACAGTAAAAAAAACAACAACAAAAAAAGCAACAGAACTGAAATTTTTAAAGAGACTCTTAAAATGGAATAATGAGTATTACCTCAGACATCAATACTTGTATTTCATTGTTGTGTATTTTTCTTTACATATTTATTGAGCCCTTGACTGTTCTTTAGTAAATATTTAAATGTCCAATACATTTGTAAAAATATGTTAAGTGTTTTCTCTGTGAATTCCTGCAACAGCACTGAAACAAAGCTCTGCATCAAACAAAGCTCCTTCATCTTTGTGCTGGAGGACATCTATATTAGAGTCCTGACAGCCTAAAGTTATGGTCAACGAATAGCTTTCATGTGATGTCACATGCATACAGAACACCACCTAGTGGGCAAGAAACACCTCCATCATCCTCACCCCAAAATACGAAAGATCATCCTCTCTGGACAACAGTGTTATTTCACATCCCACCTTTTCAGCCTTCTCTATGGCCTGCTGAACAGATTACAACTGAATTGCTTTACAGTGAGTGAGCCCCTCTCTTAGTCTGCACTGTATATCACTGATCATCAACTGGCGGCCATGGGGCCACATAAGGCCCCCACACCTTCCCATATGGCCTTCAGAGTATTATCACATTTAAAGGTATTATTTTATCCTCAAATCGCTAGAACTAGACATGAAACCACTAAAAACAACTATGATTGATACATTTTGTAAGGAATGATTTTTATATTTAATCTGTTTTATATTCATCCACAAATCAGCATATCAGCCATTAAGAACCGATATTAAACCATGAGAATGAGTATAATGGAGACAAGTCAAGAATAAAAACATGACAACCCCAGAAAACATAGAAAAAGTAGTCTCAATTGCCCCATGTGGCTGGTGAAGCATTGGTAGTGGGGCCTGATCTCACTTTTTAAGGCTAAAAATGACAAACATTTGTACAAAATGTTTCTATCATTTTCTTTCTTTTTCTTTTCTTTTCTTCTCCTTCTTTTTTTTTTGTTTTTATTAAATCCAAGCCCCAAAAGAACAAAAGTAGCCCTTGCAAAATGATGGCCCCTGGTATACAGCCTCCTTCAGTCTGCAGTCAACTTGTGGGAGACAAGACAAAAACCTGCAACCTGCTGCACAACAGAGCTCTGAGTGTGGTCCAACATAGACAGAGTTGATTGCTGGCACTTGTGACCTGAGAGAGTGTGTGACGGAGTTGACACACAGAGAGAGGTCATAAAAAGCCAGAGGGAGTGTTTAGGCCAAATTAAACTAACCTTATGTGAGAATATAATCCCTGTGCTGTTTGTATTAAAAAGGAAAAGGAAGTGCGCTTGGACACCAAGAGTGGTTTTGATTTGGAAATGACCCTCAAGCCACGATCTCTTTGGTTACTGATGCTACAGACAAACTCTCTGCCACTGTCAGGATAAAAACCAGAGGGGATCAGGTCTTCTCTGTGGCTCTCTAGGTTGTGGCCTCTCAAGTCTTAAAAAAAACTAAAACTGAATGTAAAACTAACAGAATCTACTTAAACTCAAAACGAATGGAAAATTAAATAAATGTCCCCCACCTTACCTAGTTTTAAAGCTCGTCTCAATATCTATGTTTATTTATTGGCTTTTAACTCAGCTTGAGAGTTGTGTGGTCTCTGTTTTTATGTTGTCTCTATCCATTTGTTTGTATTTTTTTATCATTACTATCATTATTATTATTATCTTTTTTTTTATTTTAGCTAGTTTTATGTTTTTATGTGTTTTACAAGTCTTTTGTCTTTTATTGTTTGGTTTTTAGCATCCCTTTAATGCCACTCAGGGGCAAAAAGCAGCAACCAGCATGAATGGATGAACAGTGGTACCTACATCATTACATTTTCTGGAGCTGGGATTCTGACCAAGCTGCCATTTTTGATAAATAGAGAGCAAGGGGAGCCTGACCAACCACACGTAAATACACACTTAAACACACACTCCTCCCGGAGCCAGGAAGAGACCACATGTATATTTATAATGTTTTCTCGGTGACTTGTCTTTATTATTGTTTCATATCACTGCTTGTTTATTGTGTCTATGTGACACTAGGACTCCCAGTTGGAGAGTAAATGTGAGATAAGACTTATGACTCGGTGTGTGGTGGTGTTCCTACGTGTGTGTGCATGTGTGTGTCATATTATGGCACTTCTCTTTGGCAGGCCACATAACTCAGGTTAATGTTGTCTTATTTCACACAGCTCCAAGGAAACCTCAGGGAATAGATCATTTGGAGCTCTCTTATTACTTTTCATTAGGCTAATGTGACGGGTGGGGGGATTTACAACTTTACGCACACACACGGCTATGACACACTTTTCCGTCATGTGTTAAGTCTGTCTTGAAATGGCCTCTTCTTCGCCGTTTCAAATAACACTTTGCTTTTTAAGTTCTGCTGGTATGCAGATTACGGTCATGATCAGGCTGCAAACGCATGAAAAAAATCTTTGACCGATTGATCAGGAGTTTTCTGGTGTAAGCGAGGAAGCAGGTTGAGGATTCAGGGCACTGCCTGGGGGATTGTGGGTGTGACCTCTGACTCCAGGAGTGGTTGGATCCAGGCTGTGTGTGTCAACTTTAGCAACAGAGTGTAGAAAGGAAATAAGAGCAGTCATGAGTGGCTGAAAATGGACCTCTCTCTTTCTGAGTGTGTTTTGGCATTTTCTTACTTAGGGGTAAAAGTCACCACATAAAAAATCAGGGAAGATGAAAGTGCTGTGTAGATCTGCTGCCTGATGTTGATGCTCTGATGCTCTGGTGTTGTTTTTTGTAATAGTGTGATTGGTAGGAATCTCATTTCTTTCAAAGTGTAGATGCATGTTTTGTGAGGAGATTCAAGATCACATCAGCCTTGATCTTATACCTTCAAAATATATTCAGTAATCTTAATATCAAAATGTATATTTCAAGAATTGTTTGGAAAAAAATCCCTTACAGCGTCTTAAGATATAAAGTTTAGAAGCAAGGAACATGATCCATGAGCTATGAGCTCCAAAGTCTGATTAGTTTATTATAAGTCAGAGTGGGCATTTGTGCAATGTGGAAAATCTCCTGATGTCTCCAAAAATGTTTTAGTGGAAGGCTTAAATCAAGACTGCACACAGTGACCTTTACCACTGGCTTAATCATGCAATGCTTGGGCGAGTGGAAAGTGTTTTGGCTAAATATGTCTTTACAACACCCCTCAAAATAAGTTTGGAAATGATATTGCGCTAGATTTTTTCCCCCCTGTAATAATGCCAATTGGTATTGTGAGGACTGAACACGATACTCAAATATCTAGCTGATGAACTATAACCTTCAATATGTAAAGAGATCAACCTTGAGTCGGAGTACACTTTGTGAATGATTTAAAGAAAATTCCAAATAATGTTCTTGGAATATAATTTTCATGAACAAGTAATGATCACTCGATCATGATTATCACGCTGACCTTTGACTTGTGTCCTCAAAGAAAGTTCTCAGTGCCACGCTTGAAAAAAAAATCCTTCAAAACTTTCTTGGACTAAGCTTTAACAATCAAAGGATGATAACAAGACACAATGATCTTGACCTTGGCCCATTACTTTCAAAATCTAATCAGTTCATCATTTGTTCAGAGTGAACATTAGAGATCTCTGGATGTGCTTGGGGGTGGCCTTGTTATCCGGGTGGGGCGTGGGTTGGCGGTCCTTTGGTGGGACACTGTTTTTGAGCTGCGGGTGCGGGTAGTTGCAAAAAAATAAGCTGATAGGGGATGGGAGGAAAAAAAAAAAAAAAGGGTGGGGGGGTGGTGGTTTGACAAAGACATTGGTTTTCTGGTAAAAACAAAAGACACACACACACGGACACATATCACACATATCATACACACAAAAACAGCTCACTCCTTTTTTGTATTTTGTATTTTTCTACTTTGTTTCTTTTCTGTTTTAAGTTATGTTACTTGTCCTGTTATATGTCTTAGTCTTAGTTTGTATTGTTTGTTTGTTTTTTAAAAAAATAAAATAAAAAAAATGTATTGTGTACAGAGGAATCAGCTGAATGTTACAGGAGGACGTACAAGTGGACAATCCAAAAACATAATGCCCTTGGCCTTCGATGCTGCCTTTGCAGAGACATTATAGTTACAATATAGCAGAAGAGCAAGAAAGTTAAATAAAACTAGTAAGAACAGTTGGGACATCAGATGGGAACTGAATGGCTGAGCAGGACTGCACCTTTGATAGGTGAATTATTTGATGACTACCTCAATTTGAAAGATGCACCAAAGTAAACTTGTGCAAACTGTAAAAGGAGCATAAGTAAGCCGTTACACTTACTAACATTATTTTCCTTCTTGGTCAATGCTGAAAAATTCGATTGGTTTTAAGCATTGCCACATCTGACTCTCTCTCTCCCCTTTTGATTTGTTTTACTCTGTCTCTCGCCCAGTACCTCTCAGCCTCCGTCCTCCTCTCCATCTGCCGCCCAGACATTTAGGCCACTGACGTTTGTTTTCATCTTTTCTCTTCTCTTCTTTTCTTCTTCTCCTTACAGTAAACACCTGCACGCGCTCTGAATGGAAATACATGATGAATAGCGCTGTTGAAAGAGTGCTGACAGCCCTGTAGAGATCCCTTTCACATGCACAAACACAGAGGAGGAGGGCCAGTGTGTGTTTTTGTGTGTGTACGGAGAGTCACAATGAAAGCACCTTCATTTACATTCTCATTCATTCATTATAAGTCATGTTTGTGTATTCAAATTTTCATGTTTCAGCTGTAATAATCCATCATGAGAACCTTTTGGTTAAAATTATTTGATAAAAGTTGTATTATTCACATCCTGCACATAATACGACAGGGGTAATCCTACCAGTATCATTAGATAAAATATTCTAATCTATCATTAATTTCAATAAATTGCAAGCTCTAAACCCAGCATGACCATGCCAAAGTTTTTATCATGTTTCAGCCCATTAAGTCCTAATGGACTGTTTTACATTTCTGCAGAGTTCTTCCAAAGAATACTGTAATTTGATTGATTTCCAACTCTCCAGGCTGCACTTAATTTGAATGATTCCAGCATTTTAATAACATAAAAAAAATCTCAAAAGTGGTTTAAGATAGGCAATCCATCAGACACAGAAATCATGTTGCTTTTTCTTATTTGGAAAAGGCACTCAAAGTCTGTCTTCATGAAAAAAGACTAAATTTAGCCTCTGAGCTACGGGGCAATGACTGCATACAGTTTTTAGAAAAGCTCATAAGGCCCAACTGCAATTTCTGCCAGGTTGAACTTGTTGAATCATAACTAAAAGCACTATTAAATACCGGCATTTTAACTTAACACTTATCTCCAATTAAAAAAAAAAAAAAAAGAATTCTATCATTTTCGGCGTAAGTGGTATGAAGAAGATTTTGTCATGTATCCGTATTGTTTTTATGTATTTTCTTCTTTAATCTCTTGATAAGATTATTGTGGCAAAATACATCAAAGACAACCACAAAAACTTGAACAGCATGGACACACACAATAATACAACTAAGTATGCACACACAACCACGGAATGACACAAACAAACAAAAAAGATGTCACACACACAAACACACACTAAATAAGAAACAAAACTCCTTTCCAAGCACTCTTACACACATGAGGCCTTCAATTCATATCACACAAACACATTATTTTCTTTATTAATTATCTTATTTGGACTTTGTGTTATTACTGTTTTACTTATTTGTAAAATTCAGCTTCTGGAAAGTGAAACCATATCATTAACATTACTTATGTGTGCCTTTGATTTAAAGAAAAGAATCAATGATGGAGAAACTAAAGGGAAATTACGCATGAATAAAACTTACTTGCTGCCTGGCATTTTATAATAATTTGTTGTGGGTATGTACAGCATACACATATGACCATAGTTTAAAGCAAAATATGGACCCTTTAGTAAAGATTGGTGCAACAAATAAATGAATAAGTTAACTAGAAGTTTTTATGGAACTGCTTTGGATTTTTCCACACCTACAAAGCAATCTGCACAAAAAAGTTTGATGTGAAATGGCAACACAGCCGACATTTTAAGACAGACAGCACCCTAAATGGACAAAACTGTAGGAACACCATCAGCAGCAGGGCAAAAATTCTCTCATTGTTATTTTAGAAACAAAACAATTCTGCTATGAATATAATAAATAAATACATAAATAATGATAATTAATAATTAATAATTAATAATTAATAATAATACAATTTATTTTCAGGACACTCAAGGACACTGTACATGCTCACAAGGGCAAAACAACAATAATATCAACAGTAGAACAATAAAATGATAAAAATGGGGGGGGGGGGGGGCTTAACTGTCCATCTAATTGAAGAAAATCCTGTATGAACATACAAAGATTCATGTATTCTAAATTGCTAAGATGAAATTAGCCAAGTATGCATAACATCACATAAATAACTTTACTATTGAATTAAAATATGAATGGTGATTACTGACATAGATTTAAAAACAATGATTCATAATTCACAAAACTTAATCATTATTCAAAAGTTGGACCAGAAATGCTCAATTTTGCCTAAGACATTGTTCAGAAAGCAGAGTAATTGTAGTTTCAACCAAATGGCTCCATCTGTAAAGTGGCAAACAACTTCAAATCAGGGGTGTCCAGACTACAACCTGGGGACCAACTTCGATCACAATTCTATTTTGAAGTTGCCTCCAAACTACTGACTGAAAAGAGGCATTTAGATTTCTGTAGCAAATATCACTCATTGTGCTCATTTTCTGCACCAGCTGTCCTATAAATTTTGACACATTCTTGCAGTTTACTCTTGTTTTGTGTCCAACCGTGACGCTAAGCAGCCGGTGTCTCCCATCTCTGCTGCACAGAACTTCATTTTCACCCTGACTATGAGTGAATTTCGTAGTAGCCAGGGCTGACCAGGGGCGCTTGAAAAGTGATAAGCCACCACAAATCCTAAAATTTAAACAAAATACAGTATAAGCGAGGCATGGTAAAGTTTCCAAGGCCTATTTTTTATGCGACACTTGATGTACAAAAATCTGGACACCCCTGATTTGAATAGTTCATGTTATTAACAACATGTTTAGTTATAATGATAATAATGTGAGTTTGGTTCTGGTCAGTAATTTGCAAATAAGTGTTAAATATGAGTAGAAAAAGAATCATGTTAAAAAACAGAGATTGTGATACTGCATTGCAAAAATTGTTTTTTGAATATGCCCCCCCCCAATACACACACGCTCACCCCCACACAAACACACACACACACACCCACACACACACACTCTTCTGTCTTAAGATAACAAGAATATAATTGACATCAATCCTGAGCTCAGGCTGTAAGGAAGGTTTGTGCACCAGCCATCAACCTTTCATATAAGAAGTTTCCAACTCCTGCTGATTCAGAAAATCTTCATCAGGCACTTTATTTCCACTATCATATAAAGCTCCCATAAACTTTTGTATACCCTAAAAACATCATCATGAATCAAAGCTCCCTCGTGTTAATCCAGACATACTAAACATACCCAGTTCGGTCTCCCAGCAGCCATAAACACGACTGCAGTGAACACAGAATCGCTCATGTTAAGTAAGAGATGTATCAGGGCCTTGGTGTGCTGAGTCACTTCAGCTAATGCTCCGACAGATAGACCCAAGGCTTTTATTTTGGCGAGGAGCTCTCAGAGCAGTCACTGATATGATATACAGCAGCTCTTAATACACTCACTGGCACTCAAATATGTAATAGAGCAAATTAATGCAGTCGCTTCAGTCAGAGACACCCAGAATTGAAAACCAATTTAATCAACCTTTGTCCATCTCTGTCATTTTTCCTCCCGTGTCTTCTTCTCCATCAGCTGCATTTCTTTCCTCTTCTTCTTTTGCTCTTGGCCTTGAGATGAGTGGAGAAGGGGGGGTGTAAGTGTCGATAGGACTTATATAGCCGGGAAGAGCTCATCCTTAGCCCTGCTGCCTGGAATTCATTGCTGGGCCATTTGTTAGCTTCCTGCAACATTATGGTAATGCACTACAATTTCATCTTTGGCAAAGAATTGCTGCGAACACAGGCCTGAATTCTCAACTGATAGTTTTCAATATGTAGTATATCACCATTAATTGCAATACACTGAGTCCCACGCTGGATCAAGATTGGATTTTCTTTATCCAACTCCAAAATACGTGATCTGCCTCCTAATAGCCAACCTCTGGAATGGATTAATTTTAGTTTGAGATGAAGAGAAATCTGCCATAAATCAACAATTTTCTTTTAATCAGGGACTCAAGGGAGGAAGGGTCGAGTGCTCAATCAAGGAGATGAAAAGTTTGAGGGGTTTTGTTCATGGTGACCCCAGGAAGAGACTGAAATGAGGCTCTGATTCTAACTCTCCTATATTCATTATAATCTCTGTAAGCACTGTCACACATTTGTTGATCTAAACCCCCATTTTTCTGACCCCCTGTCTTACAAAACATGCCACATACATGCTCGCTGCTTCTCTAATAGCTTTAGTGGATTGGCATAATCTGGCTAGCCTAACATTCTACATGTTAATAGCATGTTACACAGCGACCCCAGCAGCGCTCTGGTGTTATTAGAGCCTTGTCATTGGTGTGTTGCTGCCCGCCCTCCATCTGCTCCTCCCCACCCCCCTCTGTCTCTCCAGGGTGTTTCTGGGATACCGTCCCGGTGACCTCTGTGGCCAAGCTGAGCTGCTTAGTGCCGCCACCCGATGGCCATGCTCGGCAGAGTGACAAATCTGGTTACCTGAAGGACATCCGTGCGTCAGCGCTGTGTGATTTAATCAGACACACATGCACACATGCATGCACGGACCAATACGCACCAATACACATGGCTGGAAGAGAGGTACGGATTTATGCCAGAGCACACGCGGACGCACACTAACACAGAGAGAGGAAGTGTGCCTGGTTTGCAAGAGCATCAATACAAGACACTGACGTTGACATCATGCCCACAATATGCTCAAATAACCCATCACCTTTACACAAAAAATACACAAACACTTGTTTGCAGTTAAGACTATGTTGCTAACTATAAGAAGTTAATCATTTTGCCCTTAAAAATTAAAGCAGGTTCCTTTAGGCAGGACATATTTTAACATCTGCTAAAGCCAGAAAAAAATGACAGAATCAAACCATAACAATAACCACATTCTGCAAGAAAATCTCCTATATTTATCAAACTGATTTACTTCAGAAAAGCCAATTTTAGGTGAACTCCTGAAATTGTCAATTCTGTCACATCAGAAGAGGATCCTTGGGCATTACTGAATCATCCTGAACATGTATTTTTGCCCACTTCATCAGTATCCAACAGTGTATTTCACAAAGTAAGAACCCTAAGGCTGTGTCCTACCTCCAAGTCAGTGTTTAAGATTATATTTCTGTTGCATTGGAAGATATCAAGATAAAAAAAAAATCTAAAAATAAATATCAAATACATTTCTTTGCATTTAGTTAATGTATCAAGTAGTTGGCAAAATCGCAGTACTTTGTTAATATGCACTTGTAAATTAAAAAGTAAAAAAAAAAAAAGTTCTAATGTAAATTTGGGATTCATTGCAGTTAATGATGAGTTCATGATCAAAAGTTAGAGAAAAATAGTACTTCAAAATGTTATCTCTTGCCAGACCCATTAAAGACCTTTGAGAGGTGTTTTCTGCATAATATGGGTCATTTATAAAGATTTTAAGAGACTAGTCACTGTATATATACATTTAAATGACTTTCTGGCTGACTATTGAGTAGAGGCGTGTTGTAGAGTGCACAGACATGCACAGAGATCTTGCTATTTCTTTGATTTGTTGAATGTATTTTCTACATTTTCTTAGGCTGAGCAGGAACTTGGTTCAGTGAATCACCTTGTGTGAAGTGCTCTGCGTTGCATTTTAAGAGTTGGCAGGTGATGTTGCCTCTTCTTCAACCAACCACAGTTTTCATACATAGAACTATAGTTAGGGAAATACACACATTACTGATATAAAGCAGGCATCCTAAAGAAGTACACACCAGAACTACCAGCCACCTTTTGTGTTTTCCATTCTCCCTCCATCATTCCCACCCAGTTTTCTTCTCTCTTTTTCCACTTGGTTGATTTTTCTGCCCGGCACCAGGGCTTGAAATAGAAGAGCACCAAAACACATTAGAAGAACAAAGAAAGTACCTCCCACAATAATCTGTTTACAAAACCCTCGCTCCCTCCCTTCCTTCTTTTTTGGACATTTTTGTTCCAGTGAGTAAGAACTGTCACCTTAGAGTGTATCCCACTGTGAAAAACAAAAGCTGCACTCACCAGGAAGGAACAACTTTTGAGACGAACAGAGACAGAAAAAGATGAAATAAGTGTAGGGAGATCGGGTAGAGAGATGGAAACATGGAAGAGTGAGACAGGAGGGTGGAGATAAAGGGGAAAGGGCTTTCCCTGATGACAATGGAGTCTTAAGATGGGCAAGAGAAGACAAGTATTCAATTAATGTTTAATATGTGAGAGTTATTTCAGGCCGAGGTGGAATCTCTAAGTCAGGGGGGTCCAAACTATGGCCCAGGAGCCAACTGCAGTCCATGGCCCAAATTTAGTCAGCCTGCAGCTAACTTTAAAAAATAAAGGAAATTTGGCCCATGGTAGAACTTAAAATGATAGTTTGGGTTTAAAGGTGGGGTTGCTTGAGGACTATGGCACTGGTAAATATAATTACCAGTTAAGCAACTTGTTAACTCTCCCATGAGGGAGGATAGCGTGCTGTGAACACTAGCCAATACATGGCAGTTAATGGTTCAACCAAAAGCCTCGTTAACGCCTTTTTTAGGGTAAGACTACACAAAAAACTGCATCAGCTCGACTAGATGCTAGAACTAGATGTAAGAATCTTCACAGAATTTCACTTTTCCACAGAAAATCGGGATTCATCATATAAAATATATACCCTGCCTATTTACAATAATTACAGTAATTTACTTTATTGAGCCTGATGTAAATGCAAGAAATATAGTAATATATTTTGAGTGCCTTATTACAGTGCACTGTTTTTCAGAGAGATAATGCATCATTGGTTAAAAAAAAAAAAACACTTTGAAAAAACATCAACTTTCTAATTTTTTTATGCCACCTCTGCCACTAGTGTCATCTTATGCTGAGGTAAGGCAACAAGCTTTTTGTTTGTCAGTTAATGACCTCATGCCAGATATAACAACCATAGACACATAAAATAAGTACGGGGACATTCATATTAATTAAGATTAAAAAGCCATTAAGTTACATGAGGGACAGCATCGTTTTGACATCCAACTGAGAAGGAACAGAGTGTGACGTCACATTCAAATGGTCAAAATATACTTTTCTTTTTTCCAAACATCTTGATAAATTTCATCTAAATTTGATTCTAAATGACAGCGGTTACTCACCAAGGTGCCTAAGAGCCCCTGCTATATTTCCTAAAAATTTCTCTTCAGTTTGCAGCTGTCATTTCTATTTGACTTATCATAAAGGCAGAGGTGTTTCTGTTAGAGTTTCACAAACTTTTTTTTCTGTCTTATAATTCACTCCCAAAGAAACATCTCCTCCATTTTGCTTTGCTGTTCTATGTATGTTTACATCTAGGACTGTTGCATGTGCAGAGCTCCCCATGCTTTCATTGGTCAAGTCATTGATATGAAAGAACAACAGTCATGTTTGAACAGAAATCAAACATGTTAGACTATCATAAGGTTTCAGAGATGGGATATTGATTGTTTTTTACTATTATACATTACACTAGATGAAAGTACTTGTTAATTGGCTGATGGATCCTGTAACGCCACTCAGGCTGGGCAAAAGACGTGATTAGTGTACGAGGGTTGGTGAAATGTTTTGAGCCTAACTACGAAGTCCAACCGGAATGAAATTTTTAGCTATTTATTTTTCGACATAATCCCCTTTGCGGTCCACACACTTCTGCCAGCTGCAGCGCTTGGATCCCTGCTTTGTACAAAACCCAAAACCAGTGAAGTTGGCACGTTGTGTAAATCGTAAATAAAAACAGAATACAATGATTTGCAAATCCTTTTCAACTTATATTCAATTGAATACACTGCAAAGACAAGATACTTAATGTTCGAACTGAGAAACTTTATTTTCTTTTGCAAATAATCATCAACTTAGAATTTAATGGCAGCAACACATTGCAAAAAAGTTGGGACTGGGACATGTTTACCACTGTGTTACATCACCTTTCCTTTTAACAACACTCAATAAATGTTTGGGGCCTGAGGACATAAATTGTTGAAGCTTTTAAGGTGGAATTCTTTCCCATTCTTGCTTGATGTACAGCTTAAGTTGTTCAACAGTCCGGGGTCTCCGTTGTTGTATTTTATGCTTCATAATGCGCCACACATTTTCAATGGGGGACAGGTCTGGACTACAGGCAGGCCAGTCTAGTACCCGCACTCTTTTACTACGAAGCCACGTTGTTGTAACACGTGCAGAATGTGGCTTGGCATTGTCTTGCTGAAATAAGCAGGGGCGTCCATGAAAAAGACGTTGCTTGGATGGCAACATATGTTGCTCCAAAACCTGTATGTACCTCTCAGCATTAATGGTGCCTTCACAGATGTGTAAGTTACCCATGCCTTGGGCACTAATACACCCCCATACCATCACAGATGCTGGCTTTTGAACTTTGCGCCTATAACAGCCCGGCTGGTTCTTTTCCTCTTTGGTCCAGAGGACACGACGACCACACTTTCCAAGAACAATTTGAAATGTGGACTCGTCAGACCACAGAACACTTTTCCACTTTGCATCAGTCCATCTTAGATGAGCTTGGGCCCAGCGAAGCCGGCGGCGTTTCTGGGTGTTGTTGATAAATGGCTTTCGCTTTGCATAGTAGAGTTTTAACTTGCACTTACAGATGTAGCGACGAACTGTAGTTACTGACAGTGGTTTTCTGAAGTGTACCTGAGCCCATGTGGTGATATCCTTTACACAGTGATGCCGGTTTTTGATGCAGTACCGTCTGAGGGATCAAAGGTCACGGGCATTCAATGTTGGTTTTCAGCCTTGCCGCTTACGTGCAGTAATTTCTCCAGATTCTCTGAACCTTTTGATGATATTACGGACCGTAGATGATGAAATCCCTAAATTCCTTGCAATAGCTCGTTGAGAAGTGTTGTTCTTAAACTGTTCGACAATTTGCTCACGCATTTGTTCACAAAGTGGTGACCCTCGCCCCATCCTTGTTTGTGAATGACTGACCATTTCAGGGAAGCTGCTTTTATACCCAATCATTTCACCCACCTGTTCTCAATTAGCCTGTTCACCTGTGGGATGTTCCAAATAAGTGTTTGATGAGCATTCCTCAACTTTCTCAGTCTTTTTTGCCACTTGTGCCAGCTTTTTTGAAACATGTTGCAGGCATCAAATTCAAAATGAGCTAATATTTGCAAAAAATAACACAGTTTACCAGTTCGAACGTTAAGTATCTTGTCTTTGTTGTGTATTCAATTGAATATAGGTTGAAAGGGATTTGCAAATCATTGTATTCTGTTTTTATTTACGATTTACACAACGTGCCAACTTCACTGGTTTTGGGTTTTGTAGAAGGTTTCGTCTAGGTCGTCAAAAAAGTCAGTTACAGCAGATATGACATCATCGTCGCTGTCAAAATGCTTCCCAGCTAAATGCTTCTTCATGTTTGAGAATAGATGGAAGTCCGACGGAACGAGATCAGGAGAGTACGGTGGATGGGGAACAAGTTCAAAGCCACAGTCATGCACTGTTGCTATCGCAACCACTGACTTGTGGGGTGGAGCATTGTCCTGATGGAACAAGACACCTTTTGTTGATTTTCCTCAACGTCTTTCCTTGATAGCTTCCCGTACCTGCCTCAAAAGACTAGAATAATACTCTCCGTTGATGGTTTGGCCCTTTTCTAAATAATCCATGAACACAACACCCTTTGCATCCCAGAAGACTGAGGCCATCACCTTCCCAGCAGAGGACACCACCTTGGCCTTTTTTGGAGGTGGTGAGAAAGTGTCTTTCCACTGCATTGATTGTTTTTTTGTCTCAGGCTCAAAGTGGTGGACCCAAAATTCATGCATAGTCAGAAATCGCTCCATGAAATCATCTGGATCTGCTTCAAGAAGCTCTAAATTCTCCCTTGACATGTCCAGCAGAGTGCGTTTCTGATCAGGAGTCAGAAGTTGTGGAACCCACCTCGCTGAAAACCTTTGTCATTCCAAGTTCATTGGCCAGAATTTGATGAACTCTCTCGTGGGAGATGCCAATAGTCTCAGCTATGTAACCAAGAGTCACTCTTCTATCATTCATCACCATTTGGTGCACACGGTCAATGTTTTCTGTTGTGGCAGCTGATGATGGCCGTCCAGACCTCGAGTCATCTTCGATGCTCTCTCTACCTCTTTTGAATTCAGCTGCCCACCGTTTCACTGTAGCAAAAGATGGAGCGTTATCCCCTAATATTCCAACCATATCAGCATGAATCTGTGTTGGAGTTAACCCTTTCAAAGTCAGATACTTGATAACAGCACGATACTCGACTTTGTCCATTTTCAGAAATTTTCACAACCGTCAGCATTCAAATCCTGTCTCAGTAGCAAAACCCACAGCAAGTGAAAATAAACAGGGTAGTTAGTCATCAAAAGAGTTGAAATACATGCATGCCAAGTTTCATTGATCTTGCATCATTCCTTCATAGTTAGGCTCAAAACTTTTTATCCCACCCTCGTAGTGTAGTCTGACCTCAGCATAATGCTGAAGTAGACAATTTCAACATCTTTGCAGTCTGTAACCTCCAGCATGAATCAGCATTCATCAAATATCAATAGTGACTTAGATGCGTCTTGTTGGCCTGGACTTCACTGAAACCCCGTGTTCCACTTTAGTGTTTTATTGACTTTTCTCCAGTTTCTTCATCTTTGCAATTTCTATGAGTTTTTTTTTTTTAATTAAATTTGAAACCCATAATATAGATTTACAGATTTTAACCCAAAAATGTACATGCATTCAGAGCTGAAACTGCATAAAAGTTTATCTGATTTGAGTAACAAAGATTGGTCTCTTCCTTGGAGTTATTACAGTGTGACTAAGATGTAGGCACAGCCTCCTGATTTGGGCAGCAGGAGTTTGATATTCTACTCTGTCTCTCTGGTGTTGCTGTCATATTTAGTTTCTGGTCCCTGTAGAGAGAATGGCTGGAGTGGAGGAGGAGAGGGAGGAATCTCAAAAGACCAAGCTGTCTGTTGGGGACATGAGAGTGGCTGAGGCTGATAGTGTTACACTGCACCCTTAGGAAACTGGGAGATATGACCATAGGGATGGTGGGATGTCTGAGTCTGCGAATGTGTCCACAGAGAGTGAGAGATTTAAATGTAGAGACCGAAGAGAGACACTTGGTAATGTCTTCCATTCTAAAACAAAGAGCCTTGAGTAATAGGGCTGTCATTGTTAATTTGTTCATTGTAATGCAATAAAGGCTCCAGTGCATTCACTGAAGTTTGAACATTTTGAAATAGCAATAACTGTGCTCTTTTGCCCTTCTATGTACAGCCAATTAAGCCACCAGAGTGGGGCATTTCATATTTTTTCTGTTCTCTTTCAGTTTTTTCATTTACTTTTCTATCTATGGCAAGTTCTTTTTCTGTTGTGGTTAGGATCGTGTTTTTTTTTTTTTTTTCACTCAATCCACTAGAAGTTCCTTGCTTTCTTTCAAAACAAAGACTGCCTTTGGTCTGGACAGGAAGTCAAGTAACCATACATTGGTGCAGAACAAATTATAAAGACAAAGCACAACAAATAACAGTTTCTTGAGAAAATCTCTTACCTCAACTGCTAATCTGATAAGGAAAGGGCAGACCTTCCATGATGCCCCTCCAAATGCCATTTGCCCTTAATGATGTCAATAATTATGGGCCTAAGCTTCACAATGTAAAGCTTAGGCCCATTTTTTTTCATTAAATGGAAACAAGACTAAAACCAGTTAATTTAATGAAAAAATAGGACATCATTTACTATGTATTTATGTATGTATAGTTATAGGATGTGAGTATGATACATAATTATCAGAAACAAAATAACTATGTCATGATTAACTATGATTTATTGTCCATTCTGATTCATTCGTACTGCTTATCCCTTTCGGGGTCGCAGGAGGGCTGGAGCCTATCCCAGCTGTCATTGGGCAAGAGGCGGGTACACCCTGAACTGGTCACCAGCCAATTGAAGGGCCACATAGGGAGACAGACAACCAGTCACGCTCACACTCATGCCTAAAATGAGCCTCTGAATACCTCTGAATCTGCCCCTGTATTTGGGTTACCTATGCAGAGAAAGTGACTTGTAGGGAAATGATAACATTAATAGGATCATTGGCCATAAAAAAAAGATAAATGATAAATGAAGAAAGATTGGACATGCATTTTCCAAATGTTTACAATCTACAAAAGAAGAACCAAGTGATAACTTCAGTCTTTTTTGAACAAAAAAGCAGGATCCAGCAAAAAGTCACTACAATACAAAGCATTAATGTGTTACACAAGTGCAGTAGTTTTAAATAGACAAAACTTGCTGCAACAAAACCAACTACAACCACGACACAAAAGTGATTCATTGGAATTAGTACTCAAAACTCAGCAATAAACTAAATTGTAATAGTTGGTTCGACAGCCCTAATTTCAAACAATCAGTCACTTCTTCTGGACAGCACATAGTTTTACATAATATGTCTTTTGCAAAAGTAAAAATAAATAAATAAAAAAATAACAGACACCTCCAGACATGTTGTGGGGCGATAGCGTCATGCTTACATCTTTGTGCATGTACACAAGCTGTTTTCCTTGATGTTTATGGCCAAGGTTCAACTCTGGCCTTTTACCTCTTTCCCTTGTGTCATTCACCACTCTCTCTTACCCATTTCCAACACTGTCCACATCCACTTTCTATCTGAAAAACGGCACAATGTACAAAATAATAATGAGCTAGTAGTGCAAGTTAGTAGGGAGAGTTATTGTCAAAGATGTGTGTGTGAAACACTGTGAAGAAATTCTTGAAAAAAAAATCCTGGATCCACATCCAGCATCAGACCACCATAATTGTATCAGTTCTTCCATGGGCGAATGTTCACTGACAATGTCAGCAAAATCTGATGAGAAGTTATTTAGTTGGAAATGCCAAAAACTGCCTTCAACAAATCCTTTTAATATAATTCCTGGATCTGCATCTGGATTTGGATCACTGCCAAAATTATCACCTTCTTCTTGAGCAATGACCAATATTACCAGAAAATTTAATCAAAATCCATTTATTAATTTTTGAGCTACCATACTATTAGACAAACAAGCATACAAACAAATGCTGACAACCACATAATCTCATTAAAGGAAGTAAAGATTCCAAACCTGTTGGCCCTAAACAGCCAAGTCATTTTTACTCAAACACTGAAATACTTTTTCAATATAACCAACCAATATGCTTCCATAGTTGGTGTGCCCTTATACTTTATACTTCATTCGTTGCTGAATGTTCCCATGCTCCCTTTCCCCCCACTGTCTGCCCCAGCCTTTTTCAAGAGAGGGTGTCAGTGTTGGTCTGAAGTAGCTCGTCTGCTGTACGAATGAATAGCATCGCTCTAACTCGCCTGTGAAAAGACACTGATGGCATTAGACAGAGGGAAAGCTGTGGGAGGAGTGGAGAGACTCTAGAAAGTGGAGGAGAGTGAGATGAGAGGAAATAGACTCTACAGAGTGGACAAGTGGAAACTTATAGTTGAGAGTTTAGATTTAGAGGAGACGAGGAGTGCTATTAAAATCATTTAAAGGATGGGAAAAGAGAGCAAAGAGAAACAGGAAATTATGATGGAGAGGTGGACAGAAAAGAGGGAATAGACCAGAGTCTGCACACAGTAAGGCCTTTCACCATTTATTCAAAATTCATTATAACTTCAGTAAAGTACCTTTCATACATCACTAACTGTAAAGTATGCTCCTTAAATTTGAGTGGGCCGAAATGACTCTTAAAGAGGTTGTATAACGCTGTATCTGTCACAAGTGTTCATTCATGTAGGCTAAATGGTGTTGGAGGATGTCAGAGGCTGAAGACCAGCAAGTTACCAGAAGGCTAATTTTGTTAACTGGTCAGTCTCTCAGTTTTAAATTGAAGTTTAAAGTTTTGTAAAGTATAAAAGTGACATGCATGCATAAGATGTCATATCAGGATATCCTCAGTAGGAATGAGAGTAAATATACTGCAGTATCAGAGTTCCCATACTTTTATGAATACTCATCTACTATCAAATACTTCCTAAAATATCAATACCAAATGTGTAGTTTAACAAAATGTATATTAGTGCACTTCTGACTTTTTCTGATCTTCTCTGTCTCTATCTTTGCTGAGACAGAATTTATATTTCTATATTTGCAGGAGACATATGAATCAATCAAAAAATCAAGTTACACCAGTATTTAAAAGTGGAATACTTCTCAAATTGCACCAAGTTTTCCAACCTTTATCATTTGGGAGAGATGTTCCAATACAAGTGGAGTTTGGCACGGTTTATTTGAACATATATGACCAAATCAAACACTGTTTTAGTACAAACAACCGCGCCAAGCTCTCCTGAAGCAGGTTGTCTTAGCTCGCTTACACTTGACCCCTGGAGTAATTTGTTTGCAGTGCGAATCCAATCAACCCAGCAACCGACACAAACGGGGTGTCAAGTTAAGTCATCGCACTGCTGTAGTAGCATAAACAGTCAGGCTGATAAAACAAAACTAATTAATAATAATGTTTTAGAATGTTTTAGTCCCTTTCTGTGCACAGGCACAACAAATCATAAAATTATCAACAGGTTAACATGACACTTCATCACTACAGCAGATTATCAAGGGCGAAACAACAATGACTGATTCGAAAAGTCATTTAGATTCCCAAAATTTAGTCCAGCTTATTGAAAATGGAGAATTTTTCCCCTTGAACCTACAAGTCCATAAAGCTTTTGTCTTGGATTGTTGTCAGACTTTTGACTGTCTCCGGCTTCTGAGTAGAAATTTCCACCACAGTCCTTTCGAATGCTCAGTTTGACCTTCAGCAAGGTTGTCTTGACCATGTCTTTATTTCTAAATGCATTGAGTTACTGCTAAGTGACTGGCTGATTGGGTATTTGCTTAACAAGCTGTTGAACTGGTGCACCAAATAAAGTGGCTATTAAGTGTTTTCAATAATTGCTGGCCTATTCCTTAATTAAATGAAAAAGGACCTGTCAGTGCTTCAGAGACAAACCTCAAAAAGGCACACAAAAAAAGAGTATACAGAAAATCACCCAAAATCTCAGCTTGGCGGGCTGATGAGCACAGTGCAGAACGACGTGACACTTGCAGAGAAAAGTGACTGTTCCCTCAGATTTGGCAGGATGAGAGGAGGAGGACAAGAAGAAACAAGCCACTGTAACTTGGCATTAAATGCAAATGCTCTCAGAGCATTACCAGCCTCTAAAATGGACTCCATCTTCCCATCAGTGTAACAAGGGGTATGATTTCCCCTCCTGGGAGGGTGAAAACGATGACATCCCTTCAGGGTGTGAAATCTTACCATCTTCAGGATTCATTTTGTTTTACTTCCCATCATTTCCCCCTCCTTCTTCTTTCTCTTTCTCTCTGGAAGATTTAACTCACTGTGCTACCAGGTCAATTCCTACTAATTGGGGTCAACACAAAATCGAATAGCACTCATATGGGCTAATTTATATGTCTATTTCAGATGACAGGATGGGGAATAGGATTTTTGCTATAATCCTTCTTGGGTTTTGTGTACTGCTAATATAGTTTGAACTGTCACATCTAAGCTCTTTCATTTTCATTAGTCTGCAATGGACTCTTCTCTTTTACAGACAATAGAGAAGAAAACTGGCAATTTCTGACAGTAAATTATTTCTCTCTTTAAAACCTTCACATACAGCACTGTCTACTCTCCCAAGTTGGTTCTTTCTCTTCCCTCTCTAGCTCATTACCCTTCAATGACCACATACCTTTCCCTCATGTGCACACAAACACGCACACTGGCCAGCCACGGTAATGTATAGGTTTTGTTTGGCGTGCTGTGGAGGCCATATGTTCTCTTTGCGGCTAAAGTTTCTGTTATCCCTCCTCTGCAGCAAAGTGAGGGGGGATCTTGGGCCTATTGTAGCCTGACTCCCTGAAGGAGGAGGAGGGGTGGGGGCTTGGGGAGAGAGATATATGTGAGGAAGGCGAGAGGGTGATGAATTCTTGCTTTTGTTACCATGATTAGGAAAGAAAATTAATTATGGCCTCTGTGTGTTTGTGCATCCTTGTCTCCACAGTCATTGCTCAGATCCCTGGTGGTATATTCTCAATTGCCACTTACTAAAATACTCCTGTTGAACTGCTTATTAAGGCAAGTAGCTAATCAATCCAATCACATGGCAGCAACACAGTGCACCAAGGCATGCAGACATGGTCAAGATGACCTGCTGAAATTCAGACTGAGCATCAGAATCGGATAAGAAAGTTGATGTAAGTGCATGGTTTTTGGTGCCAGGCTGGCTGGTGTGAGTATTTAAGAACCTAATGATCTTCTGGGATTCTGAGTCATAACCATCTCTAAGAATCACAAAAAATGGTCTGATATAGAAAAAATATCCAGTGAGCAGCAGTTCTCCCAACATACATGCCTTATTGATGCCAGAGGTCAGAGGAGAATGGAAAGAGTGATTCAAGATGATAGAAAAGTATAATAACTTGAATGATAATGCTGCAACCAGTGTATGCAGAGTACTAATTCTGAATGAACAACACATCAAATCTTGAGGCAGATGGGCTACAGCTGCAGAGGACCACACTGGGTGCCCCTGCTGTTAGCTTCAAAAAGGAAATTGAGGCTACAATTTGCACAGGCTCACCAGAGTCTCGATTTCTGGTGCAACATTCAGCTGGTAGGGCAAGAATGTGACAGAAACTTGACAATATGGACCTATCCTGCCTTAGATCAATAGTCCAGGCTGGTGGTGGTAGTGTAATTGTTCAGGTAATATTTAGTTCTCTGCACATTTTGGGATTTTTAGTACCAAGAGACCATTGTTTGAATGCCACAGCCAACACAAAATAGTTGCTGACCATGTCCATCCTTTCATGACCACAGTATGCTCATTCTCTGATGGCTACTCCCATCAGGGAATTACACCATATTATAAAGCTAAATGATCTCAACATGTATTTTTTTTTTTTTTAATGATAATGAGTTCACTGTTTTCAGGTGGGACCAACAGTCACCAGACCTCATTTCAGTAAAGCACCTAACAGATGTGGTAAAGTGAGTGAGTCTTAATATAGAAATACAGTTGACAAATTTGCAGCAACTGCATACAGATAGAGCCACTTAAATATTCCCTCTATTTTAGTCTTGACTGGTCCATGACTGGGACATCCTGGGACCTGCCCACCATCATTTGTGTTATGAGATCCCCCATGACATGACAAATAGTATACAGTGCATATAGTGACAGGTTAACCCTGATGCAACTCTCATGAATGTGCGTTCACTTTACCTTAGAACTTGGACGTGAAAACTACAATTTACATCACATCCCAGGTAAATGTGTTAAAGTCCAACCCAGTTTCCAGTGATATATCTAATTTGCAACTTGGACAATCAGACTCCTCAGATGGATGTGTACCTGTTAGGGAAGTGCCATCTCATGAGGACACCCTGCAACTGAATGAATGGGCATGTTTATGTTGGAATCAAGGCACACCCCAGGACAGGTGGGGGGACTCCCAGTGGCTGAGAGTTGGCTGATAATTGGCTGGAACTCAGCAGGCATTCAACAGTCATCTGGCTGGAGGGGTTAAACTGAAGTGGCTGCATCTGTAATACTGTCATGTGCTGGTGTTTGCAGCACCTTGTTGAATCTATGCCAAGGAAAATTAAGATAGTTTCTGAAATAAAAAGGGAGTTCAACCCAGTTCTCGCAAGCTGTACTTAATAAAATGGCCTCAGGCAGTGTTATAAGGTTCAAGATGCCAGTTAACCTATTATCTTGTTTACTACAATTACATTCTAGTGTCACATGATTTGACATGAATTTAATTGTAAAATTGTGGAAAAATCTTAATTAATCACACCTCATCCATCCAGTCATTTCATTACAAGCCCTAACTCCAAGAAATGAACTTTGATCATAGAGTTATTTTGTTTCCAGCATCGTAAACAGCCCAAATATCAAGCAATGAGCAGGTACTTTGGCAGCTGGGCCAGATGTCCATTGCCCACCTGCACTCCCAGTCTCAATGTGTGTGAATGTGTGTGAGTTTGAAAGCATGGGTAGGATCAACTGGAGCTCAAGGGTATTTGGTGTCAGAGTCTTAGCACTGTTTAGTGTCTGGGGAGTGTGAGAAAGTGTTTAAGACAGCATCTAAATTCCACTGGGTTCCCTTTTATTGATTGTGCCATTTCTGTGTCAGTGTGTGTGTGTGTGTGTGTGTGTGTGTGTGTGTGTGTGTTCATTGGTGAGCGTGTGTGCTTGCAATGGTACCACCTACCACCAGCTGTGATCCTTTGGCTGAACTGTGACAGCAGCAGATCCTGTGTTTAATTCATTTTTATTTCTTTCCTCTTTCTTATTGTCAGAGTTTAGTCTTTGACTGTTTCTTTTTTCCAATGTCAATGACATATGATTAGTCAAATGAGTAACAATTAAGACATATCACATCAAAAAATTTCTGACACTGAACTATTAAGTTCTATCGCTCCATATTTATCATATGCTCTATCCATTTTGTGGCCACATGGGTTGGAGCCCATCCCAGTGGAGGGGTGCACCAGTCAATCAGAGGGCTGGCATGCAGAGACAGCTTTTGCACTCACACTTAAGGGCCATTTATAGCCCTTTTCTACCAGCACGCTTTAGCCCTACTCTGCTCTACTCTACTCAGCTCTACCTGGTTTGTGCGGCGTTTCCACCGGCACGGTACCTCCTAAAACAAACCAGTTTTTAGTACCTACTCTGCTCTGGTTCTAAGCGAGCTGAGTCGATACTAAAAGGTGCCGTCGACCGACTGCCAGCTACTGATTGGTCAGAGAATGTTGTCACTGATAAGTCATGAGTGTGACGAGCTAGCTAACATGCTAGTGGTAGCTACCATTAACTTACCCTCATACGTCTTTTCTTTTCAGCCCGATTGATCTCGTCCTCAGTATTGCTTCTTGCCGCCTGCAGCCTTCTTCTGCTTTCCTCTTTCATTCGGTTTGTGACAAAAAGCCACAGATCGAGCAGCAAGTATACTATTGCCTTCAAGTCCTCCATTGTTTTGATTGTTGTGTCGCGCTCAAAATGACATGAATGCAGCGTCGCCCAGCTGTTTCATGGCGAACCCCACCTCCGCTGGGCAGGGAACCGGGCTGGTGGAAAAACAGCACAATGCGAGTAGAGTAGAGCCAGGTAGAGTAGGGCTAAGACGTACTGATGGAAAAGGGCCATTAAAGTCATCAATTAACCAAACAAGCATGTTTTGGTCTATGGTGGGAAACCCATGCATGCAGTATCCAAAACATGCTTTGAGAAAACAGCCTAGCCCAAGGAAGTCTGTCACCGACTGGAGAGTTGAACCAGTAACCTCCTCACTCCAACGTGCAGTCCACCAAGCAGCCCAATGTTGGACTAAATACCTCATATTTGGAGCCCATATCATACTTTTAGGAAATTGTTTTTTGCCTTAACTTGTGTTCATATTTTCATTTTTGATGACTGTGTGTGTACAGTTGCTAAAGTTAAAAAACATAGTTTTCACTATCGGAGTACCCCTGATCCAGCTTTCTCTGTCTGAGACATTATTGGGACTCCTTCCTCTTCAAAGAACCCTTCCTGTCCTGATTGGTTAACTTTGTGGTAATTGATCTTCTGCCTGACAGAATTCTTTTTTGCACAAGACAAACAGTCAGCAGCATCGGACTTCTCCCTCACCCTTATGCTAAAGCACCAGTGGCTGCCCTAAAATGGCTTGTTCTCCCAACCCCACTTTGGAGACCTACTGTTGTAATGTCCAGCCATTGTTTCGTCAGTAGTTTGAGCCTATAAGCTATAGAGTGGCAAGCCCAGTAAAGAGCACAGAAAAATAAATGCAGAGTAAACAGCCCTGAGCTGACCAGTTACCACAGAGCAGATAGGTCAACCAATCAAAGCAGACTGGGCCTATATGGGGAAGGGGGCCTTAAAGTGGCAAGAACTCTTAACAAAGTATCTCAGACAAACTAAGAATACAGCTGGATCAGGGCATGTTTTTTTAACATACTTAGTCATTGAAATTGAATATGTGAAGCTGAGTCAAGGCCAAATATGGACTCTTTAATGCTAACCTATACAATAACTACATTTTGGGGCCCTTTCTCTGCCCAAGGCAGTCGCCCATACTTTTCAGGATGTTTTCCGTCTTATACTTCTGTTGTTAAAAAACTCAGTTAACAGGGTCACTCTTCTGGTATAGTTCTTCTAGACTTGTCTTTGCCATGCTGTTAAGCAGAGCTGGGTAGAGCTGGGCAGCCTCGCTAGACCCTGCAGTGGTAGGGGGACCTTGTGTTGGGGCTTCAGCGTTAACTGTAACTTCATCTTTCTCACTCTCTCTTTTGCGTTAATGAATGTGGACATAGGAACCTAATAGAAGACTCAGAGTAGGTCTCCTGCATGCACTGCACCCTGTGTGTAGTGTGAAAAGTAATCCTCTCATTGAGCATGCATGTAAATCATGTTTCCATCTGTATCTCCTTCTGTGTGTCTAGTCCTGGCAGAAAATCTCATATTTGTAGAAAATAATACCTGACATAGACAGATAATGAGCACTCTGACTGCATTTCTAATATCCCATCTGCTCAATGCAGCCTTTGTTAGGGAGCGTCTGCAACATTTGTCAGAGTCCTGCCTCATGTTTGGACAGTCTGCTGCCTATTTCGATGTAATCTAAATTCCTTAAATGTTCCATCATCATCATCATCATCATTGCTCTTTAATTTTTTCCCCCCTCTGCTCAATTTACTTTGCTTCACTGGAAGCACCTGCCAGCTATTCACTTAAGAAGGGGGAATTCAAGCGTAGAATGACTCATCGTCCTCTTATTAGCCTATAGCAGAGTGTGTGTGTGTGTTTAAGAGTGTGGAGGAGAACGAGAGCGTGGTGATTTATGTCTATACTCAGTGTCTCCCACTCTCAGATCTATGTGGGCCCTTGTCAGCTCTCTCAACAGTTATGTCTGCACTTAAATTGTATATCTCTCCCCAGATGTGTGTATAAGAGTGTGTGCGTAGGGGTGTGAGTCTGGCTTCTACAGCTGCACACCAATGGCTTCCAGATGTCCATTTGTCTTTAGGTAGCCCACGCTGACAGGTGAACTCTCCACTGTCTGCGAGGGATGGACGACATCTTTCATTCTCTCTGTTTGCATAGCAATTTGCTATGACCACACACTCATGCACATTCACACACATGCACATAGGTGTAGTAAGTCATATGTAATGAATCTACACTTTAACAACATGTTTGCAGTAGTGTGATGGTGTGAATTTATAGTTGAACTGGGATACAAGATATTCAAGTTCTTCTTTGTCATATTTTTTTAGTAAGACAACAGGATATAACAAGTTGTAATGAAACTTTAGCCAAGGCATTTGACATTAAACAAAAAATTGGAAAACTGCCTTGTCTTGCAATGTACACAAGCCCTTTAAAAAATAATCCTGGATTTGCATCTGGATAAATCAGATTGCCACCAAAATCTAATCACTTCTTTTTGTGCTATGACCAAAGTTCCCGGACTTTGTTTTTTTTTTTTTTTGTCCAAGTCTGTTTTATACCTTTGAGTTATCTTGCTCACAGAAAGACAGAAAAAAACAATCAAAGACAAATAAGTCCAAAAACTTCATGGAATTCCATTGAAGTGTTTTTCAATAAACTCTTGTCCTTTTCTGAGAGCCCTCCCTCCATCTGTGGAGTGGCTTAAGTGGATGAGACTCCTACCTGATTTAGCAGTAATTTTATCTTCCTGGCAGAGATAACAGTTCTTGATGTCAAAATGGGGCCAATCAAAGACTTTGACCTCTGACCTTTGAAATTGAATTAGATTATATTTTACATATATGGACATTTATGCAGAGTTCTTAAGAATTCCCTCAAAATCTGACAGAGTTCTTAAAGCCTTTTGGGACATGACTTGAATTTTAGGATTTAATAGAAGATCAAAGTTCAATGTGTCAGTCATCCTTGAAATTTGAGAAAGGAAAAGTATCTCTAAGTATTAGAAATTCTTGCTCTAAAACAGTTTATTTTGTAGTTACGGTGATTTCTCAGACAGTTTAGTTGTTGTGAAGAGACCAATTAGACAGGAGTAAAGTAGTTTTGTTCAGTTTTAATGGGTGGGGCTTGGTTTCCATGTATTTTGTTATTAGCCAAGTTATTTATGATGTAAAAAAATGGTCTATTTTTGGGTATCATTGATAGGATCATGTAGCTAATGCTGACACGCTCAGGATGGCAGGAACAGGGAAGGTCATCTGCTGAATACGGCAGTGGCAAATGTGCTTCTTTGGGCACCTGGCATGCTTTCCTGAACCTGATCCAGCTTACCACATACTGGGTGCAGAGTCCTAGTGCGTTGGACCACGCCATGGGGGCAGCTGTGTGCACCATGGAGAGGTCAGCTTGAAGGATACCTGAAGAGTTGGAACATGGTTGGCACAGTCCTGGAAGAAAGCCAGTAGGAGACCAGAATAAGGGAACAGTGCCAAATCAGCATAAGCTCCCATACTTGACCTGATCTAAAGCTCACCCACTGTCCATTCAGTTTCTAAGCACCCTCAAAAACTTTATTGCTGATATTTTAAAAACCCTGTATCATAAAATCTTTGGCTGTGTTGTAGGCAGATGCGGCAATAGCCGTAGGTACAGCTGCGAAAGCTAGCACGTTATAACAAGAAATTTTAAAATATGACCAACAATTCAAAACATGATTAATATGTACTTGATGATTTTAATAATTACTTGTAATTATGAGCTTCTTTCGGTCTCAGCTCTGCCTTCTTGTCAGCGGGCACGGTGTATTATAGGAAATTCTCATACCCCTTCCTTTCAAGTGAGGTCCCAGTCTGTCTTTGTTCCATGTTTGTGTAGCCCTTTGTCTTTGCCCTTCCCCTTAGCCCTACGGAGATTTGGGACACCCCTTCACGATATGTGAATGCGCAAAACCAAGGGGTAAGGGGTAAGACAAGGGCTATGGGGTAGAACTGGGACGGACCCTTAGCCCATGAACATCAAAATATAGGAGTTCATACTTGAGTCAGAATGGGGATCTGTGCAAGGTTTGAAGAAAATCTGTCAAAGCCATCTTGAGATATAGAATGGTGCAGGGATAATACACAACACACAACAATACTTTAAAATTCATTTTATTATTTCAGATTAAGCATTAAAATCTCATGTGTTTGTGTTCATCATGAAACTTCATTCAGGAATTTATCCATTATGCTATTCTAATATCCCACATACTTTCTTCCTTGGGAGCCATGAAGTGGTAAAGGCTAACTCACTTTCACATTTTACAACTTATTCTTGAACCACTCTATTACTTTAACAAGTGAGGGATGGTCATGAAACCCTAACACCTTGACCTTTGACCCATTAGATTTGTTGTTTTGTGTAAAAATACTCAGTGTTTTTGAGATACAACATTGACCTGCACAGACTTACAGATGGATGCATGAATGAACGGACAGCCGAAAAATTGATGTCTCCAGCAATGGTTATTGCCAGAGTAAGAGCCTTAAAAGTGTGCATGCAAAAAGCGCTCACTCATCACACACATATATGTTTAGTACATACACTAATGCACTCAGTAGATTTACACGCCAATAAACAGACACTTACATCCACTCTTTATCTCTACAGCCGTCCACATGATGGAGTTTTACTTTATCACATGCAGAAATAGCTCGTCTTCCTTCACTCCCATCACTTTTTTCTCTGAGCCATAAACCCCTTTATGTGAGAATAAGTGAGCGCCAATAGAGACCAATTCATCAAACCCATTTTAGTGGGCCTCTGTGGAGAGAAAGAGCTAAAACTCCCTCTTAAGAGTTATCAGTCCAGTTTTGGATATGGGACAAAACTCAAGGTGCTAAACGTAAGTTATGGCTCGGTTCGCGGCATTGTTTGAAATTTCCCCTTGGCCTTGGGGAGTGCGTAAAAAGAAATGGATGGCGCCCATTTTTTAAACACCTATTTTATCACGCCAACTTGCTTACTGAATTTATTCCTGTAGTTTTTCTTTTCTATCAATGGGTAAAAGGAAGTGAAATCAGATGGTCGATTGAGTCTGTGGCAGTAAAAAAAAAACAAAAGAAGTAGTCAGACAGAGTTACGGAAAAGACTGACATAAAGGGAGTGGATGTTGGCTGTAAGTGATGAAAGGATACACCAGTATGTTAACAGACCAATGAAGATAAATAAGAGAAAGAGAGATATGGAGAAGCATTAAGGAAATGAAAGTAGGAGAGTGGTTGACAAGCTCCATGTTAGCTGTTCTGACATGACCACAATGAGGCAGCTGCTTACACTAATTTTGGCAAGTGGTGTATACAATTGGTGGAAAAAAAAATTCTATGAAATACTCATAGAGACACATTTTCTGCATGTGTAAGGCTATGAGTGTCTGCCATAGACTTTAGAAAAGACAGTATTTAGAAAATCATAGCCAGATTGATGTCAGCCTTTAACTACTGATGGAGGCTTTTGAATACCATCCCTACTTGCTGCCTTGCTAAAAATATTGTCTTAGACAAAGGCCTTGTCCACACACAGTCAAAAACATATTTGTTTCATAAATATTCTCTGTAAACGCGGCATTGTTTCAAGAAATTTGTCCATCCACATGAAAATACTGAAAACAGTGTATATGCCAAGCTAGAGAAGAAGACATGGAGCATACACATACATCATGAGAAATGAAAACAAACATTGCCATATGCTGTTCCCCATGTCCACTTGTTGTTCACAGTGGTCATAGAGGAGCAGTAGATTTTGCTGTTGAAACCACAATAAGCTTACGAGCTTGTGCAACACCAATGCAACGCTGTACTCTGCCATTGTTTTTGTTGTTGTTGGGACAATTTAAGGAACACATTATTGCCTCTGGGACCCATTTTAATAAATGTGCATTTTCGAGTTCCAATATGCCGAATCCATATTGACAAAACTCCCATACAATAAAAATTGCATTAAGAAATGCCTTAACTTGTCTCTGTGTGAACAGCCCCTAAGACAGGACTTGGGCTTCCATATAAAGAGCTACAACATGTATGCTTGCAGCAGTATCATGTTGTTTTCACACTGGATGAGCCTTTTGTGCCTAAAAGCAAAAGCTCATATTTCCATTTTTTGGGAGAAAGTCCCCTTGTTTGTGCAGAATGCTTTTATTCTGAAGTTTCACCAGGTTATCAGGCAACTACTTGGGATATTTATCTTGGTTCTTTCTAAACTTTCTATACAGTTTCTTACAAATATATGAGAAGAGGCTGCCACACAGTACAACACATGCGCACCTGGTATGACAGCCACAGTGTCACAAGCTGGAGCATGCATGTGTGTTGGCAACATACAAACAGTTTGTTTGAGCAGCCATGCCCCATACATATACATGACTACAGTCCTTTACGAAATATCAAAAAGGACCAGTCAGAGTAAAATTGAAGTCTGTGCAATGTGTGCCCACAAAATTGTAGGCTATTATGATTGTAATGGGTTTTTTTTTTTTAACATGCTTATTCCTGTCATAAAATGGGACATTTTAACATGGGCAATGAACGGCATTCCCAGTGTTTCTGCAGTCAGACAATTTGTTTATTGCACTTCTACATTGGCATTATTTTTGAACGTCAGAGATCGCTGCGAGGACTTTCTTCATTCTGTTTTGTTTAAACTTGTATATAGGAGGTAAAAAATAGGAGTGTTTCACGGAGCAGGTACATATGTGGAAGTCAGGAGCTTAGTGATGATGTGGTTGAAGTCAGCGGTCCTTGGTGTAGTTACTTTACTGCCTAAATAAGCCTTTTGCTCTAACCAACAGCTAACCTTGCAGTGCAGATGGATCTGCCTGATTCAGTGCCTGTAATCAGATCCATCTTGCCATGCTCAAATCTACTATGGCTGTAAGAAGCCTAAAGTGACACCCCAATCAGTGCCCTTTAGAGCAAGAAGATATTGAAGCTATTAGCAAGACGTCAGCAGGAAGTGACTGCTGGTACAGAGATTAATTAGCATGCTATAGATGCATAAGATGCTGATAGCTGCAGTAGCAGTTTTATCAGATATAGGCCACACAACTGACAGCACTGTATAGTTTTTTTTTTTTTCTTTGATGAAAAATCATTTTTGAACCATCGCATTCTGGTTTATACATATTCCCTTTTCTCCCCTCTCTGATTTTAGGTTCAGTCCAGCAGCTGTTGAACAGGTAGGCCATGAAATGTGTGCAGTTGGGGGAGCCTGGAGGGAGGAGGAAGGGGTGAGAAACAAAACTGAAAATGAGATTGGCCAGATTAGATTGCCTGATTGAGCAATTAGCTATCGTCTCCATCATTTGGCTGAGGCCTGGCGGCATCTGTCACTGTGGGGTACACACTGCACACAGAACTGCAGTTAACACACACACATACACACACACACAAACCTTAGATGCACACACATTACGCTCCAAGACGGAGAAGTCTGTGTGTATTCACAAAAATACTGAGTTTTATAAACTGCACATTTCCATAGGCTTGATGACAAAATTAATATGGTTAATGGACTTGAGCTTTTACCCATTCACTCTCATTGACAATTAAAGTTTCTATGTAGTTTTCAATCAGTTTTGGCAACCATACTTTTAAGAATCAGAATCAGAATTTTTCTTTATTGCCAAGAGCATGTACACATATAATGAACTGACTTTTAAATAAATAAATTAAAGTAGATTGGTGCAAAAACAATCAATATATAGTTGAAATAAAATAAAATAAAATAGAAATAAAAAGTCAGGAGGAAGAAAATAATGCACTGTAAAATATAATTCTATATCTTTGTTAAAATAAAAGTGACCTTAATTCATTAACTTTTTACTGAGGCAAGTAAACAAACTTGTCAACTGTGAGTTACCTATACTTTGAAGTATGAGTGAGCAAGAAGCGTCTGCAAAACCTAGAGAAACTTGGCAGCTTTCGGCTGAATTCAGCATCTGTTATTGAATACACATGCACAGTTGCCCACTGATAACATGCTTTGAATTAGACGATAAGAAGCGGAAAGAGACGTGAGAGACGGTTGCTGCATAGTTTCATGATAAGTTTAACTGGTTTTATAAGTAGCAAACATATAGTTGGTATTTTTGTCATATGATTTATTCGTTAGTCCAGGTTTGGAGGTGAACTTTATGTTTTTGATTGAGCCATGTCTGGGGCTCTCTAGCCAAAATTATGAAGTTTATTTAGTTTTGTTTTGTTGTTGCTGCAAATCTTTACTTTACAGTCAGACTACCAACAATGCTGCATTTAAATCAGGCTCCTCCGATTAAAAAAGGTGAGCTAACGTTAATGTAAAGATTAACAAGTTTCCTCCTTTGTTCCAGTCAAACGTTAATGTAAACAGTGGCGTGCACAGACTTTTTCAAGGGCAGGGGCGAAAAGGAAAATAAGGGTACATACAGCGCGTTCTCACCACTGAAGTGGTCAATAGGTTTCACGTGTTTTCAAGGGCACTTTTAGACATGTTCGTATGTTATACAAATGGCACATTACATAGCCCTAAAACAGACTAACTAGACAAACTACTCAAGTTAGTTTATAGTTCAGCATCCACAAGAACTGTGTTGATTTGATGTTCGACTATGAAGAACACACATAATTAAATAAATAAATCCTAAGTGGTCTGGGGGCCTTACCCGAGAACATTTTTGATTAAGAAGATGCCATTTCCTGTATTCCAGTGCATTCAGGCATGAAAATGGGTGAAGGGTGAAAAAGGTGAGAAGGATATGACCTCTCTAGGGGGGTCCAGGGGCATGTTCCCTCGGAAGAAAAATTTGAACATTTTATATTTAAAAGCATCAATCTGATGCATTTTGACAGAAAACTCAAGCAGAATTACAGGACAATATGAATGTATAATAAAGTATCTATCTATACAAGGTCCCATTATGCTATATAAGATACTGATAACTTCTCTCATGAAATGGGTTAATTAATTTTCCACTGGAGGCTTGTGTAGATATCTACGTTATCTCTCCTGCTGTGTTAGCTAACATTATTCATCAGTGACATGATGCCTCTTTCAGCAAGCTTTAATTCTTCTGGTGATTTTACCTTTAGCTAATATTAAACTATCGTTAGCTATATTCCACTAGGATCGGCGAAGTGTCTTAAGCTTCCAAATACTTCGCAATCCAATCAGGCAGCAGTATCCCCCCACCTTCCCAGAGAAAACACTGCTGATTTGAGGCCCTTCGCGCTTATACCTCCATGCTCTTGCGCTTGTAGAGTGAATGTTTTTGTCCAATTCAAGGCTCCCTTCGGGTGCGTGCACATGTTTGCAGTTCACTGATAATCTCTAGTAGACCTCCATGTCCATGTTGATTACCCCCACCCCCCAAAAAAACTTTCCATTGGATCTACGCCGTAGGTCACCTATTTTGATTTCAAACCGGCAAATTTCGCTGAAAGGTGAGGTATTTTCATGCCTGGCATTTTAACACCATGTTAGCACCAGGAAATCAAAACTGGTTCTGTGAGATAGTTCTGGCTCAATATAGGTCAAAAAAGGGCCCAACATGAGTCACTGAAACGGTAATGTTCCGTAGTATTTCTTAGTCCTAACGTACTTCTGGAGTTTAGTGTGTTTTTTCCACTTAAGAAGGCAGTTTAGTGTGTTTTGCCAACCAGGAGGGCACTTTAGTATGCGTTTAGATGCCCAAGAGGGCACAGAGGGAACTTTAACACAAAAGGGGACACTTTAGATAGCATTTCGCCACCCAAGAGGACACATAGGGTACTTTAGAGTGCGTTTTAGCTCTTAAGGGTATTGTAGCACGCGTTTTGGCTCCCAAGTGGGCACTTTAGAGCGCGTTTTGGCTCTCAAGGGTACTGTTGCACATGTTTTACCTTTTAAGAGGGCACTTTAGAGTGTGTTTTGCCTCCCAAGAGGGAAACTTTAACACACAATTTGCCTTCCAAGAGGGCACTTTAGCAAGCTTTATTCAACAGTTGGGCCACGAGTGGGGGTGATCGCCTCCTCTGCCTACCCTCTTGTGCACACCCCTGAATGTAAAGATTAACGTTAGAATGTAAACGTTAAAGTTAACCAGCACTTAACATAATTTCCCGTGACGCAAAACTGTGTACAAAAAGTGTACATTTAGGGATAACTGGAGTTTCAGTAAACACAGTGGGCTTATTGCTGAAAAAGCAACTCTGCTGATCTTTCAGGGCCACTCTTCAACTCGGCAAGCATGTAATTCATTTCTCAGCTTTTAATTAAACAAAAAAACAAGTTTCTCATTGTCCATGGCTCCTTTTTTAACATGGCAGAGATGTTTTTAGTTTACTGTTATCCCTTTTTATACTGGTCACATATGTAACAGTTTAACTGATTTGTTTTGTTGTTTCTTTTGTAGGTTTTGATTTCTGAAGATAGAAACCAAGCTATGCATTCGAAGTGTAAGTACTGCTTGTTTCCTTCTGAAAAAAGGCCTCAACTATTCAAGCACTACTGCTTAAAACATGGAAGCTATGCCAGAACTACTCCAATGCCATGCCTCCACACAGATTGTCTGTGTTCATTCAAGTCATTTAAATGCCCTAAAAGTGCATCTAACAAGAAATCACTCCCATAAAGTACATGATGGGCAGATGAGTGGAGCTGATGAAATCCCTGTGATATTCCACTGTCCTCTTTGCAATTTTGAAGAACCCTGCACAGAACTAACTTTTTTTCCCATTTTCGCCAACATCTTAAAAATAAAGAAACTGTGAAGTGTCCATATGAAAACTGCATTTTTGAGAGCACTGTCTACTTAGCATTTAATGCTCGTAAGTGCAAAGACCATTGGCTTCCCAGTCAGAAGCGGCTGACACCTGACATTGCCTTGCGCAGCATACCTCACGATTCAGATCCAGACGTGTCACAAGATGTACAAGAAGTTGAGGATTTTTGTAGTGATCCTACAGACCAAGACAAAAATGAGGAAGAAGCTCAAATCAAAAATTTGGATCACTTACAGCATCAACTTGAGCATAATTTCGCCTGACTCTTTCTTAAACTGCAGGCGGTCTTGCATTTATCTGACATGGCAGTACAGGAGGTAATTCAATAACTAAGGCCCTGTTTACACAAGGCCGTTTTCACCAGAAATGGAAAATTTTGTCCTTCGCGTTTTCAAAAACGCTCCGCGTTCACATGGAGACAAAAGAAAGACAGAAAATGCTGTAGTGTGCATGCCCGTCCAGTAGATGGCAATGTAGGTTTGCAGAGAAACAGCTGTGTTTCAACACACGTAGGAAGAAGAAAAACTTTTCACAAACAACAATGGCGAGTGGACGCACAAAGACGTAGGAATTTCTTGTCTGGACAACAAATCTGTCTGGATAGTTTTGTCTGGATAACAAACTGAGCGCGGTAAGCAGCATACATGTTACTCGGTAGGCAGCCGACGTTGTTGTTGTTCCTGGTAAGCGTGCGCAAGTGTTGGCCAGATACTTCAGAAGTATCTGCAACAAGTCACACCAGAGGTAAGTTTCTCAGATACAAAGTAATTACTTTTTTATCATGTGGGGAACAAAAAATGCAACCCCATTGTGTATGCAGAGCTATTAATTGATTGTTATGTGTGTTTGATGTGATTTTTCTGAGTACAGATGTTACTGCAAAGCAAACAGCAGTCCTCCGTGGCCTTCCTGTCATCCTTTGAAATGAAAACATAGACTTCTTCAAGACATGCTTTGTAAGTCGTCTTTATTACTGAGTTTTTATTCCACACCACAGGATGTCCACTCTATTTAATGCTGCTCCTTATGTTACTTTGATAGCTTTAGTTTTAGTTACTTTTCCTCGACTCAGCCTGAATCAGTGCTACTGTACTTCCTACTTGATGCACTGATGACCTACCCTCATTAATGAATTAAACAATCTGTTAATTATTTATGCATGTGCAGTATTTGCTTGAATATCTAATATCAGAATATAGAATACTTTTAGTGGCTGTCTTGTGTTTTCTGCCATAGAAATTCAAGTGACATCTGATATGTAATTGTGGTTGTATTGCTGCTATTGTTGTTAGGACTGCGATGACCCAGGCATGTCTCACATCCCCATTGGAATCCTGACCATAGTTCCTGAGGATGGGCAGATCTCCCTTGACTCACTGCACCTTTAGTCTTCAGGTACCGCAATCATTTTGAAGGAATAATTGTGATGGACGACCTAGAAAATCTTCCACATGCCACGTGCTTGCTCTTTGGACTTACTTATGCCCTGAATTTGGAGTACCCACAACAACTGAAGTACACCTTTGACTTCATTTAAAGGGTGCCTCTCTCACTTGGACATAAATCCCTAAAACCAAAAATACAATCACTCAAAAATCTTCTGATGCAATGAGTGAATTTAATCACGATGTGAATGTGAGGTGACATCTTAGGTCACATTGATACCTTTACCCTTATTGGGAAAGTGATATTTTTTTCTTGTTCGAGCCTTTCTTGTGGGAGGGAGCCTCTCAGAGCCTTTTAGACTACTGAATGGTTTTATGTTCACGAGGAGAAACATGAACACCTACTTTCCTTTTAGCTTTTGTTTTTCCTTTTGTGTTGATGCTGACATGATTGTTATATTGATTACCAGCTTCAGGTTCTTTAGCCAGTTGTCGATGACTTAATATCTGTTGAAAGTCTATCTCTAGTGCAGTTCTAAACTCATCCACTAAGAATTTAAATCAGAAAGCTCTGAGCAGTTTTTAGCGGGAGCTGTCTCAAACATAAGAATTACAGTTGCACATTCAGTTGAAATAGTGATTTTATTTTGCAGTCATGCAATAAGTGGATTGTAAACAGAGTTGAGCAATATCTGCTGTTCACTTCATTGATGTTAAGATAAATTTTAGGCCCTGCATTTGACTACTGAGTTTATCTATAGTTCACACCATAGTCAGCAGAGATATTAAAGCAATGATTCTCAAAGTTTTAATGGCTGAGGGCTGTTTTAAGGACTCAATATTAGATTGAAGGCTGCCTAATGGCGTTATTTGGCCTTTTCCCCCTTTGTATGTAATATGAAGAGCAAGTGTTGCACAGTCTTTTTCTCTTAAGTGGTTCATGTAACTTGTGACATATAGTGGGGTCACATGCCAAAAAATTTGTTTTAACTGTTAGTTTTAAAATGTATTATGCATGCATTTCATGTCACCTTTACTCAGTGGGACGCCAGAAATGTCTCTGAGGGCCACCATTAGTCCAGGGGACTGCACTTTAAGAACCCCTGTATGAAAGGTAAACTTCAATAGTTTTCTTCCTGGACCCTATTTTTCATGTGTTCTGAACAAAAAAGTTAAATTATAAAACTTTGTTTTCCATTCAAAATGTTTTCTTACTTTGTTTCTCTACAAAGGAAGTGCTAGTTATTACAACTTAAAATAACTAGTTCTCTTTACTTGTTTTTTTAAGTGCAATCAGTTTGCATGCTTCTTTTTTTTAGTAATGATAACTAATTGGACTTTCCAGTGTGTATAAAATTAGATAGAAAAATTGTGAGAAAAAAAAATTTGGTAGAAATAAAAAAATTCACAAAATATACAATACACACAATAGGCACAAAAAAAGAACAAAAACACAACCTAGTGAGGAGGTGCAGGGAATGCGCTGTACAGATGAGCAGTGAATTTTTCAACAGTATAAATACGATATGAACATAAGCACAGTGTGCAGCTGATGCATTTAGCTTGATGACAGTCTGTTTTATTCAGGGCTTTGGGAAGGGCTGGGGTATTGTTTATGATACTGACAGCAGAGGGGAAGAAACTGTTCAGGTGCCGAGAGGTTTTAGTCCAGATGGACCGCAGCCTCTTGCCAGAAGGGAGGGCTGAAAAGAGTCAGTGTCCAGGATGAGAGGGATCGACCTCCAGGTCCTGGAGGTGTACAGGTCACAAAGAGATGGAAGGTTGCAGCCAGTCACCTTCTCTGCAGAGCAAATGAAGCCTGCTTGTGTCCCTTTTGGTGACTGCAACATACGAGACCGTGATGGAGGGGATGAGGATAGACTCGATGATGGCGGTGAAGATGTGCACCATAACTGTCTTTGGCAGGTTGAATTCCTTTGACTGCTTCAAAAATTACATCCTTTGTTGTGCTTTCTTGACAAAGGAGATGATGTTCAGCTTCCACTTGAGGTCCTGGTGATGAAAGTCTCCAGGAAATGGATGGAGTCCACAGTGGAAACACAGTGGTTTCTTGGGAACTGGGATGATGGTGGAGGTCTTGAGGCAAGCAGGTACAAGGCACATGGTCTCCTGCGAGGTGTTAATAATGTCTGTAAAGACAGGAGACCATTGATCATTGACATACAGTGCTTAAAGGTGGAAGGAAAGTCTGGTCCAGCAGCCTCTTAAAGACCTTATTTACATATCTTGGATAGAGAGAGGTGTTCCTAAGGTGTGAGAGGGAGAGCTGGATGGCCCTTTTATACCCATTTACACACCACTGATGCAGCAGAATGAGCAGTTTGGGGTTCAGGTATCTTGCTCAAGGACACATTGACATGTGACAGCAAGAGCTGGGCTCAAAACCCTTTACGATTAATGTTAGAGCTAACCATTCAGACTAAGCCACCAACAACATACAGGTGGGCGGTACACAGCTTCTTGACATGAAAAGTTTCCAACAACCTTTAACTGTAAAACATATCTTTTCCTACACTGCTCTGTCAAACACTGAGCATAAAGACTCTTTTAACCACAACTTTTGAAAAGCACACTAAAGGTTTTTAAACCCTTGGTTGCAATCTTCTGTGTCCTTGTGTTAAGACTCAAACAGAAAGAAAGAGAAATTTGTTCTGACATTTATGTTTTATCAAACATGATGACAACCCCAAGGTTTCACACTGAGCTAGCCAAATTATACTGTGGTACCCTGAGCATCAATGTCCTCAACTGACTGTCCTTGCAATACTTTTATTAAACAAACAATGATGAGAAAATGGTGAATATCTGGCTGAAAAGTAGGAAAAATCTTGTCTATGTTGGAAGTCATGTTTGTGAATTTTAAATCAGAACAGTAGGTTCTTGGTTCTGAAGGAATATGAATGGGTTCTCTCTTGCAAGTACAACACCATAGGCAGCTAGAACAAGAGTCATAACTATCAAACATGTTTCAAACAAATTTCAAGGTCCTGACCCTACTGGGAACAGTAAAAATGTCATAGTGATGGCACACACTTATGGATTATGTGGACAAAGTCTCTTCTGTGAAAAAACCTTGTGCCATGTCGTATTGATGGGTGCTAGCTGTTAAACCCCATCCTTAACTTGAATTAAGTAGTACAAAGGTAACATACATTTGCATGCCAACCCTAGAAGTAATCGCTGGGCTAGGTCGACTGACAAAAAGTCTTTGTTGTAATTTCATTGTATTATATATATATATTTATATATATATATATATATATATATATATATATATATATATATATATATATATATATATATATATATATATATATATGTGTGTTTGTGTATATATACAGTGCCATGAAAAAGTATTTATCCCTTTCCTGATTTCTATGTTTGGCATATTTGCCACTCTTAAATGTTTTAGACCATCACACAAATTTTAACATGAGACAAAGAAAACCTGTGTAAATACAAAATGCAGTTTTGAAATTATGATTTTATTTATTGACGGAAAAAAGCTCTCCAAACCTACATGACCCAATGTGAAAAAGTAATTTCCCCCTGAACCTAATAAGTGGTTGTGCCACCCTTGGCAGCAATTACTGCAATCAAGTGTTTGCAGTAACTGGTGATGAGTCTTTCACATCGCTGTGGAGGAATTCTGGCCCATCCTTTCACACAGAATTGTTTGAACTCAGACACATTGGAGGGTTTTCGAGCATGAACTACCCGTTTAAGGTCACACCACAGCATCTCAATTGGATTTAAGTCTGGACTTTGACCCAGCCACTCCAAAACCTTAATTTGGTTTGTTTTAAGCCATTCACAGGTGGACTTGCTAGTGTGTATTGGGTCATTGTCCGGTTGCATAACCCAAGTGCGTTTGAGCTTGAGGTCACGAACTGATGGCTGAACGTTCTCCTTCAGGACTTTCTGGTAGACAGCAGAATTTATGGCTCCATCAATCACAGCAGGTCGTCCAGGTCCTGAAGCAGCAAAGCAGCCCCAGACCATCACACTACCACCACCATGTTTGCCTGTTGCTATGATGTTTTTTTTTATCAAATTGCTGTGTTGTTTTTATGCCAGATGTAACAGGATGCACACCTTCTAAAAAGTTCAACTTTTGTCTCGTCAGTTCACAATATATTTTTCCAAAAGTCTTGGGGATCATCAAGATGTTTTTTGGCAAATGTGAAATGAGCCTTTGTGTTCTTTTTGGTCAGTAGTGGTTTTTGCCTTGGAGCTCTCCCATGGATGTCATTTTTGCTCAGTCTCTTTCTTATTGTTGAGTCATGAACACTGACCTTAACTGAGGCCAATGAGGCCTACAGCTCTGTAGATGTTGTTCTGGGTTCTTTTTGGCCTCCTGGATGAATCGTTATTGTGCTCTTGGTGTAATTTTGGTAGGCCGACCACTCCTGGGAAGGTTTGCCACTGTTCCCAGTTTTCTCCATTTATGGATAATGGCTCTGACCGTGGTTCGCTGGAGTTCTAAAGCCTTAGAAATGGCTTTGTAACCCTTTAAGATTGATAGAATTCAATCACTTTGTTTCTCATTTGTTCTTGAATTTCTTTGGATCGTGGCATGATGTGTTTCTTTTGGAGATCTTGCAGCCTACTTCACTTTGTCAGACAGGTCCTGTTTAAGTGATTTCTTAATTCAACAAGTCTGGCAGTAATCAGGTCTGCGTGTAGTCAGTGAAACTGAACTCAGCTTTCAAAAAAATGTGGTTAATTACAGTTAACTCATGATTTAACAAGGGGGGGGGGGGGGAATTACTTTTTCACATAGTGTCATGTAGGTTTGAAGAGCTTTTTTCCCCTATAAATAACATCAGCATTTAAAATATATACATACATACATACATACATAAATATATATATATATATATATATATATATATATATATATATATATATATATATATATATATATATATATACTCGGGTGTGTGTACATATATATATATATATATATATATATATATATATATATATATATATATATATATATATATATATATATATATATGTACCCACACACAAATATTTTTTTATATATATATATAACTTTTTTTTTTTGTTTGTTTTTATTTCATTTTGTTTTTCTTGCATAAGTAGTTGAATAAGCTTGTGGAAAAACGTTAGGGTTACAAAGTTACAAAGTTACTCTGGATGAAAAAAACATGTAGATTATGCATGAATGTAATTTATTTCACACTTCTGCCATTATTAACATAGAAATTTGGTCATCTTCCAAGGATTCTGAATATACACGTGTCTAAAAACAGGTTCATAATCCACAGATAGCTAAGTAAACCAAGACTTTAATGAAACAACCAGAATTTATCTAACACCATGCGAAGAGGAGAACAGCAAGATGTTAAGATGTATGGCTGCTCTGAGCACCCATACTCCAGACTCTTTGACACATTGTTTTTTTTCCAGCCATGCAGTTGTGACCCACTAATAACGGCTCAGCAACACACTGCTGAATCCTTACCCACTGCTTTAGGTGATGTTGGCAGCTACTCTTGTGGGCATGATGGTGTGTGTGTGTCTGGATCATGTAATAGCATAGTTATCACGTTTCATTTAAAAAAAAAAAAATGTTTTTTATGGATGTATGGGACGTCTTTTTTGGTACTTGAAACATGTAAACAAAAGATCTGTAAACCTTCATTTTTCTGAGGCTGGCAAAGAGAAATACCAGGCCTACTCTCTAACACCAACTGCTTTTCAGGAAGTTTTGGGCAAACTTCACCTTTAAGACGACGCATAGTTGAGCTCTTTTTATATTTTTGTTTTTAGGTTGCACATATCCAGTGCTTCACTTGCAACAGATTCCACATCACTTGACAGTATTTACCTCCAATGACCAATTTACCTGCTGGCTATTTTCTATTTCTGCCTCTCCTGTGAGACCTTTCATGTTTCCTTATCTGTGATTGGTTGACTGAAGAAAAAGCAGTTGACCCCTCTTCTGGCGCTCTTCTGGTAAGTTGAACATTTTTCACTCGGGTGAGCGCTTCACTCTGCCAAAAAAGCTGCCGGGAACAGCACTTTTCAAAGCGCACCTTACAGTAGCCTCTCTTTGCCTTCTATGTCAAACAGGGGGTGGCAGAAGGGAAAAAATCTGAAAACCTTGAGTTTGTAAACACGACTGAGAAGCAAACTGAAGGACATTTGCTCATTAAAACTTAACAGTGCTTTGTTTTTCAAGGTAACAGGCCACAAGGTGTACTGATTGAGTAAAAAATACTGTTTTTGAGTATGATTTTATGATTTTTAAGTAAAGCAACAACTGGAATGAAAGTCCACCTGACTCCAGCAGGCACACATCTGCTATCATAAAGTGTGTGTAAGACTCTTATTGACTGCCAGGTCTCCCGGGTGTATCAGTGATGCGTAAAGGGGCTATTAATTACGCCATTACTGTTTGGTGTGTGTGCGTGCGGTATAAAATCCATATGGGTGGGGAGATTGTGCGTGACCCCCTACATATCACCATATCACCAAGTCACCTTTCTCTTTTGACCCACATTAGGAGCAGTAACGCACATTAACCCAGCCTGCAGCAGATGTAAGGGGACCACTGTGCACACACACCCAAGCACACACAATGAGCACTTGAATTTAGTGACATATATCCTCCAATTCTAATGAAGTTGGGACATTGTGTAACACGTAAATGTGTCAATCAATGTTCAACTGAATACTTTTTTTTTTCTTTGTAAAATTTCGCTCATTTTGAGTTTTATGCCTGCAAAATGTTCCAAAAGACCTGGACAAGGGTATGTTCACCATTGTGTTACATCTCATTTCCTTTTTTTTCCCAATTGAATTGCCATTTGGTAAGAACTAGGACCAGAGGGTAGTCAGTCCAAGTCTGGGGCAGACTGTGTCTGGATGTCTGACAACTGTCCTGGTGGTCTGTAGCAGGACACCCCCAACTGCTTCTCTTCATTGGCAGTAGCTGATATTTCTCCAAGCACACGTCCATTGAGTCAGTTTGTGTGTGTGCTCGTATTGTATGTTTTAGCCCATAGATGAGCACCATGGTTAAGATCAAAAAGTAGAATATGTAATTTTCCATCAAGGAATTTAACAAGTCTGCCTTCTTATTCTTTGTCTTCTTTTTTTTTTATTAGCTTTTTTTTGGGTTTTTAGCGTAGTTAAATAATTAATCTGAAATTCAGCACAAAACTGTTGGATTGAAACAAATCATATCTTGTCTGCCGCTGCTGCAAGTCAGTCATCCTTTTCCACAAAAGCAGCATTGCAAGATTTCCAAAATGTTTGCCATTTCGTTAAAAATGTTGATCTAACATTGACATCCGGGGGGAAAATAGCAAGAATAAGATCCAAGTTGCTAACTAAATACGATAACATAACAGTATCATTGCTCCACATCCAAGGCGTCAGGGGAAAGGGGGAAATAGAAGGTTTTAGTAATAGAATAATCTGTAACTTTATGAAAGTTAACTTAAATTTTGATAAAAAATACAATAATAAATGCAGTTGTTTTGATGGCAAATGTGTTTTCTCAGCAATATGAAATCATTGCACCATTGCATAATGCACCAAAGTTAATGCTTTGTGGCTTTTGTGTTTTACTCTCTGACTATTGCACTGTTTGCACCATTATGTAATTAGGTTGTTTTCATTATAAGAAACTTGTATCAATGTAGGATGGGGATTTTTGCTGTTGTGGTTCTATTTCATGATTAAGATGGGCTGCTGAAATTGCTGTTTTGTTTGTAAGGGTAAGACCTGCGGAGTATTGAACTGGCAGAAAAAAAACTGTAAGGCCCATTCCCAACACACAAACTCTCTGACACACCCACTCACACACAAAACCCCTGCCAATGCACACACATACACAGAGCTAACAAGACAACAGGGAGGCATTAGTCAGTGGAATGGAAGACCCCTCATTGCCCAACACATGTCGGGTGTGTTTTTGTGAATGTGTGTGAGAGAGAGAGAGGGCAGAGTATAAGAGAAGCATAATGAAAAGACTCACTTGATGTTTGCAGTCACCATACATTGGAGTGCAAATGTGTGTTCACTGGAGTACATTGGATTATGCATGAGCTACTTTTTAATCTGACAAAATTTGAATATGTGAGAATACAGTCTTAAATTATGTGTGGGTTTACGTGTGTGTACATCTGTGTGTGTATATGTATTTGAGTGTGTAGGGGACACCTGTCTGGGAATAACAGGGATCGGAGCAGGCATGTGATCAGGAGATGAGTGTTTCCAAATGCCGCTCTGTCAGTGCGCTGGAGGGGCGGCATACAAATGACATGTGTTCAACTGTGGAGGACAAGGAGTCCGGAGGGAAATCACCGTAGATGTACCTGCATGTGCGTGAGAGCAAGAGAGAGGGAGCATGTGTGTCTGCTGTGTCCCCTGTGCAAATCTGCAGTCATATTTGTTTGGATATCACAAATTCAATTTCAGCCCGTGCAGCTGGTCTAATGCATTTCTCCTTCACATTTGCATATTTTTTGTACTTTACAGTCCCATGGATTTTCACAGCTTCAGCACATTTTGTGTGAAGCATGATATCAATATTTGGTGGGGTAACTAAGAGGTTAATAGGGGTGTAACACTGACTATTTTGCATAAGCATTAGTGCAGGGTATTGGGAAACCAAGTTGTTTGCTGTGTGGTGCTTGCATTCAAACTTTGCGTTAACATCTCCAGTGATGACCTGCAATCAGAACTCACTTCCAAACCTAATATGCAAGTAACAGTCTAAGAATCAGATCTTTGGCCCCACAGGTTACCTTGGCTCACATCTAGCCTTGCTGGTCACCTGCTTTCTTGAACTGAGGGATCAAGGCAGTCTAATGTAATGGGATATTTTATCATCAAAAATAGGATGACACATTTCTGTTTACAATAGCAAACTAAGTCTGAAATGTGTGCAAGATGTGAGCATCAACACCAGAGTTTGGCAACTTTGGTTGCTTTAAAGACATATTTATGTCATTTTCAATCTCAGAAGGTCAAATTGTCACAAACCATTCTAAATAACACAATCATGAATACCTTTAATCTAGCAACATTAAAAATATATAGCATTCATCAGAATTTATGATGATCATATTTATTAAAGGTAATTAGTGTTCCGTTTTCAGTGCAATAGTGTGCTGGTTGTTTAAGTTAAATTGATTTACTTTGTACCTATTTAGTGGCATTCAATACTGCTGCATTTAGTACAGTAGCAGACAGCTTTACAGCAAATCATTTCTACTTATGTATTGAAAAGAACAAAACATTTAAAATCTAGAAATGATCCAAGAGCACAAACCTCTGCAATGTCATTTCCAACACTGTTGAGCGAGGTAATTCCTGGACCTACATCCAGGTTCAAATCACCACCAAAATCTAATCAATTCTCCCTTGTGCCTTAAACAACATTCTCTTAAAATGTCATCAAAATGTGTCAATAACTTTTTAAGTTATCTTGCTAATAGTCAAACAGACAACTCTTTGATTGTTACCTGGAGAAGGTAACAATCAAAGATTGTTATAGAATTATTTCCCTTTTTGATGTTGTGATATATCTGTAAATCTGTTAAGAGAAGGCTACATATGACCCCATGTTGTTGCCCACCTCTTGTCTAGAGGTCTGAACAAAAGCATCCCAGACCATCTCTGTGGTTTGAGCTACTAGATACAGAATCCTGATCACTGAGCTGATGTGTGTCCACACCTGATATCAAGGATTTACCACTTGATATTCAATTACTGAGAGAGGGAGTTAGTGCAAAGTAAAAATTGGGGTCTGATATGCAGCTAAATCGCATTGTAACAAATGTGAACTCATTAACTGATACCAAAATTTAATCCAGCCCAGTTTTTGCCTCTATGTTGCCCTGGCACTACTTGAGCATCTAGCACAGGGGGGAGGACCCTTGTACCCCTTTCTCAACCATTTTACCACTGTGACATCCATGGTGAAGTTGAAACATCAGAGGGATGTAAATACTGCGTAACTGCTCTGTGAACAGGCCCAATCAAAGATGACAGAACTTAAATTCTATATAGCTATATTATCCATCTATTATCTATACCGCTTATCCATTTTTAGAAGTTGCAGGGGGCTGGAGCCTATCCCAGCTGACACTGGGCTAGAGTCGGGGCAACCCCGGAATCGGTTGCCAGCTGATGGCAGGGCCATATAGAGAGATGGCAAACCATTCATGCTCCCACTCATACTTAACTCACCTTTTTAATTTGGCTTTTAACTGATTTCTTTTATTCTCTTATTTCTCATATTTTACTATTCTTATGTCTTTAGTCTTTAATTTTTCATTATTATTATTATTATTATTACTATTTTTTTTTTACTTTATTTTATTTACTTTAATTCTTACATATTTTAAATCTTGTGCATTTTATTACTTTTAAAATTTCCTAAACCCTCACATTTCTAGACATTTTATCATTATTGCCTGTTTTTATTCCACTGTCTTAATCTTCTTGTTTTTAGCTCCAGTGTTTCCTAATGGGGGCCCTCCACACTGGGAGTCTGGTCTGCCCAGAGGGACGTCTTCCTGGCGGCGCTCCCTGTGGCTGTGGACTTTGGTACCTCTCAGTGTGGATGGCCACCCATAGGTGGCTTCTCCTCACCTCAGTGCCAGGCCATGTTACTAGTCTATTTACTGTATGTGTGAGTGTGAGCGTGTGTGCGAGTCTGGGCGTATGTGTGTGTATGGGGTATGGGATGGGGGGGGGGGTGGGGGGGGGTCTATATATTGTTGTATGTTTTTGTTATTTCATTCCGTTTTATTTTGTTAAGCATTTTGGGTTGCATTTTCCTATGTATGAAAAGTGCTATATAAATAAAGCTTCTTCTTCCCCTTCTTCTTAAGCACAATTTGGACTCACCAATCAATCTACTGAGCATGGTTTTGGTCTGTGGGGGGAAAGGACAACATGCAAAATCCACACAGAAAGGCTCTGATCGACACAGGGATCAAACCAGCATCCTTGTTGTGAGGCGCTACCTTCTGCACCATCGTGGCAACTTACTATACATTATATATCTTTATTTTTAAATTTGTAAATTCTAACAAATGTTTTATCAAGATGCTACAAAAGAGTAGGTAAATACCATGCTCTTTCTTTATATATTTTTTATTCTTTTAGTTATTTATTTTTTATTTAATGATTAATCTATTTTTTTAATCAACCATTTTCATGTTGAGTTTCCTAGAAACAGAAAAAAAGTTATATGGTAAAACTGTCTTTGGGCAGCTGCAGGGAGACGAGCAGCCTGTGTTTTGGTTCAAGTCTCTGCATGTCACATGAAGTAGATTTACTGTCTGAATGTCCAGGCTCAGTAGATAGAGTTACAGTTAACAGCAGCTATCGATTCACACTTTATTTCCTTATGACGTGAGTTCAGTATGAGGAGTGACACTTGATGAGCAGTCACTGGAGACTCTTGTTGGTCTTGGCTTCTTGTTTCTTCTAAGAAGCACTAAATCAAAATAATGAGGAACCTTGAGCAAAAGTCTTCTATCCTTGATGTGCTGTTGGCTTTATTGTTTTACGGTAAACAGCAATCATACCAACAGTTTTTTTACAACACTAATCAAGTCGCCAATATAACTGAAATATTTAGTGACTTAAGATTCACTGTTGGTTTTGCTTGAAAGTTTCCTGTGTTAACAGTTGTTCTAAGATTAAATAAAATTCTCCTCCTTCATTATCAAACTTTCTATTAAGGTTAAGATAACGTAAATCTAGGTTGTCCCAGAGAACAGAAAGGGGTGATGTAAAAATCACAAATATCCAGTAATCATTAGCAGAAAGGTCAAGAGTGAGCCAAAAACCCCAGAACCATATGTTTATACCAAAAATAATCACAGTAATAATAAGACATGAACAAAAGAAGAATATTAAAAATACAACTGTGTAAAAAATAATCCACTGCATTCATTGATCATTATTTACTTTTAAGGACTTATGGAAGATGCTTTATTTCATGAAACTCAGTCCTAAAGTGTCACAGTGTTGCCTCTGATTGGTGAAGTCCACAGTTGCTCACTTGCTTTAGCAGAGTACTGCGTCTGCTAAATCTCACTGTATACAGGGAGATAACGGTATATAGACATGGAAAACACGCAAGAAACTATATTATTAATATGCTATTGAGAAAAACAAGGTTATTTTGGGTGACCATAGTCAAATAGATTATCAGAAATATCTCTAATTTGCCAAACCCACTATTGCTTGCAAATTAGGGCTGTGGACTGCCACCAAGGCTGCCCATGAGGGGCGATAAAGGGTTAAGCTTTCTGGGGCCCAGTTTGCTGAGTGGTGTCCAAGGAGGTCTGCAATGAAATGCTCCACTATATTGGTGCAAAAACAGTCAGACACATTCGACTAAAATACCCAGCATTATACACTGAATCAATAAAAGTATAATTTTTAATTATTATTTATGGTAAAAAAATAGAATAGAACAACCCCAACATCCCTCATGCCTTTCAGGGCCATTTCTCTGGGTGGGCATGGTTGCCACTTCTAAAGTTGTGGGAAAAGAGGGTTGTAGATATCAGCCAGTAGTAAAACCGAATTACAGTAGCAATACACCTGTAGAGAATAGTGTGTATGCATATATTAAACTGAATTGTCTCACAGCGTACCTCATAGCAAGAAGGTCGCCAGTTCAATCCTCAGGTTGGGCAGGGCCATTCTGTGTAAAGTTTGCATGTCCTTTCCTTGCATGGGTGGGTTCTCTCCTGGTTGGTGGCGACTAGTTCAGGGTGTACCCCACCTCTTAACCAATGTCAGGTGAGATAGGCTCCAGCACCCCGACAAAAACTAGGCTATAATTAATAAAAACAAGTTCACATGGACAAAAACTAAAACTAAATTAACTGACATTTCATCAACAAATAAAAACTAGACTAAAAGGTTTGACGGAGACTAAATCCAATAAGACCTAATTTGGTCATGTAGAAAGTAGAGACAAGTTAGGAATATATCCAATCACAGTTACTTTGGTTGTGTGGAAAGGTTGGATGAGTTAAGAGGGACATCCAATCACAACACCCTTAGCTTCATGATGGTGGGATAAGTTGGCGAGTGATCCAATCAGAGGTACTGTCTTCATGAATTGATATATTGATATAGAGCAATTTACTGTTTGTTGTCAATCATAATAATAATAAATTTTCTTTAAGAGTGCCTTTCATGAGACTCAAGGACACTGTACAGGATAAAACAACAACAATAAAATCAACAAAACAATAAAACAATAAAATCAGCAAAACACAACAGACAATGGCGGATAAGTGGATGAGAATGGCAAATTCATGTTAAATGGAGGATGCAGTTCTGGTATTGTAACTGAGATGCTCTGTCAGGTAGCCTAAATAAAGGTGACTGCATTTCATACAAAAGTTAAATTTGTGTCTGTTAATTTATACATTCAAACTTTAGTAGCATTCAGTAAAGGGTTATTAGATGTCTAATTTTATCCAAGTGTAAAATATGACTTCAGAAATTCAAGGAAAAATAAAAAAAGCCTTACTCTTTGCACTTTATATTTTAATGGACTAAATTTACAGTAGATTTGGTCGACTAAAATGTTGTGAAATTTCATCAGCTAAAACTATAATAAAATTAGAACAATTTAGATGACTAAATTATGACTAAAACTAAAAGACATTTTAGGCAAAAGACTGAAACTTAATTAAAAAGTGCTGTCAAAATTAACACTGTAGTGTTGATATTTGTTTTTAATTTAATAAAGAAATGTGGTCCATATACGATAAAACTGCTAACGAAGCTGTTAGCATCTATGCTGATCTTTGTACAAGCATTCATTTCTTGCTGTTTTCTTGCTCGTAGCTCCCACCTCTTCCTGCTCTAAAGGACTCTGATTGGGCTGTGCTGCTTTGGGCCTCTCATGATCGTTGCAGATTAGATTTTATAAAGATGCATCTGACTAATCACAGATGTTGAATCAGGCTGATCCATTCTGCACTGCAAAGTTACCTGGCCTCTGCAACCCCAAAAGAGACAAGCGGTACAGAGATTGGATGGATAGGATGTATTTTTCTTTTTTTGTTAAAATCGGACATCTGAAGGAGCAACTGTGTGCAAAATGTGATGGTAAGCAGTGTCCAGCTGCTGACCTGCAAGCTTGACTGCACTGAACTAAAGTGAAAAAATAAAATATGTTTAATGCAATTCTAAAAATTTGATTCAGTAAATCTGGAATCAACACTCAAGTGGTGACAAACCTTATTAGATGACAAATATCATACTACTTGGGGGTCTGTGTGAGTCTAAAAAAATCAAGAGAGAGGCAAACAATAAAAGACAGGGTTAAAAACTCCCCTGCATGAACATTTGTTGGACTTCATGTATTTCCACATGTTAACCTGTGTTTTGCCCCTTGTATCTACATCCCCCTGAGTGCTATCAAATTCAAATGCCCGTGAGCAGATCTCTCTCTCTGTACATTTAACTGATTGTTGAGGCTAAGAATAACACACATGCCTCAGCTATATTCCCTTAGTGTTAAATCAACAAGACCTAACTGTTAGCACTACTGTGTACATCCAAGGGCCTGCTCTGCACAGTTCTTTAAGGGAAATCAGGGTGACAAGGGTGTGTGTGTGTATGTGTGTATGTGGAGAATATGTGTCAGCAGGGCAGGAAATACCACACTTCACTGGCAATGAGTGTTGCTGATGGCTTTTTGCCGGTTGTGTGCGTATGTAACGTGAAAGTATGTGAATATTAAAGCAAGTGTAAAGCTGCCTGTTCTGTGTGTGTGGGTGTAGCTCTGAGTGTGTGTTTGTACGCGTTCTCCTCAGACAGCTGGCTGATCTGGCGTGTCACACATTCTGTTCCCCGGTAAATACAAGCTTGAAGATGATTGATTATGGCGGCCTATTTCTCATGAATCAGGGTTTGTTTGTGTGTGGTACACAACGCAGTGAGGAGCAAGACGCTCCCATATTCTCAGCCACATATGGCGAAACCCCCAGACACATTACAAACATTCACATCCCATAAAAATCACTGTTTGTCAGGATGACGTGATGAATATCACTCATTTTTATTTCTCACACTTCTGAAAACATTCTTGTGAAACCACTTTTAAGAAAGATTTCCCGTTACTTCATGGAACAATATATCTTGAGCAATTTCTTGTAAACAAATCTATTTTCCTCTTCTCTCTTGTGTTGATTGAATTTATGAGAGCTTCATTAGCTGCTTTTTCATTTCTTGCAAAATCTGATGCTGAAAATTCATCTAAAAGGGATGGGTGTATTGATTCTGCACTATTGATTGTTTAGTGCTTACAAAGGATGCTTTTAGCATCAACCTAAAAAAAGTGATTCTAAATGTCTTCTAAAAGTTTATAAATGTCTTTGTGACATTATTCGGTCATTTTCGAAGACTACCACCTGCTGTTTGTGTCACATGACTGAGGTGAACCAATTTGCATGGGCTCTTATCAGGACCTACAAGTACACACACATGGACACACAACACTCCATAGTCATCTGTTCTTTATCAAACTGGAATAAGAATGGTTAAAGCTATGTGCAAAAGTGTGATGACAAACTTCCCCTGGTGCAAAGAGTTGGCTATTTAGTCTACAAAATAGCCAACTTTTTGTCTTGGTGTCCAAGACAAAAAGCTCAGGAACAACTGGCATGGACAAAATGTGTTGGGAAATGTGATCTTTTTGTATTTGTTGGGCAACAGAGTTTTAATAAATGCTTTTTAACTACATGACTTGATCAGGCTAATCAGATACATCTTAGACTTATACCAAAATTTTGTACAAAATTTTATTAAAAACCTGTTTTTATGTTGACAAAGGTATTTTTTTAAAACTTCACATGTTTAGGTAAGATTATTTTTTGAATATGGAAACAAAACCTCAGTTTACAAGAAAGCCCACCTTCAAAGCCTTGAGGATATTTTTGAGAGACCTGCATTTGCTTCTAAAATCGAAAACAGTTCAAATAAAACTTGTGAATCAGCACTTGCCAACAAATCTGGAGGATTGTTTTGCCCCCAGCTAAGTCCTGCCCCCAAAAATGCCCTGCTGCCTTGAAACACATAACGGGTATGCAGTTAGTTTACAAAAAGACAAAACTGTCAATTTTACATCTTGTTTGTCTTTGTGATTAAATGCATCTGTAATTGGCCAGCATCTGTCCAGGGAGTCTGCCACTTATCCAATGGCAGTTTGGGATATAGGCCCCAGCCCTCAGTAGCTCTAGATGGGAAAAAAGGTAAAGATGATGGATGGTTGGATTTTATGCAGCGCTTTCGTTTAAACACAAATGAAGTCTACCGTGAAGTGTTTCTTTAAACACTTTTTTGGCTTTAGTCTGTAACAAACATCAAAATTGCCCCATTTTAAGTCTTGCTCTCTAACTTTCAAAACATTTTCTCCTGTCACGACTCTCCTCCTCCATCAATCTCTCTTGTCTCCTTTCATCTCCCTTCCCCTCCCTCTGTGTTTGTCCTTCCATCTCACCGACAGCATCACTCCATAGCTTCCTGGATGAACCTTGACCTCTCTCCATTTTGTTGCTGAGAGAAGCCAGGCCTGGCTGTCATCTCCATCACTCAGTATCCTTGCAGATACACAAGCAAAATGTAGACATGGGAAAAATATGTCTGCAGCATTTCCCGTCAGCCTCCAGTGAGGATCATTTCTGCTTTTGCTAATTTATGTAAAGGCACAGGTCACACAAACTGGTCATCCAATCCTAAGACATCCCAATGCAGATGCTTTTACACTGTTAGATTTTATCAGGTAATTAGTGATGAGGGGTAACACTGTTTTTCTGTGTGCCCAACAAGCCTTTCTTGGTTTCCCACAACCCCCAGAGAGAGTCATAGTGATAGTGTGGAAAGGGCAAAGACCAAGACGTTCCAGGATCATTTCCCTTACTTTATATGCAACATGTCCACTGGTGCTGAAATGTGTAAGACAGACTCTTCAACAGTTACCGCCCTCCGGGATTTTTAAACTTTGTTTAAAACGGGTATTTAAGGACTCTGAAAAACTGTTACTGCAACCGTTCACTTGAGAAATACACTCACTACCTACTTTATTAGGTACACTGGTATAAATGCATGCTAACAAATTAAGGTAAGCAACCAATCACACAGCAGCAGCTCAATGTATTTAGGCATGCAGACATGGTCAAGATGAAACTGACAACAAAACAGGGGAGAAAGGGGATTTTAGTGACTTGGAGCATGGTATGACTGTTGGTCTAAGAAGGGTCAGAAACTGCTGCTGATGTACAGGGATTTTCTCATACAACCATCTTGAGGGTTAAACAAAGAATGATCACTGCAAGAGAAAGTATCCAGTGGGCCGTAGTTCTCTGGAAAGACAATGCCTTGTTGATGGCAGATGCCAGGGGAAGATTGCCAGAGCAGTTCAAGATAATAACAACAAGGCAACTAGTAACTCAAACAACTAGTTTTCTCATTATTTATTTCAACTTTTATATGGATGAAACGATGGATATTAATGAATGTACAATGTTTTGGAAGCCTTTACAAGATTGATGTAAATTTGATCCATAGTTCCAACATAATTTAAAAGAAAACATAAAACCAAAGATACAGACATGTAAAATCAGTAAAGTGCTACAAACAATAAAAGATATGTCACAATAACTACAATGACAGAGTTGATATGTTACAACCAAGGTCTGAGAATGACCATTTCTAAATGGCACAACACATCAAATATTGTAGAAGTTGGGTGAGAGCAGCAGAAGACCATTCTGGGTGCAACTCCGTTCTGCTATGAAAAAGAAACTGACACTCAACAAAACTGACAAAAAGAAGATTGAAAATTCTTCCCTGGTCTGATGAGTTCCAGTTTCTGCTGAGCAACGTTTGTGCACCATGAACTTCCCGAGTATCACTGCTGATCATGTCCATTGCTTTTTGACAGGGGTGTCTATACTTTTGTCACTGAGAGCCACATACAAAAAAAGATGACTGAGCCAGATTGCTATGTGAATTAGAGTAACTAAAACCAATCCAGTGAAGATAAAGATATCATCGTTGTCAGGCACAAACCTCCTATCTCCAATATTGCTACTTTTCAAGAAAAGAAAAGAAAACCTTCCACTAAAGAATAAATGAATATTGTATCTTCTTGATTACAACTGATTTTTTTTGTATTTAATGCAGTTAAAAGTTTATAAAACCCACTTACCAACATGGGAGGTGACCAATAGCACTGTTTAATAAAAAGAAGTTTTGTGCCTGACAGCAACAATGTTCTTAACTATTGAGGATGCTTAAAGAACAAAACATCCCACATCACAGCTTTCCATTGAAGACTTGATAAGGCAAAGACTCAATCAATGGTCAAGATGAGAATGACCCCCTGTGCAGCAGAGAGGAGATGCTGATGGCTCCTCAAACCAGAGCAATTTGCACACTTCTGACAAACTCTGCAAGGGTTATGATGCTTGAAGTTTGAACACCCTTGCTTTATGACCATGGTGTACCTATCTTCGGATTACTACTTCTAGCAGGATAACAAGCCATGTCACAAAGCTCAAATCATTAGCTAACAAATCTGCAGCAAACGTATGATGCCATCTTGTCAGTATGGACCACATTCTCTGTTTCAGCATCTTATTGAATCCATGTCATAAAGAGTTGGGGTAGTTCTGAAGGCAATTAGGGGTTCCACCCAGTACTAGTAAGATGTACCTAATAAAGTGTCCAGTAAGTATAATACCTCTATCTGGCAGGGATGTAAATAAATCACCAAAACATAACCCAGACAGTCTATGCAGCAATGTTCTGGAGTTTTTAAGTGTAGATTCACATGATTAATATGATGCTCATACTAACAAGGATAAATCTTTACTCCTTAAACATAAACAGATCCCCATGCTGCTCCTGAAAAATACCACGATGCTGTTAATGTCCTCTGTGCCGATTTGCCAACCTTCCTGCACTCAACCCTCTGTTAACATGTCCCTCCACAGCCCTTTGTCATATTTTTTTGTTAATACAAGAACAAATCTCTGAGGTAGTTAATCTTCACACCAGCTGTTTGGACAGGCCTCAGGCCTCACACTGTGTGCTTTTTTGTGCCTTCCTTCTGGACACCAGACTGCAATAATGGATGAAAAGTGAGGGAAATCAAGTCCAGACAATGGTACTGCAGGAAGCCTGGTTACAGTGCACACACAGAGGAATGGAAAGCTAAAGAATCACATCCATTAAGCCAGAGAAGAGAGTCAAAATATCACAGTAAGTCATGAAAGTGAGCTCAGTTGTTAATGGTTGGATCAGGAAATATGCCATCTCCCCAAATCATACTTCTTGATTGCACAAAGGAAGGACAATCAAATCCAGACAATGTTCCTCCTGTCACCAGCAGCAGTGTGCATCCTGAGGTGCTCCATCATGTCCCAGTAAGAGTGCGCTGGCAGAGGGAAACCCAAAATGCTCACTCTTCAAGTGCTGTTGGATGATAATCTGACTTGGCAGGCGGGTGGCATGAGAAATACGCCAGCAGTCTGGAGTCAAGTGTTCCAGTTTTGGAGTGACATAAAGTGACTCTTTGTCGCACTGGGCTGCTGTTCGGCATGCTCTCGTTCCTCTTCATGCTCTCTTCCTCTCGTTCTGATGTTGACATGTATAAACATATAGGCTGGTTGATACGCAGTGACACATGCAAATATGAACATTTGCAGTTGTGAATTTAAATACCTAAAGGCAGAGATGGTCTGGAAGAATTCTGAAGACATTGATCTGCTGCCGTGTTTGCAGAAGCAAAACCAGAACCTGGCAAAAGCTCCAGATTTGGAGAAACATAACGTATAAAGTCCACCAAACAAGAATCACAACTATTTCTTTTTCTGCTTTTGAGCATGACATCACCATCTGCTTCAGTGAGTAGGCATCACTGCTGAACCAGAGGAGAAAAATCTCATGAACATGAGCTCTCATTTGCGTGTTCCTGTTCTTAGGACATGGAAAAGTACAAGGCACCTAATACGTGATCTGAAGTCCGTGGCACATTGTGTTCCTGTAAAGGCACATTAGAAAGATGGACACATCAACGAGATCAAAACACACTCTCTCTGCACTGAGCTGCTTCCACAATTATGGGACACCCAGCTGCACAAACACACTACCAGAGCATTTGTTGGTTAATTTATTTCTGGTTATTTTTTGATGGAATTATGAGCTGATACTAAGCATTCCTTTTTTTTAAGCACTCCCATAGAAACACATAACCTCATAGTGAAGATGTTTAACCAGATTCAATGTCTGTAATCAGGCAGTTCCATCTTGCATTTTTCAATATTATGAATAATAACTAGGTTATTATAACATAAAAAAATCATATGCTAAATCCAGACATTCTTCTGCACCAATTATTACACCACTGAGTTATCTATGATGCTATGTTTCATGATTCATCATACACTTTTATAAAATGTACACAGTATTTTAACATCTCAAAAGTTAGGATTTTTATTTTCATAATGCTGCCCTTTCATACATACATCTATAACAGTACTGACATAAATATATTTAATCATTGTTATCTTGTTTATTCATTTATGCAATGAATATTTTTAGCTTCAAGCTAAGATAGTTTGACCCATTTAAAGACCAATCAGCTGTAAGCTTTAACGTGTAGTGTGTTTAATTATTTTTTTATTGATTAAAGCAGCAACAGATTTGCCAACAACACTGATTGTCATGTATACAGAAAAATCAAGCAAGCATGGTGAAATGTTTTGGTATCATATTTCATCAGGTTAACATAGTCCTAAAGGGGACATATTAGGGTATTTTATATACAGTATATGTACGAACATGGAATACAAGAACTGAAATGGGGTGGTCCTGGCTCAATCAGGACATCTAGTCACCCTATTTTGAGTTAAGAAAGTTATTGCATGATATATTTCCTTTAAATGGCTGCATTGGTGGTGTAACCTTCCATAACTTGAACATGTTAACTATACTTTGACCTCATAACTAAATTCAGGACATCGTAAAGATAAACATATAAGTCAGTGTTTGTGTGTGCACTTGTCCTGGGACTGTGCTGTAGGTTGACATGTCTGGCTGTAAAAGCTCCTTATGCCCTTTAAATAGAGTGTTTTATGTTTCACTGTGTCAGGGTCAGAGCACTTAGAATTATGGGCTGTCGCTTCAGTCTGTCATGTCTTTGTGTATGCAGGGAAGGAGACACTGACGGCGGTGTGGATGGCATTAATAAGTGCCAAATTGATGATGCTGTTCATGAAGATGGATTGTAGAGATGCTCTGAAAAATTGTCTGGCAGGGGGAGTAAACTGTAAGGAGAAAAATAGAGACAAAAAAAGGGAGATAGGCCTGGAATAATTGGACTCAGGAAGGAGACGTCTCCTGTCTGCAGCTTACTGTCTGTTCGTCCATCTGTCGTTGCTCCGTCCAATCAGCCATGTCCTCAGCTCCATGTCATGTCCAATCAAAGGTCTGGTCATTCCCGTCTGGACCAGCAGTCGTTACACTTGATGTTAAAAAAAAGAGAGTCTGGAGAGCCAAGCCGTAATCATATAGGTGTTATGGGGGATGGTGTCCACACATGCCTAAAGCCTGGACCAGCAGCTAGTGATTGCCCATCAGGAAATGGAGTCGTTGTGTTGCAGACAGAGCTCTTTCTTCTCTGGTTTCCTCTCCCTGCAGCCCGTTTAGAGTTTTATGGTGGAATTACCCCAGAGTTATTGGGGAGCTTTTGTTGTGGGACGCTGCTTTACAGAGCTTTAACAAGCAAGCTGCAAAAAAAGATCTGTTTAATCTTCATGTCTGTCTCCAAGTTGGAGGAGTTGTTTTATTGATTAAACCATACATTAAATGTTTTATTCATGTGTCAAGTTTTTTTAGGGGTTCTGTTAAAAACTTTCACTTCTGCTACAGAGGCCAGCCTGAAATTGTTTCACCATATGGACTGCTTCTGATGTCTGCACATGAGTTTGTGACTTGAAATGTTATTTATGTGCCTGCATTAGACAGAAAACTTATACAGCTACAGTTTCTTCAAAATACTTTAAAGAGCCATTACTTAAAACAACCTTGATTAAGAAGATTGTATGTTATGCTTTCCCTTTATGTCAAACCTTGATTCATACCGCAGTAGGGATTACCAGGTATTGCTGTACACTATTTGCTTTAGCCGCAGCTCTCACCCTAAGTTTTTGGCCCAGGGTCCCCAAACTTTAAAAACTTATGCTTGTTTAACAAAAATGGAACTGATACAAATCTCTGAAATAATATCACAGACTTTGTGAAATGATTTCAGATACAAGGCGTTCCTGTGTTACAACTTATTCCTCTTAAAGGTGCAGTGTGTGGAAGTTGGCAGCATTTCGCCAACAGAAATGGTGAATATAAGATATAATGTTTCTATTTGTATGTAAAGTCTGTCAAAATAGCAGCACAATCATCCCCATAAAATGTTTGTTTTATTTTGATTTAGTTAGAGAAAGCTTCAAAAAATTTACATTACCAAGGGCCGCGTTCATGTAGGCCGACGTAATGATCCACCATGTTGTCTACAGGTGGATTTTAGGGACAAAAAGAACGAAACGCGAATCTGTCCGCCAGTTCTGATCTGATTAGCATTAATGCGCTAATGTTTGTTTGTGTTACTACAAGTTTGCAAAACCTACAATCGGCAGCTAACAGCTGACCTATAATCTATAAAAATAATGGTTACAAACCTTGTCACTTTAGTAAATGATGCCATGTTCATGATCCCTTTTGGTCTTCACAGGCTTCCGTTGCTCAGCAATGTGATGTTTTGGTTACGGTTGGGCTCATTCTAGAATCTGAATGATAGATGTCGCTCAAATGCCAAATTCTACACACTGCACCTTTAAGAGAGATTGTTATGCAAGCTGCAGGCTGTAAAAAATATACAGAAGAAGCAGAAACAAAGGCCACTCCATGAAACATAAGCTTATATAGTTGCTGCAGTGTTATCATCCGCACATCCATGGTACCAAGCTCCCTTCCACCCCATCCAAAAGGTGCTCTATTGAGATGATATCTGGTGACTGTGAAGTCTGTGCCATGTAAAAGAAACCATTTCTGATAATGTAGGCTTTGTGACATGGAATATTATTCTGGTGGAAGTAGCCATCGAAAGACAAAAAAAACCTCCATCACCTCCAGCCTGAGCCTTTATACAAGAAAGAATGTTTCCATGTTGATGAAGCCAAATTTTGCCCCTACCATCTGAATGTTGCTGCAGAAATCAAGACTCATCAGACCAGACAACATTTTTCCAATCTTCTTTTGTCCAATTTTGGTGGGCCTATGCAAGTGTGGATCAGTTTCCTGTTCTTAGCTGACAGGAGTTGCACCTGGTGTGTTCCTCTGCTGCTGTACCTCATCTGCTTCAATACTGGATATGCTGTGCATTCAATGGTCTTCTTGGTGCAAAGTACAACAGTAATTAAATGCCTGTCTGTCATCTTGAACCACTAGGGCCATAATCTCCAGGAGAACTGCAGGTCATTGAATGTTTCCTTTTTTTCCAGACCATATTTTGTAAACTCGTGAGATGGTTGTGCATGACAATCATAGTAGATCAGCAGTTTCTGAAATACAAATCTGTCTGTCCCTAACAGCCATACCATGCTGAAAGTCACCTGAGTCAGCTTTCTTCCCCAGGCTGTTGCTTGGACTGAATGTTAGCAGGTCTTTTTGATAAGGTCTACATGCTTTTATGCATCAAGTTGCAGCCATGTGATTGTTTAATTAGCTATGTGCATCCATGAGGAGTTGAATTGGTCTATGTCTGGTGAACTGTCTGAGTGGGTTAGAGTGTGCTTAAATACAAAAAGTGGAAAATTATTAATTGTTCTCAAAACCCCAAAAGTGGGAACCAGCTTTTCTAAGACATCCTAAATCTTTAACTTTTGTCTTGAATTTTCAGACTTTTCTTTTGAAACCTGAACCAAAATTCTGCCTGAGCTTAAAAAATTAAATACAGCGATGGATGGATTCAAAGCAAATAAGGGGGAGCATAACAGTTTAATAATCTGGCTGGTGGTCCTTCAGTATAGACAGAGAAAATGAGACAAGTAGAGGCAGAGAAGTGACGAGGACAAAGCAGAGCTTGAAATAAAAGTAAAAGGAGAAAGAGAAGACATGAATAGTGTATCCATCATTTCCCTTTTGTTCACGCTCCAGAGACTGTCCTGGGCCTCCGACAGGGTGAGTCGGCAGTGGTGAAAACACCCGCTCCCACAATCATTGGCAAAAAAAAAATAGCCCTGCCAATTTGTTACCTGACTCGCCGCGGCGACTCGGAGCCTTGCTTTACTGCATGCTACAAACTGCCTTTTAACAAGCCCAGAGGGTGATGAAGTGAGAAGTGTGTGCGGCTGCATTTGTGTGAAGTATGTGTGTAGTGGTTGGTGCTTGTGAATCTGTGTCATTTGTCTGAACGCTGAGTTTTGCATCTGGTTTCTCCTGCTTTGTTTAATCAGGTACAAGTGGAAAAAACATCACGTCAGTATGTTGCAGAGGGTATATATTTGTGCATATGTGTGCATTCATTGACTTGTTCCCCTCTAATTGCATGGACTTGTCTCAGGGGAATTTGATAGTTGACCCTGTTGGCTGTTTAATGCTGCTGATCCTTTAACACTTCCTGATGCTGCTACAATAACCCACTGAACTGAAGAACACACACTCTTTTAGATCCTACTCATTAAAAATTTGATCTAGTAACATCACATAGTAGTCATATGCCTCTACTTGGAAATAAAGTGGTGGGGAAAGTGGTAAGAAGAAGGACTGAGGTGATCTTCATGGCAGTACAACTGGTAGAAACCTCTTTTCTTTGATAATGTGGGTACAAATTTGGCAAGTTTTGAGTAATTTAACCTTTGACCGCCTATAGATGCAGCCACTTAAAAATGTCTCCATTTTCCCCGATAGGGTCTTGACTGGTCCCTGACAGGGATAGATTGCAAACTCTAGGTCATATTTAGGTGAATTTGTGGTGTCAAGTTTGCTCCCAGTTGATTTGGCAGCTGATTTTCCAAACCGAGGAAAAGGTTAAGGTTATGTCATCTTGTGAGAGAGACATCATCTCATGGAGACACCCTTAATGCATAAATGGGCGTGTTTTTAGTGGATTTAAATCACTACCTCAAAAGGTGGGGCTGGAAGTTGGCTGGTTACTGGCTGGAAGTTGGCAGGCCACTGGCAGGGAGAGGAAAATTGAAGTAGCTGGGCCTGAAAAATGTATTATGCTTATCCTTACTCCACTGTGGACATTTGTGCAAATGTGGAAACAAACCCCTCCAAGCATTCTTGAAATATTATATTCATAAGCAAGGGATAAACATGTGGCCAAATAATGTGAACTTAAATGTATGACCTGAGAAGTTACTCAAGTTGTTTAGTTTGAGGACACATTGGCCATTTTTTTTTTTTTTTTTGGAAAAGTCACTTATGACCTCCCCACTCTGTATCTTATGTCAATCTAAAAGGACATTCTGTAGTGAGAATGATGTCTATCTGACCCATCCGAGATGCTTTGGTAGCCTGCATATAGCACTGTGTAAGTTTGGCAGCAAGCTGTGGTAATCTTTTCCTCTACAACTTGACCCTTAATGCAAGGTTTCCAAAATATACACAGTTCATTATTATTGTGTTAGAGTTGACAATTAAATTAGGTTAAAAAATACCTTTAATTAAAAAAGAGAAAAAGTGACACAGTGGCACAGCAGGTAGTACAAGTGCATCACAGCAAGAAGGTTGCTGGTTTGACCCATGTGTCGGTCAGGGCCTTTCTGTGTGGAGTTTGCATGTTCTCCCTGTGTATGCGTGGGAGTAAGCACTCCAGCTTCCTCCCACAGACCAAAAACATGCTCATTAGGTTAACTGGTGACTCTATATTGCACTTAGGTATAAGTGTGAGCTTGAACGGCTGTCTGTGTCTCTATGTGGCCCTGTGATCAGCTGGCGAATGGTTTAGGGTGAACCCCACCTCTCGCACAATTTCACCTGGGATAGGTTCAAGCCCCCAAGACCCTGAGAGGGATAAGCGATATAGATAATGGATAGATGGATGTTTTTTAAATCACAAGAAGAAATAAAGACAAAATCTATGAACATGAAGCCAAATGGCCTCCACTTTTCATATCCAAGTGATATATTCTTCATGATTCAAAGTGGAAATTAGTGCAGAGTTTGAAGATTCCTTTAAAGCACTGGTTCCCTACCTTTTTTTTATGCTATGACTTGGTTTTATGTCATACAATAGAGTCATGGACCGGCCTGTGAAGGGGACAACAATGATGAAGACAAATAAACACACATGTTGTGCATAATATAACTCACTGTAACACAGGATAAGAGGCTGCCATGGCTTAAAGCACAAGTGGTGAGTTGAAATAATAAATAAAATACTGTTCATTCTCAAAAAAAAAAAAAAATAAAGGGGGTAATTAATTATTTTGCTTTTTTACTGCCTGGTACCAAAGGATCTATAATTTGGTACCAGTCATTGGTCTGATGGTTAGGGACCTCTCTTTTAAATGTCCTTAAGATGTTACGCTCACTGAGAGAGTTGAACATTAGGCACAGTAGTTTTTCCTTCAACCTCCAAATTTTAAGTTCTTACCTATCCCAGGGAGGGCAAGATTGCAATGTTTAAAGAAAGAACCTCACAGTCTTTTTGTTATTTTTTTCTCAAACAATAGATGTATAAGGGGCATAATGTCCTTAAAACTTTGTCTTCAAAAGTCTAATTACGTCATGCAAAAATCAAAGTAGATATTTGACAAAAGTTTGAAGAAAGTCCTCCAAAGGCTTAGTGAGATATTCATTCACAATAAGGCCCCATCCAGAGCATTTGGATACCCTAAAAACATAATGCCTCCAGCTCTCGCCATTGTTGCAGCAGAGGCAGTTTAAAGACTAAAGTAGCAGTTCATAGATCTTTATCCATTCCTCAAATAAAACATTTAAATTTGTGCTGTAGGAGGTGATTTAAGGGATGAGCAGATAAGTGAGAGGTAGAACAAAGAAGCAAAGGAGGAGGAAAGAGGAAGGGAGGCTAACTCTCCATCCTCCACATTACTCATGAAGGAAAAATGCATTGGCTTGCGTGAGAGAGGTAGGGAGCTAACGAGGCGAATCACTGACCGGTGCCAACACTCTGCCTTTTAGTGCAGATGAAATTCAATTACTCCCCTCTCTCTTTTCTTTGTCTCTGCTCCCTTTTCCTCCGCTCTTTAATAGCGCTCGTATACCGGGTGCATAAACTTCAGCAGTGACGCGTCAAACTCTGTCTATATCTTGTATTTCGATCCCTTCGTCTCTGAGGCAGTAAATTTGAGATCATGGTTTGTTCTCTTTCTTCTGTCCTCTTGAAATCCAATTGCAGCAGCTGGCAGTGCTGATTTAAGTTCTCGCTGCCAAGAAGTAGACAGTGTTTTGATGTTTTGTGAGGAAGGCTGTAATAGTTTCTTTTCCAGGTATGAAATTGATACTCTCATAACCCTGCAGCAGGGAATTGTTGGAGAGGTTTTTTTTAGTCTTGTCTGGGTGAAGTTTGTATCTACAACATGTCAATGAGGCCTACACTGGCCCAAAGAAAATACATTTTACTTAACAATGATGTATTCTTCTCATGGATTTTGTCATTTAGGCTGTCTAAACGGCAGCTATTAATTCTGAAGAAAACTTTTGTGTTTTGCTTCATTAACAGATGATATAAGTACAATCCCTGGGTGCAAAAAATGTATAGCTTTAGCCAAGACAGTTAGCTTAGCATAAATTCAGTGAGAAAGCTAGCCTGGCACAGTCACTTTCTCTCCTAAAAAGCTAGGAAATCTAAAAAAAAAAAAAAAAAAAAAAAAAGGTGTTATACTAACAGTGTGATACTACTGCTAGTATAATGTTTTGTTGTATGAGGAAGAAATACCCTAAAGCAAGCCTTTCTAGCTGTTAGCCCAGTTCTTTATTACTTTTGAAATAAGAGAGATCAGAAACATAACAGCTGTCAGATGTTTCATAGCAGCTTGATTAGCAGAGAGTCTAAAGCAGTCAAACAGTTCTTGCCAAATGTAACATTTTTTTCTTTGAGTACACCAGACTAACTACAGAAAGCTTTTTCCTTATTCCTCATCCAAAGATCGTGTAAAACATGGACCTGGATCAGCGAATTGCCTCTTGGTTACTAAAGCACTTTTTCGAAGCCTATGAAGGCCATGTTCATGTTAGAGATCTTGCCCCACACCAGTGTTTCTCAAATAGTGATGCATGAGGCCAAAGAGGGGTGGCGTGGGGGTTGGGGGTTGGGGGTGACAACACTGAGGGGGGTCCAGCTTTCACTGGCAGGGATGTGGCCAAAACTCCAGCTGCCAATAGAGTTGTGCAGGGATGACATATTTTTTAAGGATAACAGGGAAGTTAGCATCACACTGGTCCCAACAACTGTAAGCCCATTAAAAGCCTACCATATGCTAATAGGCTCTGTAGTGAACAAAAATTATGAAACTTGTGTGTTCTGCTCTTTGTGATAATCTTAGCTAACAAATCTACTTTTCACATTGTTTTAAGCTTCACTGTAATCAGTGAGAGTAAAAGCCATTAGTAAGCTACCGGGAAACTACAACGTGGCGGTCCAATTTAGAAGCAACTACAATATTTCCAATGTATAACATCTTCTTGTAACCTCTTGTTTGAGCTGTTAGCAACCACCATTTTTATCACACAACAGTTTATGATTTGGAAGCAGGCAACATCAGATGCATTTTATTGTTTCCTATTGAACAATTAAATCTCATGTGCATGTGTTCTCCACAAACTGTATTTTGGGTACGTATCCAAAACCAGTATTCTAAATCCAATTTACTCCAAAGGGTTGGGGAACAGGAAGTGCTAAGTGCTAACTCATCTCCACATGTTTGAATCTATTCCTGCACCACTCTATGAAGAATCCAGAGGTGGAGAGGTGGACTTTATGACAAAATCAATATCGGTTTCAGTCAGGAGAATAACTCTCATTGTATTTTAATTTAGAACAATCACTTTTCTTAGAATCCTACACACGACTTCAAATATCGAAGAGTTATATTCTGGAACAATATCTGACTCTTTCTTCTCTGTCACTGTACACAAAAATAGGCTGAGGAATTTTTGGATGACCTCAACATGAACTGTAGCAGAAACCACGTCTCTATGAAAATGTCATTTGTTAAGTGTTCCCAAACAACTTCCTTGATTTATTCTGTTACTTAATATTCTTTTAATATCAGTGTTGTTTTCTCCATTTCTTTGCAATAAATTGTTACACTTCATATTTGATTTTTGATATCTAGTGTTGGTGGTGCCGTGTTTAACCTCTCTGTGTCTCTTGGGTGGGGTTAATATAAGCCATTTCATGCTTCTACCACACGTGTTTTTTTTATATATATTTATATGGGCATTGGGTTTTTCTTTCTGTGTGTAAATAAAATAATAATTAAATAAATAGATTCAAATTTTGGGCACACATCTTCTCTGTCAGTCTTCAGAAAAGAAGAATAAACATTCTGTTATGTCATGGTTAGTGTAAATAATAGTATTTTTTTGTATTATATAATAATTGAGTATTTTATGATAAAATGTGTCATGATACTGCCTGTTTTGTTTTGTATGCCTTTGCCTTGTGTTCTGTTATTTTACTCTTTGTTCTGTTTTATTTTGTATGATTTGCTCCTTGTATTTCTGATTTGGGCCTCTTGTCTTGTGTCTCCTGTGATCCTACTGTTGGTCCTAGTTAAGTTACCCGTTTTGTGTCCTGTATCGTGTTTCCTGTTTTATTTTGAAATCCCTGTGTTCCTTGTGGTGTTTTCCTGCCTTCCCCTCTGTGTACCTCTGACTTTGATTCCTTCCACCTGTGTGATTGTCTCACCTGTGTCTGATTGTGTGTATGTAGTCTCTGTGCTCCCCTTTGTCCTTGTGGGTTCATTCCTTGTTTATTCCTGTGCCACTTCATGTGCTCGTCTTCCATGTGTCACTCCATGTCTTCAGTGTTTCCAGCGCCGCCAGTGTTTCCTCGTGTTCATAGGTATTTTGTCAGTTTTTGGTTGACCTTTTGTTACTTTAATTTGAACTTCGTTTTCCTGGTTTGATTTGTTACTTTGCCGAGAGATTCTTGTTTGATACTTTGACCTTTTTGTAATGGATTAGTTTTGGTTCTTGATCCCTGTCTTTTTGTTGGTTAAAATAAAGTTTTGTTTTTTTTATCTGCATTCGGGTCTTTTCCTTGTTTTTGCTTTTTTGGATTTCACACCTCAGCGTGACAAAGTCTATGATATGAGATGGTAAAAAGATCTGATTATTCAAGGATTTCTGTTTTCAAACACTAATACTTAAAGGAGAATGACAGAAATTTACACACCAAGTCCCATCCATCTAAATATAATCACATACAGTGTGATTACACATGTCCTCCATTGTTCCAGCTAAACGCTGATAACCACACAAACAGTTTATCTGGAGAACATCCTGAAACACTTTTCCCGTCCGTTTCCTGTAGATTGAGCTGCAATTAGCACAACAAAAACAAACACCTCCTGTTGAGTGGAAGGACTGTCTGCCCCTTCTTTCTCCCTCTGCCCCTCTTTTCACTGGAGTCATAGTAAATATTTTACATGTCTCCTGTCTGTGTGGACACATCCTGTTGACTCAATCATTTTACAAATGGCTGACAGAGACGATGCTTCATTCATACCAGTCTGTGGGTGCGTCCAAATAGTCCTTTTTTTCGTAAGGAACCTTACTTATGAAGAAATGACCCAGAAGCATTTCAGCGTCGGCCATGATAAGTGCCGTTCGAATTGTCCAAAAGTTAAGGAAAGGAAGATCGTTGCTTCCTTTATTATCTCCTTTAGCTTAGGAAACACTGGACCATCCTTTTCAAAAGGAAAGGAGAAAGGAACGCCCCGTGACGTGAATAAATACGGCTCCTGCCTAAGGTTTCTGGAAACTGAAGGAGGAAGGACGAGTTATGTGGGACTTCCTCCTTCAGTATTATATTCATATATTGGGAAGATATGAATATAATACTGTGTGAACGTTTCTGGCAGGTTATAAAGAAAGATATGCTTCAAAGTCACTGCTTTCAAAAATATAAACGTTCATTTCTTTTTTAATCATTTTTAAATTGGTGGACCGATAACCAATTACATGTTATAATTTATAAAGCACTTACTTTAAAGCATTTCTTTTTCTCCATAACTGCCCACAGTGTAGATGAATATTAAACATACAACTGTGGTACTTGTTTCCTATATTAATATTATATTTTAATCACCACATTTTCATCTATCTTAATTTATAAAGTAAATCATGCTAGTAATAAGACAGAACAATGGGGTCTCTGATAACGTTTATTAAAAAACAACCAGTAAAAGAACAAATGAGGCATTTTACAATACTTCAACTATGAAGACAAACTGAAACAATGTTCACAATGATGTATGTGAATGAAACAGGGAGAATAGTGCATCTGAAGCATGTATTATCAGATCTCAGGTTTAAAGTACCCTGTGAAAGATGTCAACATTCACAGATGCTCTCACCTAACCTCACAGTTGAGAGCAGAAAACACACACTGCATGACCAAAGGACAAAACACCTGTCACAGGTAAATCCTCTGATCATGGGTTGTTAATGTTAACAGGTCAAACAACGCAAAACAACGCTGTGAGGTAAAGCAGATGACAATGACACTTCTTGTAGTTCATTTTCTGAACATTGTAGTTCGTCATGGCTTACCTACGTCACAAGAAATCGTCGTCGAGTAAATATGACATGAAAGTGAAAGTGCAGTCGAATTCATCTTTTACCACAGTTCTCCTTTCCTTTCCTCTTACTCCCTCCTTTCCTTGACCATGTGGCGTTTTCCATCGGGGTTCAGGTAAAGTGGATAGAAAAGGACTTAGGAAAGACTTTTCGGACGCACACTGTGATCGGGCCAAGTGAGGGGTCAACTCCATAGTAGCAGGTCAGCCAGAAAACTGTGTATATTGTCACTGAGCTCTTTGGTTTTTGCTGTCCCCCATTTTTTAACAATAGGGCCATGTCTCAACAAAATGTCCTCTCTAAATTCTCCCATGGCTCACAAATTTTACGTGCTTACAGTGTTGGCAAATATGTACCCATCAATAAAGCTGCCAATTACCTTAAAAGCTCCAACCTTCCACGGTTACATGATGTGTTTGAATTCAAAAGGGTCTTTATCTGTATCAGGCTCATTTCTCAATGGACTTGATTGACGTGGACTGAGTGAGTTTGGCCCCGTTCTCAGGTCTTGGAGCCTGTTCCTGCTGGCATGTTTGTGGCTCTGAGTGGCTGGTAAGTAGTGATTACTGGACTTGGCCTGAGCAGCAGCTGTAGTAGAGAGAAATGTGGCAATGTGGCCCTGGAGAACCCACACTTAATGACATCAGGAAACACCGCCCAGGTTCACCCGCAGCGCAGCGTCTGGAGCATGTGTGTGGGTGTAGCAGAGAAGGAAAGGGGGAAAGAGGGGAAAGTGGATGAAAATAGGGCCCAGGGAAGAAATCATGCATGAGTTTGCACATGCTGCAAATATAATGATGTGTAGCTGTGCATGCAATGGTGCACATACATCACTTAATGTTTCAGGGTGGGTATGATAAATGGGTATTGGAAAATGTGTAACTCTATTTTGTTTGATGCTGAAAGTGGTATTTGTTCATGTGGGTGAAATGATAATTATGGTTTAATGCAGTTAATTTAGGGTTTTTAATATATTTCCATCAATACATAGCAGTTTTAGTTTAATTAAGCCTTTGCAGAGGACTGGAAAACTATAAAAATGTTCTCGATAAGGGGTGCCATTGGGGACTCTGGGGCCTCATGACACAATACAACACTGTCCCTGCTACTTTGGCTAAATGAACCCTGCAGAATTTCTATAAATGCACCTCTATTTTGACCTGACACAACAGATTATATCTCACTAGACTGTCTGATAAGGAGTCCAATCAAAAGTGTTTGGGAACGGGCAGAATCTTTCAAAGGTACATCCGACAGGGGACTGGATGATCATTCATAAATGAGATAATGCAGTTGGCTGGCACTACTGCTGCGCGGTAAAGGACAAAATGTAAGCCACTACCTAGAACAGACTCTTGCCAAAACATATCAACAGTGGAATGATAATATGCTTTCTATAGACAAGTTTGTAGTGTTGTTACTTGTTTTATATTTAATAAAGAAATGTAGTCCAGATCTGATTCAGCTGCTAGAAGCTGTTAGCATCTATGCTAATCTCTGCACGACGAGTCACCTCCTGCTGTTGTCTCATATATACCTCCCATCTCTTCCTGCTCTAAAGGACGCTGATTGGGTTGTACTGCTTTGGGCTGCTCACAGTTGTTGTGGATTGGAGCTTGGCAAGATGGATCTGTCTGATTACAAATACTGAATCAGGCAGATCCATGTGTGCTGCAAGGTTACCTCTATTATATAAAGAACAAAAGGAAGGAATTTTCCTAGAATTTGAGATAAACATACATAAAGAGTGACAGTCCTCAAAAACAGTCAAGTATGGACCTACACACACCCTGTTTATCTGCCTTGCTCTTTGATTCATTATATCTATTTCTTTTGTTTTCTCTGTCCATTCGTTGTTACATGAGGTACATGTACTGCACATTGCTTGTGTTCCTGTCACTGAATGATGTGATTTATGTCACAATCTACAACATTTTAGATTGTATTGTTGTTGATGTATTGTCTTTCACCTGCTAAGGGACAACAGATGCAATTTAGCATTTATGCTAATTCTAGTGTATTTACATCTATATTGTATAACGACTTTCATTAATGTGCAATGTCCTTATCAAATAAATGTATTTAAATTAATGGATTTAGTTACATTAAAGGGATAGGAGTTGTGTGAGGTACATGGCATGTGCCTGAATGTGTGCCACATCGGCTTCAAGGTTTAGCTGAAACTGTAGCAATGAGTGGTTATTAGAGATACTGCTATTTAGGGATGGAAATCAAAAACCAGTTCCAGTCCAGAATTAGTAACAACTCCCCTAAGGAATCAATATTATTAGTGTTTTTGCTGAACAATTCCCCTATCAATTACTTCCACTTTGTCAGGCATGCCTAAAAAATCAAAGAAGTAATACTCTCATCAGATGCAAATGCCATTAATGGAGAAAAAGATGTCAAAAATAATGGCAGACAGCAGGCAGAAGTCGCCAAAATTGTCTCATTTTCCTAAAAAAGATGCTTACTGCACAACTTGAAGTAAGTGGAAACACCAGTTACCTGCATATGCCTGCTGCATGGCATTGAATACCAGGAGTATCATGTGTTTGACATTGCTGCGAATGAAAACCTGTGTAAGTCAATGTTAATCCACATGGAAGATCAGCAGAAATTGATAAAGGTATCATTAAAAAATGGGATTGATAAGCTGAATTGTTAATGGCATTGCTATCAATAAAATCTTGTCAATTCCCATCCCTACTGTTATTGCATAATCAGACCGATCATTTCAAACCATCCCAGCCATTCTCCCCAGCCTGTCTGGCAACAACCATGCCACATTCAAAGTCACTTGAATTATTTGTCTTCTTTATTCTGACACTCAGTCTGAACTTTAACAGGTTGTCTTGACCATGTCTTTAAGCCTAGATGCACAGTAATTGGCTAATGAGCTTTTTGTGCTAGCAAATAAGTGTGCCTTTTGAAGTGACCAATTGCTGTATTGTCTCAAATGACATTTAAGAATACTTTTCAAAGCATAAGCAATGGGCACAATTTTAATGTTAGTGCGACTCTAAATACATACTTTATGAATCCATAAATTACAGTGACTCCATTAATAAAAAAATATCAACACATTGTAATATTTTTGAAAAATAAATAGTAACTAAAAACTAGAACAAAATTGGAAAATTAATGGGGGAATAAGTTGGGAGTGAGTCTAAGGAGTCATGTTTTATTGTGTGGAATGCACATTGCAGCAGCATTAAACCAGTGTATATGGGAGTGTAAAAGTGGAATGTGACTGGACTTTCATGGACAAAGGAGTTTCTAAATAACAAGGTGCCATAAAACTAGAATTAAGTGCACCTTTAGCACTAATGTAACCAGACTATTGGTTTTCATAGAGACAAATACTGTGCAGTCTCACACAGAAAATGGTGTGTTATTGAGATGTGGGCTGTGAGCGTGTCTGGAGCTGTCATTCCCTGCCTGCTACTTTTTTTCATCTAAGCCTGTCTGGCTTTTTAATGAACGGAAAGAAACACTTAAAAAGCAATATGAGCAAGCAATTACCATTAACAAAATATAATCTTAATGGTTTTTGGCTTCATTTAACAGTGCAGACAAGTCGGCCATGTCAGTAGAGTTGTATGGTGCTCAAGTCTGAAGTTTGTTTATTTAATTTATTTTTGGGGGCCTGCTTTTCCTCCCCTGCTGATTGTCTTCATGCCCCTGTGCCAGTGACAGCATAGGACAGAGGCATGATGTCAATTATGTTGTTTGTCCATCCATCTATCCATCCATCTATTAGTTGTCTGTCCATAATCCATTTGTCCAAGCCAGTGTTGAGAGTGCTACAGCTCTCAAACTGTGTCAGAAAAATAGTTACGACTTTGCACAAATTTCACTTTGACACTAGGAAGAACTGAATTAGATCTAGAAAGTCAGAGGTCAAGGTCATTTGTCCTTATTTTCTTTCCTATTTTTGAACGGCATATCTTAGGAGGGTTCTCCTCAATTTGAGCAAATATCCATTCTGACTAACCACATTTTTAAGTCAAAGGTCAAAATAATTAGGCCTTAAGCTCAACACTTGCTTGATAATATGAAATCCCAAGAAACTTTGCAGGGATTTTACCCTTTTCTTTACTGAATTGTTCACTCTGACTCTAGAGCAGTGGTTCTCAAGGCACAGTGGCAGGGCAGACTGGTGTGTCTTGGAAATTTGCACAATTAAAGGATATCAGTACAACTACACAAAATCTAATGAGTGTGTTTGTAATTTATTTCAAATATAAAAATGTAAATCAAAATTTCATAGGTAATGTAGTTCCTTGTCATTTTTTATCAGCCATTTGTAGTCTAAAATTATGAAAATAGACTGTTGATATACTGCAACACAGTTTAAAGAGGTGAAATTGTATAAATAAAAATACTGTGTGGCTTGAGATTTTGGCTTGGTATTTAATGAGTGTTCCTTGGACCAAAATTATCTAAAAACTACTGCTCTAGAAGGAACTGTTGAAGTAAGAGGTAAAATGTCAATGCCACTGGACCTCATGTCTGTCTCTTGCTTGGGAGTGCGGTATCTCAAGAGTACCCTTTTCTAAACTTTGCACAAATGTCCACTTTGACTCAAGAATAACCTGCCTAGATGGAATGCTTGTAGAGATTTTCTTTGAACATTGCGTACATTTACTGCTGCTCTGACCTAAAGCTAACTTAATCAGGTTGTAGGGTTCAAAAAAAGGTAATCATTTGGTTTTGTATTCATCCCTTGCTTTTGAACAAAATATCTCGAAGCAGCAAAATGTTATTCTTATGACCTCAACTTAGGATGGTAGACTTTAAAGCTGAACAGTACAACAACTTTTAACCATTAGAATAGCATCAACTTCACGTCCACAAAGCATCCCAGTTGCCAACTTTCAGCCACATGCGATTTGGCAGTGGGTTACAGTTCTTGCAGCCTTCATTCAGCCTTCAGCTCAAAAGAAGCCAGTTTGCCTCTCGGTGCTGAAAGGCAAACTGGCCAAGAGACAGGCAAGAACAGTAACCAAGCAAGAAGTAAAGGACGCAACAAATTCTTCCTGTTTGATGTCACTGTGATGTTGGATCAGTTGTAAGGGGCTATTCCAAAATACATATTATTTTAGCTCCAAGGTTGCTTGAAGGTATTGTTTTCATACTTTTGAGCAAATGTCAAATCTAAGTCGGGGCTTTACCCAAACAAGTCAGTCTAATTTGTTGAGTTTTGTACGCCCTTTTTTTATGCCTCCTCCTTGTGGAAAAATTATTCTGTGCATAAAGCAACACTGAGCATTTATACCTCTCACATTCCTTCTGTGAACAGTGCCTGTTACTGCCTGAAACGACAACACAGATAGATCTACCACTGCAGAGCATAGAACTTTAACAATGGCACTGAGTTGAACAGCACATAGACTGGGCCCATCCAGGAAAGCGGGCCTTGACATGACCAGAGCTCCAACTGAGCATCTCAGAAATGGAATAGAGGTGGATCAGGTAATGCAGTGAGCGGAAACTGTCATTCTTTAAACATTTGCCATCATCAACATACTCTAGCAGTAATCAAAGCTGAACACATAAACTCAAGTAAAGACATATTATGACTGCTTTAAAAGTCAAAGGTTAAGGCTTTTGACCTTTTGTGAATCCCTAGCTTATGAATATGACATCTCAACAGTGCTTTTAGGAATTTTATCCAAGCTTTACAAAACTGTCTAATCTGACTTAAAAAGTAAAGCTACTAGATTTTTAAGGGTCATAGGTCAAAGGTCAAAGCCAGCAGGCCTCACATTCAACCCTTGCTTGTGAGCATGATAAAAGAGTGCTATGTGGGATTGCTCTCAAACTTTATGAATGCCAACTCTGATTTGAAGTGTATTTAGGAAGAACAAGGTCCAGGTCCCTGTGAACTCAGAACCCACTCATACACCATGAAATAATAATAATAAAAAATTGTTCCCAATCACACGACCCAAAAAGCCACACTGCCCTTTTTCTTGAGCCACCACTGCACCTTCAATGCCTGACAACTGTATACCCCAGGGACACATGCAATCACCATGGAGTAGTCCAAGTTATTTATTTGTTCAATCAATTTTTTTAAGCACTTGCCACTTTTCCTCAGTTTTTTTTCTGACAGGTCAAATCTGGACAATGGTCTTGGGTCAGCATTATCTGTTTTCCATTTAAGCAGAGCACTACCAGCAAAACCAATAGCCAGCCCTCCAACTCACTTCTCCTCCTCTCTCTCTCCTATCTCCCCTCTCTACTGGAGCAGGCCTCAGGGAGTGTTGGAGCAGAGGTGTAGTAGGAGGACTAGGAGGAGGAGTGCTTTCTTTTTCTTTTTCAGGGAAGGCAAGGGGATCGATATCTCTCGTAATCATCCCCTCCATGCTGACATTTCTCTGCCTCTCCTCTGAGACTGTTTAAACATTGGGTGAATAAAGCTGTCACGGCCCATCCCACCCCTCATCTTCTAAAACCCCTCGCATCCCTGGCAGACTGCCCTCACTCCCCTCCATCACCTGGCCATGCCATTGGTTCGGGCCAGCCTCAGATGGTGACTGATGGTGGTCCCTGATTGGTTGAAGCTGATGTTAGACCTGATTGATTGCCTCTGTTGATTGGCCCTTGCTAATTAGAGACCTTAAGAGACAGTGTGATGGATGGGCTAGCACCGCCCACTTGACCCTCCCTTCTGCCTTTGGATCAGAGCTGCTCAGAGTGATTTGTCTCCGGATGTTTTCTGGTTGTGTTAGCCACTAATTAAAAGTACCTAATCAAATAATCAGCATTGGCATGTCGGGGGGGGGACGGTACCACGGTATCTCCACTCTTCCAAGCGCCTAAACAACATAAAACATTATTTGGATTAAAGCTGACACAGTGACCACTGACCGCAGTGTGTGTGGTTTCCCATGGTCTCTTGGTTAGGGAAACAGTCTTGTGTTCTCATATTAATGAATCTATAAATTATAATGTTGTAAGCCTGGGGATCTAAAGCTTTTATCTAAATGACTTTCATTAAATGTGATAACACTATTAACAAGTCAAAATTACAGACAACATACTGTATGATTATAAAATTATCTAAGCAGAAAGTATCCTTCTGGGATACTTTCTGACTTCTGGGAACATTTTGAAGTTGCACAGCAAAGTATAGAGAATTAAAAAAAAAAATCTCTTTAAGCTCTGAAAATCTGAGTCATCTAAACACAGATAATTTCAGAGAGTTGTGGGTATTCTGTGCTCGGCATGGTTTATTTGCATATATTCAAACACAGCAACCGATTCCTGTTAACTCATCACACTGACGTAGTAGTAAAAGCAGTAGCAGTAGTTGCATTACAGCCACCAGGAAACCAGGTTGATGACAACATGCTACTTAATAATAATGTTTTCGATCTCACTGAGTCACTTTCTGAGCACAAGCACAACATTCAATGAAAACAGCAACAGGTTAGCATTACTCATCGTCTCTACAACAGATCATCACACAATTCAACAACATGGACTGATTCAAATCTTTTAAATCCCAGGATTTAGTCCAGCTCATTCAAGCAGGAGAATTTATCCATTATTAAGTTGCTTTCTACTTTCCTACAGGGAAATATAGGGGGGAAAGGGAAAAACAACAGACATAATTAACTTAGGACTGGGAATTTGTTGTGGTGAGTATGCTATTGTAAGCAAGCTTTAGAGCTAACCACAGACACAGGCTACTGTAACAACGAGCTTAAGTTAAAAATAGTCAAATCAATCACATTGCAGTTCTTTCTCTCAGGCTTTTCCTCTCATACTAATCACCAATGCTTGTGTTGATTGATATTAATCTTGCACAGCATTATTTAACATAATTGGTTTGTAAAAATATGCTGCTAGCTCATAAGCTAAACAGTAACCACAAAACAGTTCAGGACAGTGGTGAGCTCTATGGCTAGCTAGCTATAGCATACTCAATAGGGACTTGTAATGATGAAGCCAATTCAGACCTCATATTTTTTCCCATGATACTGTGGCATAAAGGGACTGAAGCATCAAAGTAAATTTGCCTAATTGATTAATAATTAGCCCTTTGTGTCAAATAAGACCCAAAACTATGCTATGATATACTGTTCAAAACAAGTGACTTAGCACATTTAATACAAATAAATAAAATCTCATATGTACTGAAACCCCAACACATTGTTTCTAAAAAATACAACACAAAAAACTCCCCAAATCTCCAAATCCCTGATAGTTTCATTCTTGATTGAAGTATTTTTGGTAATCTAATTGATATTCTGTTGAACATGATGATCAGTTTACTGTACTGCAGTGGCCTCCACAGTCATCAGATCTCAGTCAAGTACAACACATTTAAGATGTGGTGGAATGAAAAAAATTGCCTCATGAATGAGCAAATGAGAAATCTGCATTACTTGTGTGATGCTATCATGTCAAATGGACCATAGTCTCTGAGAAATGTTTCCAGCATCTTGTTGAAGCTATGCCACAAAGTATTAAGCAGGTCCGAAGTCACACCTGCTACTAGCAAGACTTTGATACTAGTAAAGTGTACCTAATTATGTTTGGAAGTGTATACATTCTTTGTAATACTACATAAAATCCCTTTGTCAGGCCATTGCCCACCTCCCCAAAATGGAGAAGTCAAAACTGTCAGTGTTATGCCCCCCTTACAAAGTAATTAACTGATTTGAAAAATGTATTACATCAATTTCTTTATGTGACACAACCTTCTTTTCTGGCCCATTTTGAACATCTGCAAGTGCTCTCCGTTTTTGTCCTGACACGTTTTCTTTAGGTGGTCAGTTTAAGAGGATCATATTGCATTCACAAACTATTTTGTTAAAAATGTCATACAAACAACTGGTAGTAGGCCTATTTAAAGTATGTTCAGGCAGTATTACATTAAATGTAAGCAATACAGCACTTTAGATATACTGCATTTTTAAATGAGGGCATGTCCTGATGTTTGTCATTATTCCTGCCTATGTCTGACTGTTTTATGTCCTCATGCTTTGACAATTAGCCTGCTTTGGATATGGAGCCTATATCTAAAGTCAAACAGCCTTTGTGGACTCTAATTGAAACCAGAGTGTTTTTCTTCAGTACGATTTGGTTATTAGCAGATCATAAAGTCCTGATGACATAATGTGGTTAGGCTGGTCGCTCTCTGGTTTACCGATCTCTCTCTCTCTCTTCCTTTTTTCCTTTTCCCCTTCACTCTCCCTCATTCTTTGGTCAATGCAGTGAACGGCCGCATTCCTGAGCCGCCCGTTGCAATAACAGCTCAGCGCTTTAAGCAAACTCTCCAAACCACAAAAACTCCCTCCTTCTTTTCTTCTCCTCCTTTACGGCATCCTCACTGTGCCTTCTCCTTCTCATGCCCCATTTTCAATGTTAATACATCAATCATCTGAACTGGAAGCAGGTTTGTGTGATAAACTGACCAAATATAAAGAAGATGTGTTGGCATGGCTTGACAGGCTGATAAGACACGTGAAAGAATGAGAGATGTTTAATCTTTCTGTCTGTTTTATATATATGTAGGTGATGTTCAGGTGTGAAAGTAGGTGGATTCAGCCATAGGTAGGTTGGTGGGTGGATAGGTAGGTATTAATGCATGTAGGTAGGCATGTATCTAAGTAGGTTGGGGAGTAGATAGGTAAGTAGGTAGTTAAATATGTATCAAAGCAGGATGATGGATAAGTTAATAGACTGGAATGTTGGCATGTATTGATGTTTCTATGAAGGTCGGAAGGTAAATGAGTAAAGTGGACAGGTGTATTACATAGATACATAGGTATTTAAGTAGGTAGGTTGGACTGTAGATAGGTGGGTAGGTTGTAAGTTAGGTAAGAGTATAGGTTGTAAAATGTCAAGGTAGGTAGAAAGCAGAAGAAAGTGTAGGTAGGTGGGTGGGAAGGTAGATAGGTAGGCAGTTAGAAGGGCATGCATGCAGGTATAAGTTAAGTGGGTAGGATGTTATGAAGGTTGGCAGGTAGGTAGTTCGGGGGGCATAGACGTAGGTCAGTTGGTGAGTAGGTGGATTAGAGGTTGGTATTTATGTTTAAAGGCAACAAGATATGTGCATGATGGTAGAGAGGCAGGTGACTCCATAAATAGTTTTATATGTATGTATGAATGTATGTATGCACATGTTTTTCTTTAACTTTTTTTTTCTGTTACCAGTCATATCTATCTATCTATCTATCTCTCTCTATATATATATGTATATATATATATATATATGTATATATATATATATATATATATATATATATATATATATACATATATATATATATATATATATATATATATATATATATATATATATAGATAGATAGATATATAGATATACATATATATAGATATAGATATAGATATATGTATATGTATGTGTGTGTGTGTGTGTGTACACATATATATATATGTATATGTATATATATGTGTGTGTGTATGTGTGTGTGTGTACATATATATATATATATATATATATATATATGTATGTAATTATTCTGGTCTCTTTTTTTCTTGATTAATACACATTTTGTTCTTTTCTTTTACTTTTTGCTTCTTTGACTCTTTTTTACTCTTTTATTGACTTTTGTTCCATTTTCTCCTTTTCGTTCCTCCAATTTTTGTCTTCCTCTTTGACTTTTCATGTCTCTTTTTTTCCCTTTTGGTTACTATTTGTCACATCTGTTTTGTTCTTTTCTTTTGGGATTTTTCTTACTGTTTCTCATTTTTTAAATGTTTAATTTTTTACATCATCCACATTTTCTTTCACTTCTATTCTTCTAAACTTCTAAAATTCTCTCCCCTCTGTTCTTCCTTTACTTGTTTTTTGTCTGAAGTCTTTCTTTCTTTTCTTATTCCTTTCTTATTTCCTTCTTTCTTTTCTCTTCATTTTGTATTTATTTTTCTTTGCTGCTGTCCTTTGTCTGTAATTCTTTCCTTTTGTTGCTCCTATCTCAATATTTTGTTTTTGGAATTTGTATTTCTTTTTATTCCTGTAATTCCTTTTATTTCCTCTCTTTTCCCTCCTCTTGTTTCCATCAGCTCTGTTTTTATCCTCCTATTTCCTCCTTTGTTTATGTTCTTCTTCTATCTTGTACATTTTAAATTCTTCCCTCCTTTTTTGCTATATTACAATCTTTCTCCCTGTCTAATTTGCCTTTTTGTCCCTTCTTTCATCCTCTAATTTTTCTTTTTCATTTTTGCTGCCTTCCTTTTTTTTGTCCTTCTTTCGCTCATTTTTCTTGTTCTCTGTATTTTTTTTTCTTTTTCCTTTTTTGAGAGTTTCTTTTTATGCACTTTTTGGATACCCGTTTCCCTTTCTTTCTGTCTTTCTTTTTTTTCCCTTGTCTTTCTATCTTTTTGTTTTTTTACACAATCACTACCCATCTGAGGAACTCCTCCCAAACTTCTTCACCAGAGAGAAAGGAAGAATAAAGTAGAAGAGGAGAAAGAGGGTAAAGTACTTAGTGCCCGGACCATGAAAGAGTGTCTGAAATGTGTGCATGTCAGAAGATGGAGGAGCCTGGGTCAGACGCACACAGGAGCACACACACTCAAACTGAGTGGGCCCCCGCCGTCTAGCGTGCAGAGTGGTGGAGGGCTTGGTATCTCTTCAAAGACCCCTGCAGCTTTCCCAGAAGACATCATCCGCGTGTCTAACTCCCTCCAGACTCAGCAAACATGGCCGCCATGTATGTGTGCGTGTATGCGCTCTTATTTGTGTGTGCACACTTCAATGGTGCGATTAAGCTCCAGAAATTGGGGACAAATTGCTCTCAGGTGCGGATACTTTCGGATAAGATGATTTTTTTTTTTCTCCACCACCCTCCACTGGCTCCATGTCGCCCCCTTTCTCTCCCCCCCACCTCCCCCTCTTCCCGGCCCCTCTTTCCCAGCTTCTTTTTCTACCCTCGTATCCTCTTACGTCCGTACCCCATGCCCTTCTTTTCATTCCATCATGCCCTCTTTCTCACTCTCCCGGCTGCAGGACGAGTGAGGGGCAGTGAGGAGGCTCAGTATATGTATAGAATAGATTGCTTCAAACTGGTCTCAGAGGAAACTTTTCTTCCTTGATATCAAAGAGCATTTTCTTTTGTAGAGAGACGAAGTAGAGTGGCTCTCTTTTTCCCCTCTCTCTCTCTCTGACATAAGAGCTCCTTTATCCACTTAGTATGTGAATGTGTGTGTTTGCATCTGCTTTGCTAAGTTTCTGAAGACGTTTGAGCATGCATAATATTTTCAAGAACAAAGCAAATAAAACAAAGGGAAAGTTGCATCCATATTTAAACTTTGGCATGTGAAAGGAAACACTTTTGAGTATTTGTCACTAATTTATTTTTCTTGGTTTATTATACACTGTAACTATACTTGAGCAGTTGCCACACTTGTATTGGGTGTATGGGTATTTGCATATATCCTATAAAGTGATATTTCCAAACTCATTATTTCCGATACTGATATTGATACCAATATGTATGTTAGCCAAGCACACAAAGCCTCAAATTAATTTCAACTGACCCTTTGTTGACTTTCTGTTTAGATAACTGACCAACCAATCACAATCAGAATATCCCTGACCATCATCAAAGCAGCTGGTGTGGGCTTACACAGACAAACAGTTTCTGTGTGGGCAGAGTCCACATTAATGCGGTAATATTTCTACTTATTTTGAAAATATATTGATTCATCTTTCTCCATACACCCTGTAGTTTTGTCTTTATTCTTTAACTTGGAAAACATTTGAAGAAGAATTACATGATTAAAATATGAATAAAAGCTGGTCAAAAGTGAGTAATTTCCAATAGTTTCAAATGGAGAGAGGCCAGCAACAACAAATTTTGTCTAACTGAGTATGGAGGGTGGGCCTAAACAGAGGATTGCTTCCTGGAAAGGGCGGAGCTTGAAAAAGGATCGAGCCTGGTCCTTTAATGGTGACAGTTTATTTGTGTTAAAAAAAACAGGTGTGAAGCAAGAGAAAACAAAATTTTATTCTTTAATAAATCTGACTTTTGATTTATAAAAGTGGACATTCAGTGATGATGAGGTAAACTATTATGGTACATTTTTACATTCTGCCAATGTTACAGCCAATATACAGGATATTTATGGCCAATTTGTACCTGCAAAATATCTCCTTTAAATATCTGCAAAAATGCTCATATTTGCCAACCAAAAATATAAAAATATTGTGGCAATTACCTGCCAATGCAGATAATGCTTTGATAAGATTATGCATCCCTTGTTGTCCGGATACCAGAATTGCAACTTTGATTAGATACCAGTTTTGTTTTTTTGTTTTTTTTGGTTTGTTTTTTGTTTTGTTTTTATTCTTACTTTTTATGTGAATTGATGTGTGTTTCTTTACTGTGACAAAAAAAAAAAAATGAAATGAAATTACAAACTATACCATGAAATAAGATCTTTTTTGTAAACCAAAAAATGCCATTCAATATTTGATCAAATTAGGTTGAAATGAATGATTTTATAGAATACAGTTATGAGTATTTTTATCATGTTATCATGTGTGTAATAATGTTTTTAGACTTAAAAAAAATCAAATAGTATAACAGAATATAGTCATTAGAATTGATATACTCGAACAAAAACATTTGTTTTTTAAAATTATTTCATCAAGTATTTGATTAAATAAAGTCATGGCTACCACATGTAATGCTTTTTAAAATGATGATAAAGCATTGTTTCTGCACCACTATATTGTATCATTTTAAAAAATATGTTTTTTAAAAAAGTATCAAAGTATTGTTTTTTGAAAACCCTGGTCAGCAGTGCTATTTGCTGACAGTCTTGCTGTGTTCTCTGCTTGTTTAATACAGCAAACTATGGCAACTAAAACAGAGCATATAATATGGGTGTATAGGGCTAATCATAATAGAAAGCAGTTGATATTATTACAACTTACTGGAGATAAGGGGCTCTAATTTCGTAGACCAGGCGCAGGCGGGGCGCACCTGCCCTGCGCCGCGCCAACAGGGTGTGTCCAGGGCATTTTGCAAGTTTCGTGCACGGGGCAGTCTGGCACAGGGAGGCGCACCCATGCCTCCGTCTCTCCCACAGGCCCAAATGGCAGAGAGGGAGGACAGGAGGCGTGAGTGGGTTTAACACAGCCGAATGTAATCTTCACCAATCAAATGAACGCCTCTCCTCGCCTTAAAATGCGTCGCGGGCGAGGTGCAGTGACAGTTTCACCTCGGTGGCGAAGAAGGTCAGAGCTGCTGTCACTTTTACAGCAACTGGGAGAGCGCAGGGGCCACCGGGCCGCGCATCGGAGGACACGATGCGCGTCACCGTGTGGACCACCTCGCGGGACAGATGTAATCTGTTCCTATGTCATAATAGGAGTACAAAATTAAGTGATAATTACATTTAAACACAGCAGCAGGCTAATCCATTCATCATGCTTGTGATCCTGCATTCCTGGTCTGTCATCGCCAAATAGCAGAACTTTAAGTGAAAATATATCTCCTCCTCATTCTCCTTGCTATAATGTCATCTTTTTAGATCACGTTACGAATGAAGATTAAAAGAGAGAAATATGGGCAATCACAGGTAAATCCTTAAGACACCGAGTGACTTACATTTATTCAGTGAGCGTCTCTCTCTTTTTTCTTTTCTTTTGAATTTCATGAGATGAGAGAAGCCGGATACTCCGTATCGGATGATGTGGCTGTTTGTGGTTGGCTTGAGAGATATGAACTTGTCAGTTATGACAAACATCTCTGATCTGACATCAGATGTGACGGGACAATTAATATAGATACAAATGTATATGCTGGTTCAGACTGTTAAATAGTGGTTGTTGTGATTGTTTATTGCATTGAAATGTGCCTGACACTGTGGACACCTGCCTGTGAGGTTTTGGTGACGTGCGCCCTGTGCGCCTGTCAGCCAAATTACCACTGAACGGGGTGCACCTCTCCTGCGCAGAGAATAGACCAGGTTGGAGCTGGCGAGCTTTCAGCGCACCGTCCGCGCGTTTTTTTGGCACGAAATTGTCGCTGCGCCAAGCTGAATCTTTCAACACCTCCCCCTGATGTGCCGTCACGCCCATCTCGGCTGAGCCGGTCCACCAAATTGCCAAATTGGCTGCGCAAGGCGGTGCGCCGGACAAAATTACCACTGCGCGGGGTGCGCCAGGCTGCGCCACCCTGAGTTGTGCCAGGAAATTAGAGCCCAAGATGTTAAAGAGGGTAGATGTACAGCTGCTGAATCAGCAAAGGCATTTTTTCATTCTTGATGCTGGTCTTACACCAAATGATTTTTGTGAAATTTGGAGTATTATTTGGATAGGGGCACACTCCCACACTTGTAAAGTGTAAGGTGGCATTAGGACTCAATTTTCGCAGTTTTGTTAGCAGCCCCATTCTGGACCAGGATTAGCTCATCAGCTAGCATCTAACATATTAACATATTAAACAGGTATTTGGAGGGTTTCAACAATTTCAGTCCTTATATTTTCCTTAGCACATCAAAGTAAATTCTCTAAATCAAAACATCTCTTTTGGGAGGTGTGATGGTATCATCAGAGGTAACAGGTAGAGGCCTTACAGTAGCAACAAAACATTGGCTTGACTGCATTGAATTTGTCGTAGTCTTGTAGTTGGTGACCCTCTAAAATTTCCAGCTTGTAAAATCTCAGCCTAAGAATAAAAACTCTGAGCGTTGCAGACAAATTGCCTGTCGATGTGAGAGGATGTGGGACAACATTCTTAAGAAAATCTTTTCTAAGTTTGAGTTAAGTCTTTGGGTGTATGATCAGCAATATACAACTTGCTGTGATATAACTGTAACTAAACGTCATCGTGCCACATGTAAGTGGATTGTACCTCTACAGACTTTGGCCTACTGTACAGAACAGGTGACACTGGTAAGAAGCACACAAAAGTACAGGAACTATAAGATGCTGAATTTGCTAATTGGAACAGAAATCAGTGTAACTTTCATCCATTTTTACAGTACATGCGGCTCTGAAACTCTGTTTTGAAATATGAAGACTTGTGACAGATTTTTTTAACTCAGTGTGATCATGATTTTTTTTTTATGTGTTCTTGCGCTTCTCCAACAAAAGCTAATAGCATATTTCACCTCAAACCTGTCCATCTTCCCCTGTCAATGTTTGGCCACAGGCTGACCTTCGACCTCTGATGAGGATTCTCTTTAGAGAGGATGATGATAGCACTGAGTGCACTGTGTGGCCCTTGTCTTCAAAGAGACACAATGACTCTTTACCTCTAACCTCTATATCTTCGTACCCAGAACGTCTATCTACCCTTTATCGTGGTTTGCCTTTTACCTAAGCCATAAGCCGAGATATTGAGAAGCTGGAATGTTGAGTTTTTTACTGACAACAGATTTCTTTGGGTGCTGTGAGGGATGTAAAGCATACATATTTCTAGATGATTCCCAGGGTTTGTTTGTATGCGACTCAAAAGCCTCCAGCACTTGAAGTCTAACTTTGATGCATGAGAGCCTCAGGCCTGTAACTCTGGAATTCAACGGAAAAGTGGACTTCAAGACTTTTGTTGCTGTACATTAAAGTCAGAATCTTAATGTTAAGGATTTTCAATAGGTCTTTCAAAAAAATTCTTCTTTTTAAATTGCAGGGAAGAATTGAAGAATTGGAGTGTTGAATTTAGTAACTTCACCACAAGCCTGAAACCATTTGAGATTTAGAATACCGGTTATGGATAAATGCCTGAAAGTAGTTCTGTGAGGAGCACATGTCCAGGAGATTTTAACATTTAATGTAAAATATTAAAATGCATCTTATTTTGTACACCTATAAATTCTAATGTGTAGTTGTATGTGTAAAAAAGACATTTTCTAACAAGGATTACAGCATTGTTTTATTACCTCTGCCATGGAGGTTATGTTTTTGCCAGTGTATGTTTGTTTGTTTCTTTGTTTGTGTGTTTGTAAGCAAGATTACGCAAAAACTACTGGATGGATTTTTCTGAAATTTTCGGGAGATGTTGGTAATGGCACAACTTGAAAATGATACGATTTTGGTGGTGATCCAGATAAACATTTGCCATTCGCGCGCAATCACTTTTGCTCAATAACTGTCTTCAGGTATTAACTTATAACGATATAAAGATGATTCTGAACACTAGGTGTGGGTTTTCAGGGTCAAGGAATCATATTATGATGCTAACTTTATCTTGAAATTATTGCTTATAGATGTAACAGCAATATGTGAGCTACCTTGGCGAAGGTTTGTGCCCTCTAGTTTAATAAAAAATAATAGCAGCTTTTATGTTAAAGCTTAAAAATTGTGAAAAGCATATTCACTCATTAAGATTATCACAAACAATAGAACATGTAAGTCTTATTTTTTTTATTTGCTGCAGATCTTATCATCAGCACTGATCCAAAACACACTGAAAATTCAAATAGGCTTTTGTAAGGCAACGCTGAGTTCTATGTTGGCCTACAAAAATATGTCACCCCTGCACCACTCTTTTTACCCACGTGTTTAAATTACAGACTCTATTCAATTAAACCTGCTCTCCATGATGTGTGTTTCACAAACAGAGAATCAGCGTCTCCGTTTCGAGGAAACCTTTGCATAAAGAGAAACAAAAACATTTATCCTGTAATTGCCATTAGTGTGAAACTTGAAGTCCCAGTCAACTGGGAGGTGTTTTTCCCCTGTTATGTGATATTTATCTGTGAAACAGAAACATTGTTTGTTTATTATTTATAATACTTGGTCACCTTCCATATTGGTCAGTGGGTTTTATTAACGTTTTACAGAATTTAAAAAGTCTTGGCTTTAAAAAAAGTGAAATGACACATTTAAAGGAGCACTGGTGTCTTTATTTAACATCAGAGTGAGAGCAGAAAGATGCAAAGCTGAGTAGCATCTGGCTTTGAATTGCTACAGAACCTTAACAGTAAAACACTTTGAACAACAAAGTAACACTCAGTCAGGAATCTTTGAACGTATGCTTTAATGTCCAGCCTAACATCATTGTAATTCATGTGTTATAACTGAAAAACATCATGTTTACTTGTCTTTGCTCACTGCAGCCTCATTTATCTGGGTGTGTATGTCTGAGTGTGTAAAGCAGCATGGTGAACCAGGTGTGCCAGGGAGCCCTTCACTTCAGAGGCCAAAAGTCCAAAGGTCAGATACCTCCCCTGAATTTCTCCACGGGGCCTAAGCTCTTCTAAGGAACAGAGATAAAGGACCCATCTGATCCTCAGAGCCACTCTGCTCCCGAGCTCCAGCCAAGATGAAAGCAGAGACGCTTCTTCAAAATGACTTTCTTGTCGCTGCTTCAACTTTTAATTTCCTTAATTGATTTTCCCCTTTCCCACAGAGGTAAGGGTTTGCAGACACAAAACTAATTGATTTCAAATTTTAATCCCTCTTACCGCTGAGCTATCGAGGGGCCTCCCCGTCATCGATCTCCAATCCATCCAAACTCAATTAATGTGCTGGAGAGCGATGGTGGGAGGCGGGGGAGCAGAAGGACCGCTGTCGTCTCCCGTTTCATTCCCTCTTATTTTCAGGAGGCAGATGTTGCTCTACTGCTTTTGATGGAGCTTTCATCTTGCAGGACTGATGGATGTTTTTGTGTAAACTTCTCATTTTATGTCATGTTTGTAATCTTTTAATGTCATCTTTTTCACTGCTTTTAATGTTTTCAGTCTGATTTTCTTCCTGTGGCTGAACTAACTTCCAATTAATCACAGTTCAGACCGTCAGCAAATTGCAAAAGGTAAACAGATGTGCATTTGCTCAGTGCTGGCGTCAGAGAGGCTCTGTCAAAATAAAAAGTGGATACAATTTGGCAGCCATTCTGCTCCTAGAATCAGCTTTTATGTTTGTGTGGCCTCAGCAGTCAGGGCTGGAGTTTAAGGGAACTCCTGAGGTAATTTATTGGAACACGGCAAGCTTAGCACTGATATCCTCTTTGTCTCACTAATGAGAAAATTACATTTTTTGAGGTCATGGTCAAAGGTCAAGCTTGTTTGGCCTTATTCCTATTCCTTTATTCTGTATGCCAGGGGTTTCCAACATGTTGATTAGGATTCAGAGAATGTTTGTGTAGATCTTTACCAACAATGTACATTAGGTCTGAATTGTTTATAACTGTCATGATTTTATAGTTTGACCAGGACAGTCCAATTTTAAATGTGTGATTTATTTTTGCAAAGGTAGTTCTAGCATAGCTTGAAAAAAGTTTAAATTTTTATGAGCCTGTGTTAGACTTTGTAAGTTGGCAAATGCCAATTTGACATCAAATTAAAAAATATATACTGTATTTTTGTTTAGAATTTTTCCGAAATTCTTAAGTTTGTTACAACATATGACTGAACATAAAAAAATTATAAAAAATCTGCTTTCTTAAATTAACTGCTTTAATAATTTTAGCTGAAAGTGATTATTTTTTCCTTTTGTGAACAAGTTGATTGAGCTTTTCCTTCGTTACTTTTTTTAGGGAAGTTAAATTGGAAAAGGTTTGAGACCACTGCTGTCTAGGGTATCTTGAAAACATGTATGGGATTCCTGAATGGTGAACTAAATACATTTTGCGTGTCATACATGGATTGACAAGATTGAAGGGTCCAATCATCATGACTTACTTTTGAATGTGGTGCGTCGAGAAATCTGCCTTTGGGATTTTCTTCAAACCTCACACAAATGTGCACTCTGATTTAAACTGCAACCAAATAGCGGAGGTTTGGTGGGGGGCATTTATCCTAAGAGTTCAATAAATGCTTCTAGAACTTTAAACAGAGCCGGAAAGGGGAGTGATATGACAGGTACACACATTCCTTCATGCCCTTTGCATAAGCCAAAGCATCTCACAGTCTATTTTTCTGTATGCAATGCAGACTTAAGCATCAAGCTACCTGGGTGTTAAACAATGCTGTATGCTAATGTAATAGACATAAATAATTTGATCAACCTTGTTTTAAAAACCTTTATTGTTTCTTGCAATACTGATCTACAACACCCACAATCCTAGAGTGTCACATAGCCAGTTAGCTTGCTGCGCCAAGAGCCCTTTAGCACACTGCTTAGTCTGTTAGCTCATTAGCTTGCTGCATCTGTGATGTTGGCACAGCATACTGGCTGCTGAACATTTTAAGTTGCACAGTTTTACCCACTTCAGTCTCAGTTCTGGACTAACTTAAATGCCTGTTTTATTTCTAAAGACTTGGGGCTCTAATTTCGTAGACCAGGTGCAGGCGGGGCGCACCTGCCTTGCGCCGCGCCTGCACCACGCCAACGGGGTGTGTCCAGGGCATTTTGCAAGTCGTGCAAGGCGCAGTCTGGCGCAGGCAGGCACACCCATGCCTCCGTCTCTCCCACCGGCGCAAATGGCAGAGAGGGAGGAGAGTAGGCGTAAGTGGGTTTAACACAGCCGAATGTAATCTTCACCAATCAAATGAACGCCTCTCCTTGCCTTTAAATGCGCCGCGGGCGAGGCGCAGTGACAATTTCATCTTGGTGGCGAAGAAGGTCAAAGCCGCTGTCACTTTTACAGCAACTGGGAGAGCGCAGGGGCAACCGGGCCGCGCATTGGAGGACACGATGCGCGT